>CABFPE010000062.1:936195-987171 GCA_900660155.1 Hofstenia miamia | reverse complement strand
CCACCAAAATTTGGACTTAATATTTTTTAACGAAAATTTTTTTGATTAATTAGTCAAAGGTAATTTTGAAAAACTCATTGATGGACATTCCACAGCTTGCGTACGCCACTGGTTATAGGCAAAAATTCATGAGGAATGGAAGCATCTCTGCTCTTTTGAGGGGGAGGGGAACGTTCCCCCAGTTCCCCCCCCCTCTGGGTGCGCCTCTGGTTATAATTGACCCAGCATCTTGGACGTATTTGTGACTACAAATTGTAGTCGCTTATATTTAATCTCTAATTTCAATCAAATTACGTGGTTTACATTTCTTAGCTTCTGTTTGAGGTTTGATATGAATTCAAGGCGCCTTTGCTATCTGAATGCGTGTGCTACACTTGAAATTTTGATGGAAAATGAGACACAAATACAAAGTGATTCTGATAGTGATGAAGACAATGAGTCTACTGTGGAGGCTGTTCCAGATAATGCTGTAGATAACAATGTTACTAATGTAGATGATGATATATCAATTGCTGAAGAATGCACTGAAAGTGACGAGAGTGACACGGAAAATGTGCTGATAAGAGGAAGCACTGAGAGCAGCGATTCGGACAGTGAACATAATCAGGCTTACACTGCGAATGGAATTACTTTCAAAGATGATGAGCTTCCTACTCGAACTAGGCGACGCAATATTCTTACAGAGGTACCAAGAACACTGTCAACTCCTACAGCAGAGGTAGATGCCTTTCGGTTATTCTTGAGTGAGGAAATAATGCGTACTATTTTGCGGTTCACAAATCGAAAAGTAACACAGCTGCAACGAACAATTTCCTCTGAAAAAAGATCCAATTTTTGCTCAACTTTCAACATGGAACAGTTTTCTGCAGCCCTTTCGATTATTATACGTGCTGGTAGTGACAGAGATAATTTCACAGAACTCGACAATTTATGAAAACTGGGTGATAGCAAACCGTTTTACAGGGCAACAATGGCTTTGAATCGCTTCAAATTTTTCTTGCGAGCAATAAGATTTGATAATATAAACACGCGACAGCAAAGAAGAGAAACTGACAAATATGCGCCTGTTGGGGAAGTTTGGGATTTATTTGTGCTGAATTTACGCAGATTTTATATACCTGATGATATTCTTACAATTGATGAACAACTAGTTGGATATAGAGGCAGAATCCCTGGCCGCACATACATGCCGTCAAAACCACGAAAGTATGGTCTAAAAATTTTCTAGGTTTGTGAAGCAAGTACAGGTTATATGCTGAATCCTTATATTTATGGAGGTCGACAAAATGGCCAAGGAATTCCCCGAAATTTGGCTTATGATGTTGTTATGTTGTTATGTAAGCCATTTTATGGCACTGGACGTGAAATTTGCAGAGATAATTTCTTTACCAGCCACAAACTGGCAGTTGATTTAGCAGCAAAACAGTTGACGCTTCTTGGGACAATTAGGGCCAATCGAAAGGAAATTCCAACAATCATGAAAGTTCGCCGGACTGTTACAGACAGTCTCTTTTTGTTTGATCACGCAAATATGATAACTATAGTTGCATACCAAGCAAAGCGAAACAAATCTGTTATTCTCCTCAGCTCATCGCATACAACAAGACAAGTTGCATCCCAAAATAAGAATAAACCTGTCATAATCTTAGATTATAACAAAGCAAAAGGAGGGGTAGACCGATGCGATGAAAACTTGGAAGAATTCAGCGTTCGAAGTAAAACAGTCAGATGGCCACTTCTTTTTTTACAACATAATAGACAGTGCGACCAATAATACTTTCATTTTGATACGTAAAAATGGATACCAATGCTCAAAAAACTGTTTTTAAAGAACTTGTCATTTCAACTTGCCCATCGTTTTGTCTCCACTAGGCTTGCTTTTCCAAGAATAAAGCGATCTGTTAAGGATGCTGCTATAGAATATGGGTTTATTCTCCCTGTCGCACAGTCACAGCAAAGAGCAACATCGACGCCAAGAAGATGTTACTCATGTCAGAAGAACACTCGGTCACATTGCTCTAGATGCGGAAAACCAATATGTCCATTTCACCGAAATTTGACAAAAATTGCAGTTTGTCACATTTGTACATGAATATACTGCCACTGATAATCACATCTTAATTGTATTGATTTTATATCTAGGATCGCAATATGAGTGTGCTGGGATGTATAAACTGGTGTCCGTTATTTTTATAAAGAGAGATGTTTTGTAACCATTTTCACTGTTAGTTATTGTTACATCCAGAAAATTCAATTGGTTGCATTTTTCTTTTTCAACAGTGAACTTCAATTCTTCAACACATCCATTAATATATTACTCAGGATATTTTCCCGAACAAAGGTACCATCCAAAAATGTCTAGTTTTTTCCATTGTATATAAATATGATTGTGAAGAATGCAAATATTCTTACATCGGAGAAACTAAGCGGCATTTTATAACAAGAATTAATGAACACCTTTCGGGACACCTAAGATCAGAAATTTATACACATTTACATCAACCAAGACCAGAAAATTTTAATATAATCATGAAAGCCTCAAATACTAAAATCACAGAAGCAATATTTATTAACCATGCAGAAAAATCTAAATTATTAAACAGACAGAAAACTAATGGTTTTTTTTTACATTTATTTTAGAGCATGCATTAGATATTTGTAATATTAAGTGTAGTTGATTGTAAATTTATAAATTCCCACAAAATTTGTGTATCTGATGATAATTTAGTAAATCGAAACCGGTTAAATATGAAGCTCAGCACTATTGTTTCTAAATATATATATATATAATATATAAGTTTAAAACTTTGAAATGTATGATGGCATTTTTCTAAATTATATTTGGTATTTTAAGTGCATACAGTCCTTCTCAAAAAACACCTACGTCTTAGTTAAATGATTTAAACAAGTTATTATTGTTTTCTTCAGCAGAATATTTTGAAATAATTGAGCAATTAAATATTTAACCTTCCAACATCTTTTGTCCATGAACAGGATTTAGAGAAAAAGCTGAAAATATTGGACAAATTTTCACTCCAATCGTTATCTGAATTGTGCTTCATTCATTTTTTACAGGAATATATCCTGCAAGCCACATTCATTACGGTCACGACTAAATTATGCTAAATTTACATTATCATTCGGAATTAGGGTGAGAATCCCCAAATTCCGAAAAATATATTCACATTCAGTTTTGGCGATAAAAAAACTTTTTCTCAAGTCTATTAACGTGTATTCAAACCTGAAGTCATCGGACAAGATCACTCCAAGGACAACGACTGCCAAGTAGTATTCAAAATAGAAATATTTCCAAATTTAAATAAAATTTTTAACATTTATTATATAAAGGTATATGCAAATTTTAAAATATATCAATTAAGCTTCCTTAGATATTATACATATAAATCAATGCTACAGTAAATACTAATTTGGGTTTCGTTATGCCTTTTTAAAAAATTATGTGCATCAGATTTCAAAAATTTTTCTAATTTGTATAAATTTCCAGAATAATATAGTAATTGTTTTTAACAAAGAATGTAAATTGTTCATCTCAAAAAGTATATTTCGTACACTCTCCTTCAAATGTATGCAGTTCAGGCAATCGAAGCAAATTTGAACATAGAAGCATTGTTGTAAATCTCAGCAATTTTCGGGACTTAAAAGTTAGACAAGCAGTTTAAATTCTTAATCAATGTTTTTGGAGCATTACCTAATTTTGTTAACAATATATTTTGACTCAGCCTTGATATGTGCAAAGATATTTCAAAGCCATTAAGGTGGCAACGGCACGCCTTGGTGGGACAGAGCAAGGGTGTAGATATTGAGCGAAAAAGAAACAGGATACTCTCCTTTCAGATTGAGCATAGCTTGAATAGTTTTTATATATAAGCGTTTAAACATTTTTTTATAGTATCATGAAAATTGTTCAAAAATCTCTGGGCTGTTTAGGGTTAAATATCACATTAATTGAATATAATACATTTTTTAATAAAATTTTGAACCAAAGAACTTTGAGTGTCTCTTGATATGTGGAAAGATATCCCAAGCCCATTGACGTGTGTCATGCGCAGTCCGAACGCTTCTGCGTCCGACTTGATGGGACAGAGCTGGATTTAAAGCGAAAATAAAAAAGGAGACCCCTTCTATCATGGGTGCTGTCATGAGTACAGCGTAATATTTTTTGAGCTATTAGCGTTTTAAGATTATCATATGATCATGAAAATTTTTCAAAAATCTCGAGGCATTTTAAGATTAAGATAAACTTAATAATTTATTTTAAGCAAAATTTTTAACGTTTGTTATTTATTGAAGTAATTCTAAAAGAAAATAACGAATTCAAAATATTTTTGCCCGCCTCGGTTTTCGTGGAATGTATTAAATTATTTTTAATGAATTTGTTTCAAATATTTAAAAAAAATTTTAAACCATTAAATTAGAAAATGAATTCATAGAAGATATGTTATTTGTAAAGAGCAGAATAAATCTCTTGAGTAAATATTTTTTCACGAGGTAAATTATTTTATCGCTAATATAACAATGGCAATTATCAGAACGACAGAAACAACCATCTCCACTAATATGCTGGATTAATATAATGCATTGTGCTTTTACTTAAAATTTGATTTCATTTTCCAATTCTTAAGAAATTTTTTAAATTATTAGTTTTAAATTTCATGCGTTACACAAGTAAGCACGTTTTACTAACAAACTTTGTCGTTGGTTTCGGACTGTCTAATGCACTAATTTCCAAATATTTTAACGACACATTTCTACTTTAGTATATTATAATACATTACTTATAGCAGAAAAATACATTTCGATTAAGAGTAATTTATACTAAAAAACTTCCACATTAATTAAAGTTTTAGTAATAAAAAAATGCAGGATAAAAAAGAAAATTATTCCGCATTGGAATCAATACTGCAAGCCGTATTTTGGAAATTATTTTCAATTTATACCTTAAGAGATTATTGAAATATAGTTTTTACTTCAATTTTTTTTCAAAAACTTATTCCAAATTTGGATAGTTATTTTAAACTTCAGTTATTTTTCAATATGACAAAATTATTGTCCCAAAAGAATAAGAAAGTGCACAAGTAACAAATAGCAAAATTAAAAAATTAATAAAGCAAGAATTTAATGTTATTTATATAACCAATTAGGTTTTGATGTAATTTTAATGCTTCTCATTATATTTTAATATACAATATATTTATATGTAAAATAGTTTAAGTTAAAGCTTATATGAGGATTACATGGCAGCTGTAACTTGCATGCAACAAATTGTAGTTTAATTTTAGGCTAGTTATACAAAACTAAAAAATAATCAAAATTCTGTTAACACTACGTACATACAATATTTAAGAAATAACAGGAATAAAGTTTGAAATTAAAAATTAAAAATATAAAAATAACATTTAACTAAATCTAATTTACACTGTATGGATCAGAGTGTTTGTGATGTTTTCATGGAATGGAGACCAGCCCCACATAGAGAAATACATGCGCCCTTAAGAGCCTTGCCACTCAAACTGTTGTTACAGAAAGAAGAGGGTTGTCCTTTCCATGCGTCATTAGTTCCTGAATTGTGAAATAACTATCTAGCACTGAACGTCGGCTGTTTGCCTTGGCTCTGGATATGGTAACAATGTTGTCATCTTCACGAACAGTAGCAAGATGAGATTTAAGCATTAGTTCACGTCGAAGCTTTCTATCACGTGCCATTAAAAACTGCCGTTTCCGTTCATTTCGTGACCAATAGCGACCTGCTTTCATTTCTGACACCGCGTCGTCGTCTGTAGTTAGTAAATCACGCTCAGTATTAATACGATCTGCTCGCTTTTTTAACAATCTGTCTCGACTTGATTTTTTGGATTCTGTTTGATTAGGTGTTGCTTTCGTTATGTAACGGGTTCCGTCTGGACGAATCTTAACTTTCCATTCACATGAAGGGGATGNAAAAAATAATCAAAATTCTGTTAACACTACGTACATACAATATTTAAGAAATAACAGGAATAAAGTTTGAAATTAAAAATTAAAAATATAAAAATAACATTTAACTAAATCTAATTTACACTGTATGGATCAGAGTGTTTGTGATGTTTTCATGGAATGGAGACCAGCCCCACATAGAGAAATACATGCGCCCTTAAGAGCCTTGCCACTCAAACTGTTGTTACAGAAAGAAGAGGGTTGTCCTTTCCATGCGTCATTAGTTCCTGAATTGTGAAATAACTATCTAGCACTGAACGTCGGCTGTTTGCCTTGGCTCTGGATATGGTAACAATGTTGTCATCTTCACGAACAGTAGCAAGATGAGATTTAAGCATTAGTTCACGTCGAAGCTTTCTATCACGTGCCATTAAAAACTGCCGTTTCCGTTCATTTCGTGACCAATAGCGACCTGCTTTCATTTCTGACACCGCGTCGTCGTCTGTAGTTAGTAAATCACGCTCAGTATTAATACGATCTGCTCGCTTTTTTAACAATCTGTCTCGACTTGATTTTTTGGATTCTGTTTGATTAGGTGTTGCTTTCGTTATGTAACGGGTTCCGTCTGGACGAATCTTAACTTTCCATTCACATGAAGGGGATGACATTTTATCATCCGCAACACTTAGTTCATCTTTCAGTTTTACAAGTTGTAAGTAACTGCGGTATTGTTTCGCATGAGCTGGAATGGAAACCATACTCTCTCGCATATAGGACTTATCTTCAAGAGGTTTGACGACGTTTTTATTAGATTTGCTTTTTTTGTTTGAGAATGTCTTCTCTGAAGAACCCTTGCCTCTCTTCCTCTCCTCCACAGATCTGTGCAGTTTTGGTTTTTCTTCTTTGAAAGCATTGGCATCAGCTTTCAGCGTACCCTCATCATCTAAGGAATCTCCACACTTCGGACAGTTCTGGAGAGGTTGCAACGGCCGTAGTGTTTGAGCAGCTTGAGTGTGACAGCGTATATTTTCCATAACAAGATTGGCATCCAAAGAAGATGTGGATGTCGAAGAAGACCAGAGTTTCTCAGGTTTCGCTCGTGCCGCACTGGAATCAGAATCAGTGCTGGGCTTAATTGATCCTAAATCACCATCGCCATGTTCGGAAGTAGAATCATTCTTATTCGAATCATAACCAAACCCAGAATCTTTGTCTCCATGATGACTTGATGTGCTTTTGGAATCATTGGTATTGTCAGCATCATCATCCTAAAAACAATTGTAAATCTAAGGTCATTTTAACCCTAACCAGTGCTTAAAGGTCTCTAAATATAAAATTTGAAGTGAAAGGGTGGTTTTGCTAATAAAGAAACAAAATTATTCCCATAAAAATATGAAGATATTTATTAAATATTCAATTTAAATGTGGAATACATATTCTTTGATGTTTATAAGCCCTGAGGAAAAATATTTTGCTTAAGTAAGCATGTATAAATTTAAGGTGTAAATTCATATTGGAGAGGTCATTCAATATTTATAAGATGCCTTCCCTGGAGTGCTAATTTGCTAAGCATAACTAAAAGCTCAGCTAGTTAAACAAATAATTTAAGTTCTGCAAATCACGCGTCTGCAAGGGAAACCCAGATGCAATCAGGCTAACTAAATACAGCGAAAATAACATTATGGCATACTGATAGCCTTTGATGTAGACAAAGAAATTTGTGGAAAACTCACTGACTGGAATTAAAGATAAGTTATGGGAAACAAATTTAAATTGCGCAGAGAAGCAGAAATTCCGTTATCAAAAATCACACCATTTCCCATGGAAAACGGAATTCGCAGGTCGTTATTAAATTTCTTTAATTCACTCGTCGCTTCCCAAAAAAGTTCAAACAATTTTGACAGATGAAATTCAAACTCTTTCTCTTTAAATGGGAGTTTACTTTTCTTGAACAAGAAGAGAAATAAATGAAGATTTCTTAGATTACTAAAAGTACTTCAGTGATAAATATTAAGAACTGCAATGTGGCGTCTGCTATAAATTTCTTTAAGAAAATACTAATGTCACAAGAGACAAAAATCGAATAAAATATGTCAAATTAATTCACAAGAGGAAGCCAGGATAGTGTGTCAAACGTGAATACAAGCGTCCACAAGACGAAAGACAGGTGTCAAAAGAAGTAGATATTAAATGAAAGAAAACTAAATAACTAACAATATCCGTTTTCCATGAGAATCCTTAGTAAATTTGAAGCCATTCTGGCACCATGGGGCTTGATTTCCAACTAAATCTAAATCTTGAAAAGTGTCGACAAAAAGTAGTATGTGGTCGTAAACAGATTTTGCTCTGATATTGATTTGATGAATTAAAAGAAATAATGTAAAAAATGTTGATTTACTATAGAGGGGGAAAAATATCAATATTTTTAGACATACAAGTACAGGATAATTAATTGGTAGTTTTTGTTAACATACCTTAAGTATTCCGTGCTGTTGAATAGCTTCCATAGTCAAATGATTGGATGCGAATTGCCTGGTCAAATCCGAAAACAGAAAATCATCACTTGGCAGATCAACGTCATACTAAATAATGTTTAATTATTTACAACGGTTAACCACTTTTAAAGATTTCAGAAAACGACATCAACAACAATCTAATTTTTTGGTAAAATGTTAGGGCCCCGCGTGTACCTAAAATTCGAAATATGTCTAATTAATTATTACAATTGTTATGCTTACAAGATGCTTTGTTATGGTAATTAAATATATATATATATATATATATTGATGAAAAGAAGACCTATATATTGACTTCAGCTTGACCATAAACAAATTATATTTAGCACTATATATCATACATAGACACATTAGCATCTCAAGCTACTGTAGAACACTCCAGAATGATATAATTTTGCAACGACCCAAAGAATAAATTAAATTCTCTAGGAAAATATTTTATAAAATATAATACGCTTTTTATTTTATTTTAAAATAATTAAAATCGTGTATACTTGAAAGTGGAAACAATAAAATTAAAAACCAGCTCAGTGAAGAGGGGATTATCCACTTACAATACTTGAAAAACAAAAGAATTAGCCTGGTAAACTACATCCAGGTTCCGAAATAAATTTTCAAAGGAACTAGGGCAACCTTGTTTGTATCAAAATATTTCCCAGTTCTTGTGACCTTTTAGCTAACTTTTATTTAAAAATGGCAGTTTGAGTAAAATGTTTATTTCAAATCTTGAATACATATGAAAAAAATTTGTGATCCCATAAATAATTGGTCCAGAACTACATTTTTTATCCAAAAAAATTATTATGTCTATAAGGCATCCAACTACATGTATGGATTTATTGGATCCTAAGCACAAGTTTTTAAGCAATTCTCTCCAAACCTATTAGGAAATTTAGAAATGGTATGATATTGAAATGTCTGTTGACGAATGTGTTCCTCGTGTAATGAGGAATATTTGCGTTAAATAATTTTCCTGCCCCAGAAGTGGTTACAAAATTCCGATTGCTTTAACCGCCTTGCAATCCTCCTCACATCTAATGTTGAAAAATTGAGGAAACCTGAACCACATGAGTGCAAAAAGTAACATCAGTTATTCGCGGTCGGCGCGATTTTAAAACGGTTTGGGAATAGACATTCTTGTATCCGATGTGAAGCTTTTAAATATTGGATATCTTTACAAGTTCATGAGTTATGAGTGTTAAGAAATTCCTGGATGTTTAAAGTTAAAAAATTCCCTTAGTAGGAAATTACTACAGTTTAACGACATTATCTGACGTTAATTATCGCAAAAATGAGTTTACTGCATTGCAGCCATGCAGCAACAGATGTAGATTGCAGACCTTTCAAGAAAATTTCTTGAAGTACGTTATATGTTTTGCATTTTAAAAAAACGTCATATATCTAGATTTCTAATTAAACAAATCGCAATTAAATTTTTAAGCATTGATAAACATTTCCGCTCACATATGGAAATTGGAAAGATTTTACCAAGAAATGAAATTAGTACAATGCAAACGAGAACGTTAAAATCATTTTAAAAAGAAGTTAGAGAACGCAAAATCCTCTTAACAAAGTGCTGTGGTACGTTTTGAATTGATTGTCAATTGCTATTTAAGACAGTACAGAAATCGTGAATTAGTCATCGAATTTATAAAATAAACTATTTTGAAATATGTTTGGCGATAGCCTGATGTAGACATTAATTACAAGCCAAAACAAAGCCTCCTTCATGTCAACTCAAGCAGATAGCGCTAAATGACGCGTACTAAGCCACTCCTATACGCATTCAACATGTGAAAGCCAAGCCTTCAATCGCACAATTTACATCTTTGCAGACGACGAAATTTGAATTGTATGACAATTCGGTGATGGTTAGTTATCTGGAAAATTGAATGTAAACTAAAATGTTTTATTGAAGAGTTAAGAGAACTTGAATTATCCCGTTGTCTCTGTTGAATGAGCGCGCTCGTAAAGTTCATTCATTCGAAAGCACACCAGAATTCTCACGGGAAATTTAAACAAAACATATTTACAAACTTTAGGAAATGGTCTTGGTGAATTGACAGGTCATTGCTGAATGGCTTCGGCATGTTATTCCCAGAGTCTAGGAAAACGTGAGCCTAAGAATTGTAAGCAAGTATTTGAATTAAAGAAACATTGGCCAAGGGAATGTGATTCCAACTAATATATAATAAATATAAGTACCAAAAAGTTGTAAGAATATTGCACATTGGGCAGTAATTGTGCTCATTACGCTATAGATTTATATACATAAAGCTTCCAGCAAATACTCTTCCAAAATTAAAAAGAAAATACGATAACGATCATTGTTTATAATGTGTGGAAATTTTCGAATGGTCCAATCATGAAATTTATTATTGTTCCAAACACAAACTTTCTTGCTTTTCAACCACTTATGGACCATCCTCATAATACAATATTGAGGCAAATATAACCTTACAAAACTACTACACTAAGTGTTGAAAAAAATTAACTTGCTTATTTCAAATATTAAATATTTCATATATTAAAAATGATGGCTTCTGCTGCTTTAGTTGTCCTTAGTCTCACTGTGATATTAAAATTATTTGTTTAATCTTGTGAGGATGTTCATAGATTTCTCCATTAAGATGTACTTCTATTCTTTTTCCGAAATTTTAAGCCATATATGAACATATATATATATATATATATATATATATATATATATATATATTATATATTCATATATGGCTTAAAATTAATATTTATCACTTAGATAAAGAATGAGCAGATCATAAAACAACTACTTACATTATCAAATGAAGGTCGTGATATCAACAGAGTAAAATCAGGACCACTTTGGGAGAAGATTTTTGTGGCTTCGTCTGCAGTTGTTATGGACTTTCCATTAATCTGTGAAATAACATCTCCTTTAGATAAACGTGTGCATTTGGCAGCAATGCTATCTGGTTCAATATCACTCACAAATACACCTTCATTTGATTCAGGTGCCTGACATATCGTAAGCCCAAGACGATCGTCAGAGTTTTGTCGAGAAAAATGTACTTCCTAAACACGAATTTCTATATGAATATTTGAAACTGCTTTAAAATAAATTCCCAAACATATTTAGAAACAGATTTTCTAGATTTTGACATCATGGAAAATTCCTATTTCAGGATTTGAAAATAACTAATAAAGAGCTTACTCGAATTCAAAAACGCATTTCTATTTTACCGGAACATAATTTTGAAAAGTATTTCAAAAATATTTATGATGAGATGTTGATAAAAAACATTCCTACCTCATACTCCAGTTCAAATTGCTTTAATTCTTCAGCCAACATGAGATCTCCAATATCCATTTCCTGAAGTCCAACACTCTCCAAATCAGTCAAGGATGGCAGTGACAGTATACCAGGAAATCTAGACAATAAAGACAATAGAAATCAATTAATTAGCTAAAGATTCAATCTTTTCACAATTGATAAAAAAGCATTGTCACTATTTTAATTCATATACGTTTTGCGTAATAACCATTTTCACTATTAACAATAAATTATCTATTTAGTACTTAGAATGGAATATTTCATGGTTAGTGTAGTTGGTTCGGGCTTAAGCCGAGCGTACACATCAGGGAAATGACGCTCAACAAGATAATTACAATTCCCATTGAAATCGCCCAGCTGAATCAATTACTCCTAAAGACACCGTAGACATCCTTGAGATGCTGCAGCTCCCAAGAAAGAGTTATCTGCAACATCATTATCGATGTTGCAGACAATTTTCTAAGACCGTATACACATATCTAGTAGCGTTCCCAAGAGGAAAAAATCGATTTCCTTCCAACATCTTCTGCAGTGCCCGATAATACTCAGAAAAGCTCAAACGTTCATAGATTCAACAAACACTCATTTTATACACATTTGCGCTAACGTATGCATCAATTGAATATAAAAATCTCTCAAGACCAGGAAATATGTTATTGAAGATAACTACACAGCGGGTGTGTGCAATGTTACTCAAAAGAAAATAATCAATAATTCTTAGCGTTCGAATCCAAATTAGTTATTGCAATTCTCAGCACGTCATGCGTTTGAGCATTTTACACAAATAAGTTGTTCACTATATTTTAATTTCAATGGTGTACTTTGGCTAGACAAACGAAGCGTTTATTATAGAATATGGAAAACGCCTGACTACAATCAAATAGTAGCAAAGAAAATAAATAGCACGTCAAGATGGTATAAACATGAAAAGTATAGGATGATTAATAAATTGTGTTAGATATAATGAGTAATATGTACTAGTTATCATGTGATATCTTAACCCTAGAACATGGACATGGAATATCTCGGGATTGGATTGATAATTGCCAGTTGTGAAGAAAATTTAGGAATTTCCAGTTTTTTCACTTCGTGTATAATAATTTCTCATGAAAAAAGTTTGCATTCTTATTTAAGCCAAAAAAGTAGGCTTTATGAAAATTACCTTAGATCAACCTCTGAACATTTAAAAACTACTTAAAAATCATGCATTTTGCTGTGATGCAATGCTTGTCATAAAAATCAAAACTCTGATAAAAATATTTCATTATTTCTTCTTGTCGAACTTCGGATTATTTCAATCAATAATTTAATCGAAGTTGAAAATTTACCTCGTCTCTAAACTTAAAATTAAAATTGTTAAAAAAATAAAACTAACTAGAAAATTAAGAATCGTTCAGAGTTCAAATTTAGGTATTCTAAGAACCGAAAGGCTCAAAACTTTACATAAAATATGTAGAATAAAATATTTTAAGTTAAAATTAAAGGGCGTTTTATTTGTGGTTTAGAAACACAAGAATAAATATATTGTTTATTTTTATTAAACTTTTATAACATTTTTCAAATGTTTCCTGAAGCTTTCGTCAAGCACATAGTTTATCAGGACGTGTCACTCTGCATTCAATGTAAAATATTTTAGAAGCTGGGTATTTGATAAACACAGAACAGATGTTACCATTGCTTGCATAATTATGTAAATGAATCAGACGTCCTTGCTTTCGTCAGGATCTGAATTCTAAGATTGAGGCAAATTGATGAAAAAATTATCTATGATTTTGTAAAATATCAAATGAATAACTCTGCTTAAAATATGAGAGTATACTAAAATGGTAATGATAACCGGAACTTACCCATTTACATAGTCTAGGTCAAGATCGGTTTGCGTAGATATGTCAATCATTAGCGAGGTCTGAGAAGCTCGTTTTTCAATCCGTTGAACTTTTAGTGAAACTGCTGAAGTTACTTTCTTAAATGCGTTTACGGCTTCCTCGTGAGTCGCACTACGTAGATCTGTTCCATTGATCTAAAAATTCCTTTTGTGGAAATGATTTCATTCGTACCAAACAACGAGTTATTGTATTGTCAATCAAAAACTTAATCAAAACTCTGGAAGTGTTTGAAAGTGATTGGCATGCACACATTACGCAATTGATATCAATTCAGCCAAAAAAACAAAAGTTTAATAAAAGCCTTTCAATTTTTTTAACAGCTCAATCAATTGTCAATAAAAAAGTTTGGGAAAAAAGCACTTAACTGTACAAAAATTTAATATTTTATTCTGAGTGACTGACAGTTTACCTCATTATCTGGAATGCAAATGTGTCATTTAGTGATGTAAAGGTTATTGACGTACATAAATAATTAGGAAAGGGGAAGTGGATTTTGCAATAGTATGGGCATTTGTAAGGAAGCCTTCATTAATAAACATGTCCCTCATACTATGCTCTCCCTGTTTATGACAAATTAAATTTGCAAATTGGAGAATTCAAAATTAAAAAATAATAAAATTATTTTCTTTTGAGATTAAATGCAATTTAATTTAAGGTTGCAGGTCGAAGTCTACATTTGTAACACTGAAACTCATAATTTAGCTGGTTTAAACGTCCTTTTAAGTTTTGCAATATTTACTGCAAATAATTCAGTTCCTGAGGAATGTTGAGTTAAGAATTAAATCTGAATTAATTGATTATATGAAACAAAATAATTTTAGGGAACCTTCGCGAATTCACACTAAAAAACAGGGTGCCCAGCAAAAAGTCAAGAAATTTGCAAACTCTTTCAAAATCGCTTTATTAAATTAATAAACATAACTAACTGANGTGCTATGGCTCAGACGACATACTCCAAATTTCATCGAACCTAGTGACTGGCCATCAAAGAGTCCGGACCTCAATGTGATGGACTATTGCATATGGAGTATCCTTTTGAAAGAAGTTCAATCACAACGTTCACAAATCATCAGCATTGACGATTTAAAGTTTGTTCTTACGAACGCCTGGAATTCGATCGATCAAGTTACAATTCAACGGGCAATAACTACATGGCAGCTAAGACTCCAATCTTGTTATGACAGTGATGGCTCACATTTCGAACATTTCCTCTGAACTCTTTCATTGTAATATTCAATAAAACATTAAAAAGTTTAATGTTAATCAGTTAGTTATGTTTATTAATTTAATAAAGCAATTTTGAAAGAGTTAGCAAATTTCTTGACTTTTTGCTGGGCACCCTGTAGTTACATTTTAAAGTCATTTGATCATTCTCACTAAAATACTGTAGTATAACTGTTTGATTGAGGCTATTAGTCCAAATGTACTAAAGTATGTGCACTCAATTTATGCAAATTGGAGATGTTATAGTAAATCTGCATTCAAAAAGGATTTATAAAAACTAGTTCAAATCTAATTTGCAGGCATCCCAAGTAGAATATAGCTAATTGAGAAAGCTATAAAACCTGAATTTACCTGCTTAGTTAAAACGTGAATTGACAGCATTAGAAAGAAGGCAGTGGGCGGAGATGAAGATACCTCCCAATTCGCAAGACATTTAAATACAACTGCTTTCAAATTTAATTAACATTTTGACATCTGACAGAAATATATTGGGTAAAATGGGTCATTTGGGATGCGTTTTTCGCATATTGATAGGTATTCGGACCGATATAAAAGCAAGAGGTCCAGCAAATGACTATAAATATGCATAAAACCAATTATTAATTTGTCTTAGATAATTTTAGTGTTTTAAACAAATATTACCCAATGGCGATTCACTGTAATATCAAAACATTACATTTTGAGTTTCTAATAATTTCTGAATCATGCATCAAAAAGAAAGTTTGAGAGAGAAAAATCGTGAAGAATCTTCGAAATCAATCCTTAAATCGTTAATTTTTTACAATTCTCTTTGTCATAGTGCAAATCCACTGAAAATTTTCAAAATTCTCCTTCTGTTATGTTAAGGCAATCACAAACGATATTGCCATTAAACCCCCAATATCTGAATAAAACATTAAATGTGAACGTACAAACATGTTTACCTAGCAGTATTTGTTATGGTGTGAAGTACTGGTGAATCAAATAAGCGGGATTTGTGCAACTATCTCACATAACAGCACTTGTGTACGCAACTAGTAGTTAATGCGTTAATTAAACAGTCATAGAAATTATTCTAAATGTGACAACCCTCACTGATGACCACTTTAAACAAATGCCGACATCGAACTCAAAAGTAGGCCGCAGTTGACGAATAACTATTTGCGGCGTTTGCACCTTGAAGTGCACAAAAGCCAGTACAATTCACAATTCATCTGTTCTCAATACATCAAAGGCGCCTACCTCTAAAATCGAATCGTGACAGCGTAGATTGCTTTCGCGCGCTGGGCCATTGGCAGAAATCTTTGTTACAAAAATAGGGCCATCGCTGCTCTCCTAAATATCCAGTTTTATTGTCTAGATCTGCAGTGGTATGGTAGTTGTTCTATGAAATATTAATTAATTTGACTATAAATTAGGACTGGAAGATATTGGCGGTAATAATTCAAATACAGATTTACTCCTCTATCTAATATAATGCAATATTAAAACAGGATTGAAACAATACAAAGTTGAATTTCCTTGTTCACAAGATTAATACTGTAATTCCCTTCGTTCTCTAGAAGTATAATCTTGTTTTTAATTATTTGCAAAAACCCTATATGGTCCAATGTCTTTTTGCTCAACGTTTTAAAGTGCAGCTAAGTAAAAATATAATTATTTATCACAAATTTTAATTTTTAATATTTTTCTTTTATGCAAGTCTAATTTTTAAATGAACCCAAATACAAAATACAGAATGTGGGTCAAATCGTATGAATTGGGCTGCCTACTAAGGGTATAGATATTAACAAACTCGCATGGATGATACAGACTTCAAATTTGGAAGAACAGATAAAGATGAAAAGGTTATGCAATAATCTTGAACAAGAGGTATCAATATCTTATATGAATAAATAGAAAGGCTGCAGTTTGAACTTGATAAAAGTATGTTTTGTTTAAGCGAACAAATACTATATGATCTATTGATATAAAATGCTGGATTACTTATGATTTAAGTATCCCAACGTTGTTGAAGATGACTAAGGAAACTTTTCAATCAATAACTCAAGTCTCTATTTCTAAATTGAATGTAGTGTTAATAAAAAAACCCGACCTCCACATCTTGTAAAAAACTGCACAATGCATCCCGATCAAATAGCAAAACTCAAATTTTAACCCCTAGTAAATGTGGAGGTTAAAAGATCTTTTCGATGTTCTCTCGATTATTGTCTAATTAAAGAGAAAGCTAAAATATTGAACACCTCAAGTAGTATTCGGTTTGCATTTGGAATTCACTCATTGAAAACATTTCCAAAGTGTATATTTTAACTCAATGTTTCGTAATTTTTTACTAAATTTGTTACTCAATAACCGAAGTTTTTCTGCTCAAAAATTTTCGGAGCCTAGATTAGAATCTGTGCAGCAACCAGTTTTACCTCTGGTTATAAAACCTCCCATAATGCAAGGTGTTAAAAGCAATAAATACTCATCTTGAATATATGATGAAAAAAGCGAGTGTGTGTAAATTATATAATCAATATTGCAGTTACCGTTTTCCCTCCTGCTATACTGAATCCCAGTGTTCCATTTTCATCTCTTCGAATTGTGATGTCGAATTGTTGGCAATTGGAAACCAGAGAGGGATT
This sequence comes from Hofstenia miamia, assembly GCA_900660155.1. Classification (NCBI taxonomy): domain Eukaryota; kingdom Metazoa; phylum Xenacoelomorpha; order Acoela; family Hofsteniidae; genus Hofstenia; species Hofstenia miamia. The sequence continues at coordinate 969,695 of CABFPE010000062.1, read as the reverse complement.
CTAAACAAAGGCGTGTGAAATGAATTATTTAACGATCACATTAATGTAAACACTTATGTGAATTGCAATCTGAATTAAAATAACACTAGGAAAATTCATCTATACGATAAGAGCGCTGTGAAGAATTATATTGCAAGTATTATCCGTTTGTCGACTTTGAATAATTTTCTGCCATGTGCTCCGGGTTAGAAGTGGCAAGGCTACTGGAAATTATCAAAAAAATTTACGAGATAGTTACTTAGGCTTTCAACACCTTATAGAAACCACTCTTTTTTATAAGAATTACATAAGTTTTAACGATTCGGTCAATATGCACCTACATGATTAGTAAATTTCTGCAGGTTAAAATTATAAGAGCGAATCCAAGATATGAATTTTTGAAAGGTCAAAATTTTCAAAAAACAAAAGTTAGGAGGCAAGAATAATGAAAAACAACTTTTTTAAGCAATATAAGCAAGAACGGTTATCTTTTGCCAACATCTGAATATATTAGATTTTCAGAAAATTAATATTTTAAGCCTTAAGTTCATTCTAAAAAAATTATTAAATGTTTAACATTTTGGAGGCTCGTGATTCTTTAAAAACGACTTATTATAACAAAGCAAGTGTACTTGGCCTCCGTTAGTTTTTGGTTCCGGAGCAGCTGCTGCGTTTAGTCAACTTAGTTACCTTATTATTTGCCGGTAGGTATACGAAGGACCGACTCAATTCCTGAACAATGACTTAAGAAATATTTCGAAGTTAAATGTCTTTCACCAAAATATTTTGGCAATTTACAATTTGCAAGTTATATATTTCGTAAAAAATCGCCTTTGAATTATAGAGTTAATCATGTCGTTAAATCAATATTATCATTTTCACTCAAATACCCTGTTTTACAATTTAGATCCAAATTTTTGCAAAATGCAGCTTTCTAATCATTGGTATTTTATTGTTCACAAATAAGTTATTTGCATACATTTAAAAAATATAAATTTCACAGCAGTTTTTCGAAAAAATGATATAAAATTTGGTATAATATCCAAAATTGCAAACAAAATAAAATAAACTTGTTACTTTGAAATTACATTTATGTTTGAATAGACAAACTGTCTTTCAAAAATAAAGGTTGGCAGTAAACTATTATGAGGATAAGAGTGTTAATGGAAATAGCATCCTTAATCTGTTTCTAAGCTTTAACTGTTTAGTATAAGCTTTCTGAGAGTCGATAAAACATAGTCATTTAATTCTTTGTTTTATTATCTCAGTTGAAATGTAATAAAACCTTCAGTAATATATTTATTTATCTAGTGATATTCCTATTTCCATCGGTAGGTGTCTACCAGATCTCCTTACATAATATTGTGGAATTTTCATTATTTGAAATTGATAATTTCTCGGTAATACAATATTTGTTTATATCATGCGAGCAACAGAGAGGCAATTTACAAGGCATATAAACAATACTTTAGGAGTTGATCTGAAAGAAACTGCAAATAATTACAAAGTACACATTATATGTTTTAAGTTTTGTTCATGATTATAGTGTTTTGAATACTAGTCTAGACATTAGTTCAAGGATTAAAATTTACAATAAATTTTAAACAATATTTTCATCAGTTAAATTATGTATTTTCATAATAAATTACTTACTTTATTGGCACTGAGTTGATTATAGGCACACTTGATATCAGCGATTCTGCGCTGAAATTTCAAAGCTTGGGTTTGAATTTCTGCTTGAAGACTGGTAATTCTGCAGAGAAGTGATTTTTCCTGTTTTGAGAAAGCGTGTTTTTGGCGGCGCACGTCTGACGTCAATGAATCAATTGTGGATTTTTGTTGAGAACATAAGTTTAGCAAAGCTTGCATACAGTCATGAGACTGATCCTTCTGAAGTAAGGATAGTTGGCAACCTTTAGTGCATTTACCAATCGGTCTCCATCCACATTGCTCAGTGTGTGATGAAAGAGCTTTCTGTGTTGGTCTGACAGAACAACCAGGGTGAGGGCATACTACTGGACGTAAGGCACATGTATCTCTATGTGAGGAAAATGCTTCCACTGAAGTTATGGTACTGCATGCATCACATGATATCTGTAAATCTGCCAATTGTCTATAAGCAGGAACTCGTAGACAAGAAACATCTATTACACGAGAGCAGGCATGACAAGTCTTTCCATTGTTCATTAACCATGGGACTATGCAAGTAGCGCAGAAGACATGATTACATGGAGTTTCCAAAGGATCTTCTAAAATTTTTGAACAAATTTTGCAAACTAATTCATTTGGAATATTTGCATCTGCAAGAAAACGTTCACGCGAATATCCCATCTCAATCAAATAACAAAAGTGCGATGCTTTCGAATTACCGAAATGACGTCACTTTTCAATGAATTCTGATTGCACGAAGAGCATTCCGAATCAACAAATGAGATTACGGACGAATCAGTTCACTAAATACAAGATATCAGCAACTCAAGACAATTGTATAATTAAATTAATACGCCTCGTGTTTTGACAGACAACAAAATCATTGAAAATCTGTTGATAAATTTAATTACAGTTGTCATTTAATGATAGCAATGCAAATAACAATTTTTTGGATTTAATACAGCAATGTATTGAATGAATATAAAACTAATTATTTATCAATGCTTATATTTACTTTCTTCAACGCATTATTAAATTTTCATTATGATTTTGCCGTGTACCGATCTAGGAAAGAAGTTTGAGGTGCGGTGCGTAAAATAAAATAAATTGTCGTGCAGCGTGATTTGTGGTTACAAATGCACACGTGAGCGGCATCAACTTCGTGAACCTCTCACATCTCTACTGTACTAATTTTTAGCCAATTGCAAACGTAACTGCTAAGATGCATGTTACCGTACTGGGAAAACATTTGATTATTTAGTTGTGACTTTGCATTTATGACATTGATGGGCCTGTGTGCAGGATTCGAGTTTCGGAATCCAACTTGACCCGTAGCAAAAATATCCCGACTCGCAGGGCCCTACTCTAAACTCATTTATATTGTCACAATCGCATACAGTAACCAGTTGAAGATTATCGAACTCTACTTACTAATGCGAATTTGTTGTTATATAATGAACGCAAAAAAAACTCCTAAGTGAGCATAGCTTTCCTAGATCATTTTGGTCAAGAAGAAAATTCTAGAACTTTTCTACAAGTAATTCTGAAAAAAATCATTGGTAATGAAATATCTCTTTAGATCAGAGTTGAAAACGATGTGACCTATGTATCATTTTCTATATCATCTTACTCTGATATTCTGCGGTACCCATTTGATAGTACAGGAGCTAAGGAACAATATTATTATTGGAGGGTTGAACTGAGGTCTTTCCTATGAAGTCTAAATTTCTTAAATTTAAAAAGATTTGAAGCAACAATATGTGCCAACTGAGACAATTATTACCAGCCCAACCAGTGACCCTGTTTCTCAGCATCTGAGCAAGTATAAATCATAAAGGCCACCATAATATTAATATATAAATTAAAGAAAATATGAAATATCAATATTGAAGTTGTGAGATCGTTAGTCCAGACACCTTTTTCTGTGCATGGAATCACTTTGCAGTGGGTAAGGACAGTGGCGTGCACAAGATTTCAACATTGATTTTTTGATTAAATCAAAAAATATTGAATAAAAATTTGAAACAAAAATAGTTCAATGGGTTCTATTTATTGAATACTTTGAAAATTTTGGGTGATTTTATCCTGTCTGCTCACTCCTCTAAATTACATCTGGCTTGTACTCCACCGTAAATCCTATGTACGCCTATGAGTAATACTGAGACCTATGGAAAATCTTCCAGCACAATAAATTGGTATTTTGGGGAAATTTGCTATTCGCTTTGTGCTCATAATATGTTAACAATTCTTTCAAGTCCAAAATATTTGTAATATTTGCAATAAAAGTATATTCTTCAAAAGAAGGTTTAGAAACTGAAAAAATTGTGTTTCACATTATACATGTTGCTAGCATGAACATAAAATTTGCTTTTATTGAAATTTTTCTGAATAGCAAGAATTAAATTGATACTGAAAATCGATATAAATTTTGTTTATCTTACATTTTCAAAATGAGGTTGCAGCACATTCTAAAAATTTTTAAATGTTTATATATTTACGCACCACGAGCACCTTTCTCATGTGTTATACCCATTGAAAAAGTCATTATAAGTGTCATAAAGGTTTAGTTGTTTGGGGTCAATGTAAAAAATTACAGTGATTGAGAGTATTTTACAATAGACTGGTAGGATATTAGAAATTACTGATCATTTTTCTAAAAAACTATTCATTGTAGACATCAGGTCTATAAATATGAAATTAGAGGTCTTGAAATGCCTAAAATCTATCAAGATAATGTTCCGAATTAAGGTCACAACTTTAGAGTTTGGAAGGCCGAAAGTCATAATAATTTTAATGATATCTTGAATAGATGGCTAAGTAGTTTCATGATTATCCGTAATTTTTAAAGTAATTAAATTGCATACGTATCATTGCTTAATTTTAATTGTTTACTCTCTATTTTTAACGGAATGCATTTAACATTTCTTCTGACTTTGAAATATAGTTTGGTAATATCATCTAGCTACACGTGGCTAAAAGTTTCAGGGGAATAGAATCAAATCTAATGGGATCACGTGGAACTCAACCGATAATTTTAGGTACAAGGGAACTCTAGCTAGAAAATGTAATTTTTTTGGGTTTCGATTTACATGTATATCCATATGTATACAACTCACTGCAAAAAATTAATCATTTACATTATAGTTCCTTTAACCCTCATATTAATAGGTAATTGGGAAATATAATTTGGTAACAAACATTTTAAGAAATTACTGGATATATTTTACATTACAACAAAAGTAATTGACATTTTAAGGAATAATTTGAGATATTAATTGGAAATGATTGGTATTTCCATTTAATTTCTCAATTTGAAACAATATTTCTACAAAGTGCAGTTTATATATGCATTGGTGGCTTGATTTTTTCAAATTTTGTGAGATGAAAATTCCAGAATTAAAATTCGAAGTGATTTAAGAAGGCCTCAAGTTTTTTAATGTTATTCTAAAAAATTTTCCTGATATTAATAAAGATAAAGGCTGCTGGTTCAAAGTTTTCGAAAATTGAAACTTACCTAGTAATTTTCTAGAAATGTTTCAGTCATTTTAAGATTAAAAGTAAAAATGGAAACCTTGCATGTCTTAAATCAGTAAATATTAGAAAATAATTGAATATTTTCACAAAATTTATGTCCATGGAAGTGATAATCTCATCCTAGTTCGCGAAATTCGAAAAAAAAACTCACTGTGTTTGTAAGATAAATAAAGAAGTTAGAACCAATGGCAACCCAGAGATCAAAAGGTTAGATTTTGAGTTATGAAGGAGTTAAACCTAAGACGCTTTACGTGAATTTATAATTACAAATCGTTTTTTCCAAGACTTTTACAAAACATGGAAGTTAATGGGTAAATGTTTTCCTTCATGCTTAAAATTGTTTCTGTGGCCAAAATAACTATTTTCATTAGTATTTTGAACCGTAAGTGAAAATGGAAATATTTCTCTATCTTTAGGTGTTTTGGGATAAAGTATATTTTAATTAGTTCCTGAGATATGAGTGCTTAAGTTGTTTTGAAGAAACAATCAATCATTTTAGCCACCGTCTACGTCTATGTTGTTTAGAGTTTCTAACATTAGAAATCGTATTTTGCTTGCATATCGACAGATGATGTCGATAATTACCATGACATATTATTCTTGTAATTTTAATTGTGTTATTTGTGTGTAAAGTTACGTACTTTAGTTAACAAAACGTGTTGGTTTTGCGCTAGCTAAGAAGTTATTAATAATCCTGGAATATTTATTTTTTATACAAATTTATATTTTTGATTGGCGTCTAATGCACACCTGCTTTATTTATATATGGAATGTCTGAATTAACCACTTTCCAACAACGGAATTGTAAATTATTTGTAATAATTTCGTCTAGTCTATCAATAATTATAATTATATTTATATATTTTTATATATATAAATATCAATAGTTATTTACATATTATGTACTATGATTTTTATAGGTAGGGGCGTACGCAGGGTTTTCCAACGGTGGTATATCTTCGCCGTGAATAACCAAAAGCGGGGCAAGCCCCTAAAATTCGACACTAAGAAATGCATTTCACCAACAAAATTTGGACTTTCTTAATATTTTTTAACGAAAATTTTTTTGTTTAATTAGTCAAAGGTAATTTTGAAAAACTCGTTGAACTATATTCCATAAATTTCTGAATTTATTGGATATAAGAAAACTACTTAAAAATTCACAAGAATCAAATGTTTTACGAAGGGGGGGAAAACTTCCCCAATTTCCCCCCCTCTGGGTGCGCCTCTGGTCGCACCTGTGATTTTAGGGAATTCATCAGGGCTCCACCAGTAGCAATGATGAGTTTATGTAAGTTAGTGATTTTTTAATCTTAGATCTTAAAATTTAAACAAAATATAAAGTAAATGGTAGTATTTCAGTATGTTATATTTAATTAATTGTTTTAGTGTAAATATGGATATGAAAAGCATCCAATTAGTATTGTAATCTCCTTAAAATTTTCTAGTGATCTAAGCATTTCATTTGACGGACTGTACTCATAAATATTTTTAAATTCCAGGTGAGCTAAACACATTTCTTAGTTTTCATTGATTTGCGTCCGTGTGTATCTGAAGTCGCAAGTTGGCGTGGTCGTATTTCAGTTATATAGGGATACATATTGTCTTGAAATTCAGTCCGTCGCGATATGTTCCTAGATCATCGTAAAAGAGCAATTGTAGTAAAATGTTTATTATTTTTCTTGAATCTTCATAGTTGCTGGATAATCTCTCATTACAATAAAGATTGAAAATTCTCTGACAGGGAATTTAAAAATTATTTACTTTATGAAAGGAACACGCATAATGAAATATTCTGAAAATGAATTTTAGATAGATATTATATTGTTCATCTGATTCCTAAGATGTCAATATTTTATTTATGAATTAGTATATTTAAAAATCCAATTAATATTTTATTATAATATGACCTTAACATACTTTTTTCACAATTTGTAAAAAATCAAAAAATTAATAACAGTACAATCATATTGATTAGAAAAGGCAATTTATTGTCAAAAATCATAAATTTCATATTTCAATTCATCATTAAATTATTTTTAAATTTAATTTGCATAAATAATAAAATCGAACTGGGATGATACTATACTACTACAATTTATTTCTGTTACAAACTACAGAACTAATTATAATTTAATTCCCTGTGGCAATAATGTAACATCTTTAAAATCCCCTCAAAATACGATTAGTCGCAGGCATTCTTAAGTTTACATCTTAGAAATCCCACCTCATTATGAAAAGTAGAAGTCCTTGAACTTAGTAATTAGTATGGCAAAGTAAGTGCACGAGGATATGAAAATGACGGGAAAATGTCCAAATATATTACAAATAATTTAGATGTAAAGTTGAATTATTTGAACTGTTTTCTCAATTAGATTTATTTATACCAATTTTGGTCTCACTTCTCATCATAGTAATTTATAAATATAAATATATATATATATATATATATATATATATATATATATATATATTGTATATATTTCATTTTAACCTAACAAACGGAACAAGCATAATGAATGTTTATGTTATCAATTACTAATAATGAATAATTTCTCCCTACAACTCACTAATGCAACCTTTATTAAGATGGCTAACACACTTATTGTCCCGTAGATCAGTGGGTGAGGCGATATTTGAATACAGGCTGATGCACTGTTAACTGTTCCTAATTTGAGTAGGAAACACTTCTTTCCTTTTGTAGTAGAATGATTTCTAGAAATGTCTTACCTTCATAGACTTTAATAAATCTAATCAGAAAAATTAGACCAAGCAACACTTCTTTCCTTTTGTAGTAGAATGATTTCTAGAAATGTCTTACCTTTTTCAACTTTAATTTTAAGAAGTTTTCTACGATTTTGCGGCTTTGCAGATCAAAGTAAGATATTTTAGAATAGAAACTATCAATAAAATTTGGGCATTGAATTGAAAATTCAAAATTCAGTTCTTCAAGAGTATATGATACTAATATGCAATTTCAAAGCGTTAAAAAATTATATAGCATTCACTAAAACTGTAGTCTATTTGTTCAATTTTAGCCCATCTTTTTCAAATGCTTAATCCAACCCCAGACTAACGCAAGTCTATCTCTGACTTCAACTCCTGATAACTGAAGAATGCACAGGATTGGGGATCTTTTCGTATTAAGTTGACACAAAGTACTTTTAGTTACATTTTACAACTTGCCATAATTTGAATTATTATTAGCATTGCTATATAATTCACAATATTTCACTACAAGTTAATGTATACAGAAAGCGCGTTCAAATTATTTTCACCCAAGTAACCTATAAGTTCATAAAAATTTTATTCAAAATACCTATATTTCTCATTCTTAGTTTCGCTTAAGTAGCGGATTAAATTGCCCCTCGTCATAAATTACATACACGCAAGAGTAGGCAATTTTTAATTGGAGCCCTACAATTAGATTTTTCTAGTTTAGTAAAGTAATCAATTTTTGCGTTTCAAACAATAGATTATTGCCAACTTTTGGCAATAATTAGAATGAAAATATTATATCAAAAATCATAGTAAGATAAATAGCTTGATATTAATAAAAATCAATATATAACACATAAAAATGTTTTCAAAGAAAAATCATAATTGTGAGATAACAAAAAGGGTTGCTTGTGCTTCATACATCTGTTAGCAGTATGAAGAAATTGTTCTACAAAATCAAAAGTTAGATATTGCCACTAATCATAATCGCTAATGGCAAATTTTGTTCTGCCATAAATACCTTATGTAAATGCTGTGATTATAGTTTAATTTCTTTAGGTTTGGCATTCCAAGGTGAGGTGTCCGACAGAATATCACAATGGTGCAAAATAAGGTTAATGTTAAGCCTTAAATATACATAAAGTGGTGAATTGGGTTGTAGAAGCATTACATATTTTTGGGTGATTAAATTATCCAGTACATTCCACAGCCAAAGCTATATAAATTTACTAGACAGGATGATAATGCTTCTGGAATCGGGAATTGATTATATATTTCAGCAAGAGTTAAGTGAATCTTAAATAATTGGCAATTGATTTTTTAAAGTATTGAATAGGTTAATTAATTTCCAATTATTGCAATAATTGCAATATCAATTTAATATTGTCTACCATTGCAGAACCAATAGTTATTTACATATTATGTACTATGATTTTTATAGGTAGGGGCGTACGCAGGGTTTTCCAACGGTGGTATATCTTCGCCGTGAATAACCAAAAGCGGGGCAAGCCCCTAAAATTCGATACTAAGAAATGCATTTCACCAACAAAATTTGGACTTTCTTAATATTTTTTAACGAAAATTTTTTTGTTTAATTAGTCAAAGGTAATTTTGAAAAACTCATTGAAGGACATTCCACAGCTTGCGTACGCCACTGGTTATAGGCAAAAATTCATGAGGAATGGAAGCATCTCTGCTCTTTTGAGGGGGGAAACGTTCCCCCGGTTCCCCCCTCTGGGTGCGCCTCTGGGTTCTCGAAATACCTATTACGTTAGTATAGATGGGAATGCACTTTCACGTCAGAGCAGGAAATAGGTTGTGTTTGATCAGAAACCTCAGTCTTTATTTTACCACTTTGTAAAGTTGTTTAAAAATTTATCAACCATTTCTGAAATAAATTTTTATTTGTTGTCTAATTTTTTCTTGTTCTTATAAATAACACTATACTTAATGTACGTAAAAGTTAATTCATTTTTATGAATTATTTTCATGCAATGTTTTGTAGGGATTACTTATTGCTACATTTTTTTAACTAAGAATATAATATAAGTAAATTACGTTGTGTTGCTGGGCAAATTTGAGTAAAGTTTTTAGCTATTCCCGGGTATGGTACATTTCAAAACTTTTAGGTATTACCTTATTTCCTTTCCAATTCAAAGGAATTCAAATAACTAATCTATAATCCAAATCCAAGATCAGTCAGCTAGTGATTCAAGTTCTCGGAGACAATACCATTCAGTTGCAATGGGACTGAGATCTAGCAAAAAAATTTCAGTGCAACTGTGACTAACATTAATCATAGTTCTGTTTGTCAATTTTGGTCAAAAGATCCTAATGTCCATACCGCATAAAACAGTTCTGTTTTGATTCCTTGAAAAACTACAGTATTAGTTCTGATGAAAAAATGCTCTATGACAGTGATAATAACTAAATATATTTTTTAAATATTTGAATTCTAAGTAATCAGCTAAATGCAAGCATTGAAAAAAGACCATTTCTAATTTATTTCCTTTAATCTCATAGTATGCTGAGTATTTGTAATTTTCCAGCGTATGTTTGTTTCATTATTTAGATTGAAGGTTTTCGATTTTATTTTGTAATAAATTGCTGTCAATTTTTATACATTTTTACAACTTAAGTTAAAAGATAAGCAGAGATGTGCTTTACCTGAACTCATCTAACTCTCCAGAAATATGTACAAAAGATAAATAGAACACTTCAATTCCATGCTAACATTAATACCTTGTTAGAAAAATTCAGCATCTCTAATATATTACATATTATATATTAAAATTGTAGTCATAATTTTTTCATTCACTTGGTATGATAATAACATCAGTGCTTTTATTTGCACAATTGGTATATTAAATCTTTAATCAGCTCGTAATCTAGTGTTTACCAAACATAAAAATTTTGAAGGTAAGTTTGCAAGCTTAAGAAATTTTCATGCATAAATATTTTTCTAATCAGTGAATTAAGTGAAGTGATCAATTATTAATACACAGTGCTTTCTACAAAACGACAGAATAAATTATTCAGATACATCAATTTTTTATTATCTAACTGTAATTGTCTGCAACAAGTGTCGAAATATGTGATGATTTTTTAAGCAGTGTACTCCGACGACTAATGTACCCAGATTAGACCGGGAATCCTACCCGGAGAAAACTAGTGAAAATATTTCTAAATGTTGATCTCAGTTTTAGTTGGTAAACAAAATCGTTTTAGAAATTTGTTAAAGTAATCTACTTGTGTTTTCGTTAAGTGCGAATTTGTGTATGGTTCAATTTAAATAAGTCGCACAACAATTTGAGGTACTTAATGCTTAAAAGCCATTGCTTGTAATTAGGAGTGTTAGATGTACTTGTATTTATGTATATAGTTACAAGTATTTAGTAAATGATATATAATCTCGGTTAATTAACTATTCTAAGATCTGCAATTGTGTAACCTGAATATAGCTGTTCAGAAATCTTGACTTAAAACGCATTGCTTTTAATCCAAAAAAAAAATCATTTTGAGTTAAAAGCACCAAATCCTAATTTTATCAACATAATTCTGTGTGATTCTTTTGACCTGGTAATGTTTAGGTTTTACAGTATCAGTCAAAATTATTTACTAATTTTGAATGCTAAAGACAAGTTAAATATTATCATGATTATTATCATTATTATTTTATTAATATTAAAGATATTCTAATAACATATTTTCTCATTATTGAAATTCAATTTACTTTGATGTCTGTTTTGGGTGGGAATTTTCAGAGAGGAAGACCGAATTAATAACCGAGAATATTAATTACATAGGTAAAAAATGGTATTTGATAGGTGAAAATATTTATTTTCACATTAAATTAAGAAAGGAAAACAAGTGAGGTGACATTTAAACGCTCACCTCCATTAAGTTAATAACTTAATATTTTGCATCAATTCTCTCATATATATTAATTAGAAGAATGCATTAAAAAGTTATTATATTTGAGAATATATTAAAAAATAATTTACACTTGTAACGAAAATTATTTTTCATGAATTGAATAAAATAGAATTTGCAAAAGTAAATCATTATGTATTCACTACAATTTATTTCAATATGCGATCTAATATTTGACTTTCCATTTGAGAAAGTTAACTTTGGGGAATATATTAATTATGGCGTGGCATTGCCCATCATGACTGCTATAAATTTTTAACAAGAAAAAATTACTATGAGATTTTTTCATGGAAAAATGACACCATATTTTGTCCTCCCATTAAGAAATGAGGGACACATCATCTTCCTTATCTTGTCCCTCGCTGAAATCGATGTTCAAGATAGTTATTTGGAAAATACTCTGTTTATATCCTTTCTCAATCAAATACTCATGTTTAGGTCTTAATGTGATATGCTTGATGATCCATTTTTCTAAACAACCAAGTATTCATTGAAAATGAAATAATCCTTAACTAGCAAATTTTATTCAAAATTTATTTTGTAGTAATTCCTAATTGTCACATTATTCAATGCCAAGTACTGGTTTTTAACATTTTTATTAATTTTTTATTTTAATCTGAGATTTAGTCAAGGTCTGGTATTGGACTTTGTGCAATTCTAACCTGAGATAGAAACCTTTAACCCTATTTGCCATGAATGGATAATTCCACCTCTGTAAATTTTTTTAGATAATGATATGTCTTTGCTTTCCTGAATGTTAGTTTTATAGTATGAGAAGTATTGTAACAAAATTTGAAGTAGTTTTCAACACCTGTTTCCCCGGCTATATTCAAAATGTTGACTTTACCATATTGTGCTTTTAAATGAAAGTACTGTTTTTTGTTCGCTATTTCGAGTACAAGTCCTCCCATGAATACACTAACGAAGATTTCTCAACTCAGAAGGCATCATAATATTTAGCCTATTGAAGAAATTCAAAACTTCCAAAAGTCACAAATTTTTCTTACCTATCATTGAAATGATAATGTCATCAACGTAATGAGAGTTCATTTTGCAGAATAAAGAGGGTTTTAGCAGTGCATAAAGTTTCATGGAGAAATAATTAGTAGAAAAACTTATATTAAGGGCTGAATCAACCCCTTGTTAGTTCAGCAGACAAAAATAAAGTTTGGTAAATAGGGTTAATAGGCGTTTCAGAAAGCTATTTTGCTTTGTTCACATTATATCTAAAAATAACGACAACGAAAAGTAAAATGTATTTAACCCATAGTTAAAAGGTTACTATAATAGGACATTGTGTTGGATTGAAAAATTTATTTTCTAAGTTGGAACTATTAGCTTAAAATTCGAAGTTCCATTTACATGTAAACAATGCAATTTTGTTTATATTCAAATGAGAATGTAGTTGTTAATTCAAAGTTTTTATATGAGTTCAAGTTTTGCAGACCAAGTTAGTACAGGGGAATTTTAAATCTTAAACTTGTCAATGATATATATATATATATATATATATATATATAATTTATACTAGGACATAAATATTTTGAGCAATGTAATTGTTCATATCTACTGAGTTACTTACCTCAGGTGAATTTGATCTACCATATTGTTAGCAAGAATTTTAATACTAATGCATAGTCACAATTGACAATTTAAATATAAAAGCCAACACAAACACATTTAAAATATTTCCTATTAAAATTTTTTAAAAACTCTTAGAAAATCAAAGATGAGTTTTTTTAACTTAGGCTTTGCTAACTTTTATCAACAATTTAGCAAGCATTCTATTTTTATAAATTATTTTTTCTTCCTTTAGTGCAGCATTAAGTGGGCATGTTTTGTTAATTTGCTTACGAATCCCTTTCTCTATGCAGTATAATAAGAATTTTGGAAAACATTACTGATTTTAAAGAATGTTTTCTCGCTCAATATAATTCAAGACATTTCACCATTATTCGAAATTTAAATGCTGATATTCATATTGGGAGCCAAATAGGCGGATTCTAATGGCTTTCGAATAGAATTTCCAAAATTTAATTCAAAAAACAAATTAAGAATATAGCATTTACCGAATCATTCCCTCAATTTTTTTGAATTAATCTTGCAAAGTGTTTGACGAAAATGTATACTTCAAATATAAATTTCGCAAATTTTTTAACTATAAAATTGCAATTCAAAATAAATAGACTGTTTCATTTTAGTTTTCCTAAGCCTGTGTATATATATATATATATATATATAAATTACAATTAACAGATCTAATTTTCTTAAAAAAGATTTTAAATGAGCATAGCGATTTCGATATTCTAAAGAGCCTGTCGTTCTATGTTCCTTCAAAATCTGCTTTAATGTCATCAAAGAATTTGCTATTTAGATTCTCACATTTTAGAAAACAAAAGACGTTAACTTTCTACTTTTAACGCATTTCATATATGACCAATTTTATTCATCTATATTCCGATATCAATTTATTTAATTCTTACGAAAAGGTGAAGAATGAATTAAGAGAATATTTTTTCAAAAATTTTGTATTATATTATAACAACAATTCACCTTGTTCAAACTCATTAAATTGCTTATGTTTAAATTGTCGTAAGTGTATTTGTTTTTAATAATTTGTACTTTTATTGTATTTTGTTAGTATATATATATATATATATATATATATATATTAAAGTTAATCAATAAATATCAATATATATATATATATATGCTGTGAATTTTAAGTACACCATGCCCTCATATCAAAATAAAAACTATAACTTTTGTAAAGTTTTGAATATGATCAATAATGATATCAGTGATTCAATTCTTTCGAGTAAGATTGAGTATGACAATCGATTCAAATCGAGAAATTTTGCATTATTGTATAAATTATTTGACCAAGCTGTTTTTGAAAAACCTGCGCAAAATGAATCATACGACACGTTAGGAAGAGTTACAAAAATGATTCAATCGTTCAACAGGTCCTAAGCGTTCAACAAAATCCACCCCATACAGTTAATAAAAGCAAGAAACCACAATGAACTCTACGGGAGCATTCATGTGAGAATATCGACAAAGACAATTTGGTTAGTAGGAAATGTCTTTGCCAACTGCCATACAGCTAGTGTTGTACACCCCATTTAATTGAAAGTGAGTCAATGTCGTGACAGGTTTATACGTGTCAAAATTTCTGATTAGTAAATCAGTTGGATTAACATGGTCTTAAAATCTCTCTAGGGGCTATAAGTTAAATCATCTCAATAGAAAAATAGGAGATGAATTAGCCTATATCAATACTGTCAAATTGGGTTTCTAAAGAAATTTTCACGTCATTTTGGGAGGTGGGCTAGAGCCTAAATCCAATGCAATTCAACAGTAACAACTCTATTTCAAAAGTGAATTCCCCAGTAACGATTTTTTATTGATATGTTCCCTGGATGCAAAGCTAGGGAAAGGTTTGTGAGAACTAGCCCTGAAATATTGACTAACCCTGCATTTCCATTTAGTATTCAATCTAATATGCTATATAAAACCTACTCTAAAATTAATGTTAATGACATTGCTTCATGTTAGTTTTGTCAAACATTTGCAAATACAACTCGGGCAAAAGATTACTGCTGGTCAATTGTCTGTGGGTCGGGTTGGGTCAAACTATGTGACCCGTTTGCCGCTCTGCAATCAAAATCAGCTAAACTCTAGGTAATGGAGAGGAAAGTGAACAGAGAGGTTTCACAAGGACTACATAGGAACGAAGTGCCAGCTATCAAACCTAAAATAGGCATTTGGAATGAACTAATACGTATAGTGCTAAGCAAAAGCAAAAACTCTGTATGAACTAAACATCCAGAGGTACCACATGGCGTGAATATAGCTTCGAGTAACTAACCAGAACTATAACACTGAGAAAATAGGATTTAACCAACTGCAAAAGAATTAGTCAAATCTGTTGTTTTGAAGCAAGGCAGTAAAGCATATTTTTGATGAAATTTGACACTATTAAATGTGTACTTCGATTGTTAGGAATAATTCCAAAGTGAATATCCACATTAATGCATTGCAACACATAAAATATTGGCAAAAATTTGTGGATTTTTAATATTTTCTATTCTACGTATATTATTGTTTGTGCTTTTTAATTTTTTCTAGCCTTTATTTGTTTTTAGATGCAGCTTAGATTATTGTTTCACACACATGCAATTTTGTATAAAATTGCAAATATTTTATGTTTGCATCAATTGCTAATATTAAACTACAAAAAACAAGGGAACAAAAACACCCAATTAATTAAATTTTCACTCTGTTAGCTGCTATTACAAGTAATGCTCATATCTATCATCGATTTTACTTTTTAGTCACATCTTCAACATTAATAAAATATGTGTAATATAGATAGATGCGGGTGTATTTTTTATAGCCGCATTGCAACGCACCTGCAGTGAGTTGGCCCGCAATGTCTGTTAGAAAATTTGCCCACACCCGCTATTTTCTGAATGTCACCTGTCGATTAAGCCAAAAAATGTCAATCACCTAATTGACTTTCTATTAATGTTGTTTAATTGAGTGAATGATGTCAAATGTGTTACATTATATAGTTTTCGTAGTATAATTTATATTGTATTAGTTTAGAATTGTACTTGTAGAGAATAAAAATGTCCACCAGCACCGTCCGCAACCCGTATGACATTTGAAATTCAGTATCCTCACTGGAACGCACCAGTGTCCATCTTTGATATGTAATGTTTGTAACTCGATCAGAGGTGTAGTTCTCTTTGCTTACTTTTAAGCCGCCCTGAATTATTGAACTAAAACTTATGCAAGCATTTCGTAATTATATAAATCAAATTCCTTTCAAAATTTAAAATCAGTTTAAAAGTCTATTATTTGCGGATCTTTAGGGAAATATCTTTAAGTAAACAGTCAAAGAAAACATCTGAACTTTACGGTTCTCCGAATTCGCTAGCGAAAGAATGTTTCCTGTAAACGTTAAATTTGCTCTCATAATTTCAGATTTGTCTGGTTACAAGTTAGTTAGCAGAACCGAAATTTAAATAATCCCTTGCTACCGACATTAGATTAACTTAATTTTTTTGGAAATTATTCTTAAGTAGCTAGATTTTTTCACCTAGTTTAAATATTTTACATACGTTTAAAATTTCTTATGAACATTTGATACCTGATAATTTATTAGTCATTTGAATTCTTCCGATATTTATTAGTAAGAAGTCTGCTTTTTTGTTCTGTAAATTTTCTATGTCATCAACCATGACGTGCTCAATAGCCTGTTTTCTATGTTCTTGTTATATAATTTTTGAACAGCCTATTGAACATTTTCTACCAATGGACAAATGCAACTGAAAAACAACATGATTTGATAGATTTTGTTAAATAAATTATTCAGAAAATCAATTATTATTGCATTAAAATTGAAATATCAAAACGAATGCTAAAATGAGCTACATATATATATATATATATATATATATATATATTTAAATGAGCTACATATATATATATTTTTTTTTAGTATCTGGAAGTAGAATTTTCCTAAGCACTGCTCTTTAAACGTGTAACTTTAAAATTACATAAAATTATACAAAGTTACGACCACAAACACTAATGTATATCTGTGATGGTTAGCCATGATTTTATCTTTGTATAAGGACAAAAATGTATGATAAATATACTTCAACAATGTATTAGTCGCATTAATCAATAATCTGACATGTAGATTATGTAATTCAACATTTGATAACGAAATCACACCACTTTGGACTAATCGCGCCAAGATTTCATTTATAAGCATACTTAATGTCAGAACAATTGAAATTAAATCTGTGTCAAGTCATGCGTTAATTAATAAATCTAAACCAGTGTTTAATTCACACATCGAATTAACACGATAATGACATTACTCATATTTTTAATACTGAAATGTTGGATTAAATTTTGATTATTCTGCTGATTCAAGATTTAGTTTTTGATTAAAGATACTCATCTCTAGACCCTATGATTCTATTGTAAAGTTCTCATCACAACTGTATCGGGGAAGATATAAAACAGTTTTGATTTCTTTTCAAAAATAATGTAATTCTTACTATTTTTAGTATTTATTATAAATGAATAATTAATAGTTGGACTTTAAATACTTTCAAAAAGTATGTGAGACCATGCGGCTCTCTATTGATACCATATAGTTGCAAATAATTTTTTAAAATTGTTTTATTATATTTAACTAGAATTATTCCAATGCAAATTCGGGTTTCATAATTTTCAACATTTTGAAATTATGTTGTCATTTGTAATACAAACTAATTGACGATTTCAATGTATAATTTTTTTAGCATAGCAAAAATTTATAATTTATCAAGTAATATGATGAGTACAGTGCATGTAAGCACTTGAATTTAATTTGTTTTAGTTTTCAGTTATGGATTTAATTGCATGTTCTCTTATGACTTACATATTTGAACTAAGGTATGGGAATCTCAGATATAAGGATATACATGTTTATGCAAATATATACACACTTCATGGAAAAATTCTGATAAATAAGATCCATTGTGCATTGAATGAATCACACTCCTTATTGGAGTCCTAGTGCATTGAAAATTTCCTTTTGAAAACTTTTTGCTTATTTGCATTTGCAGAGAAGATATATGCAAATAGTGTATATACAGTCCTGTAAAAAATTTCGGAAACACTTTCTAAATATCTAGATGTTTTGAGCAATTTTGTTGTTAGTTCGATTGATTAGCTGTACAATTGATTGATAATGAAATTACCCGCTATTCAAAAATACATGCTGTATTCTTCTTTACATCACGTAAAAATATATGAAAAGTCATTCATAACACAGACATGTGAATATTTTGTATAATACCTTGCATGGCTAGACTGGCTGCAATTTGTCGAGGCATTGAATGAATGAAAATGTGGCAATATTCTGTTGTGCTCTCTAGAAGCGACATTTCTTTATGGTTGCTCAAATCTTCCTATTAGACATAACTGCAGTTACTGACACAATTCTTCATAATTTTCTATTGGATTCATGTCGAAGGAATCAGCATTTGCTCTGTGGTATGCAGTTTCATTTTGTAGTAGAATTGATGTTTTCCTCAAAGTCCTAAAGTCTGGAAGTTTGTTTTGAAAAATGTTTATGGGCTTGGTCTTCCGATAGTTAGCATTTAGAGTGAAAAATTAAGATTGAAGCTATGCTGTTCTTCTTTATATGCATTATTATATACTTTTAAGACTTTAATTATTGTGAAATTAATGCAATAATGAAGAATTTTAATAAAAATTTGTAAAAATTAAAATCTATGCCTGGTAACAGGGCCATTGAAATTCCGTTACCATGTAGAGCCAATTAGTTTCTTAATTTTTAATGCAATCAATATTTCAACTATGTCAATATTTGGTGATAAAATAGTGTACTAACCTAAATTAATATAACATTTTTTATATACGTATTTTATAGAGGAACAGTATGTTATGATGTAAATGTTATATACTTGTGATGAAAACTTTTTGAAATTCCGTTACCGACTAGCTGTGTGTTCTTAGATCAAATAAAAAATAAATTTTTCCAAAAAAATCTGTCTCATTGATGAAATTAAAAAATAATTCATTATTGAGTGAGTAGCATCCATTTTAAAAGTGAAAATGAAATTCCGTTATTGCTTGACCAGCCCCTTATATAGTTTTGATCTTAGCAAACATTTATAATGTCAAATAATAGTTTTTTATAGTTTTAGCCTACAAATATACAATGTTTAAATATTGTACAAACTTGTAAATAGTGGATTCATTAATTTATATAGTTATTCTGCAAACTTACTACTTAATAATTTACAAAAATATGTCAATGCATGCAAAATATATTTAGGAATAACATTAGAAAGGAAGAAAATATAATGAAAGTGAAACAACTGAACTGTGAGGTACACTGGCAAGAATCAGATCATCTGTATAAATTTCACATAATAGATTTAATAGATACTTTTATTTAGAATCTCTTAATTAACTCTCTAAAGAGATTATTCCAAGAAGACGCAATGGTGATCTTTTTAGTAACCTAAATCTTAAAGATATTAATTATTTACCATTAAAGTATTAGCAATCACAGATAATGTATTTATATGAAATTTACACGTTATTCCTACCTGGTTAGATTAAGTTTGGGCTTTTGTTTCCTTTGAATAAAGCTCAAATTTTCAATTCTAGATTAAGCCACTGGCTACAGCAAGGTGCCGGAATTTAATAGTTTGCATTGAATTAACTTTATTTTATCCAGACTTTGTTAATAGATCTTAACGAATAATCCCATAAGCAGTTCTAAATCCATAATGCATGAACAATTACCTTTGCGACCGAATTTTGCAATCATAAATTATTATTGAGTGGTGCCGAGCAGATCATGGCGAGCGCATTGCCATAAAAGTTTCGTTTTAAGCAACTGTATGCTCAATTTTCAAACAGCCTAATCCCGGTTGATAATCTATCTAATATCTTTCACACTTCATTAGATTTTCATTTGGGATAAATATAAATATTTGCTTTGGTGATGCAACCAAAGATTTTATATTAAAAATATAGATTTAAGATGTTACCGATATAAATATATATGGATATATTTATATAAAGATATTAGCATTGGATAAATTAATGGAGCTTAAGTGGACTTGAAAATTCAATTAACTGAACAAAAAGTTGTTAACATGTTCAAGTCCTTATTGAAGGAATTGTAAGAAATTATGACGCTACTTTTATTGCCTGCTTTATACACGTATTAATTCGTTTCGAAACAAAATCCATAAATATCTGAAATAAGGATATTGCAACAACCTCATAAACTTCATGTTAAAACTGCGAAGCCAATGCAGCTTTTATCAGATCGGCGCAGAAGAATTCCCATGTTAAATTAACAAGCCAAACAATTCTAAACTAGCATAAACATTCGGACGACTGATTCCGAATATCAAAGACAATATGTTATTGACACTAATCATTGAGAATGGATTTATAATTCGCTAACAGTTAAATATTTGCTCCCATATTTGCTAATTAATATTTACTACATTTTAAATATTAGAAGGTTTTGTTTGTCAATGCTCAGCACCAAGACTAACAAAATGGGTGGGATAAAAAATTTGCGAAGTCGGTAAAAAAATTTTTATAGAATGTATTTTCAGCGAAAACTGAAGTAAAACTATTAGCAAAATGAAAATAATTTGAAAATTTGGAACTTTTGCGTTGCTTTGTGGAATTAAAGCAAGTTGTACTATCATACCAGGTTGCTTATGGATGAAAATATGTACTAAAAATACTTGTGTTCAGGATTCTAACTTAAGTTCCCCTATCCCTTTGATTTGTTAAGGTACACGGTGTCATGTTTAAAATTGAAAATAATTCTTAAAGTAATTAATGAAATTTTACCAGACATTAAAATATTACAAAGAAATTTTCGATCAAAAAACCCGCTATTGCAAACGCTCAATTAAATCTTTTTATGACACTTTTCCCAAACAGATTTTTGAAACTGAATTGAAACTTTTCCTTTGTAATACTTATTACCTTTATCAGATGATCTTTCGTTTTTAAATAAATATTATTATTATTTTGGATTTTTTTAGTATTCAAAAATTTCTTTTATTTTTTGAAAAATCTGAAAAATAGTGAACTATTTTAGAGTCCTCGTTCTTCACATAATGTTACTGAATAATTATCATTTAATTTAAAAATTTTATGGTTTTGCTTTACGTATATCATCTTCGCTCTCTCATAATTTCTAATATGCTGTTTTCCTATCAATAAATTGACAACATTATTGTGCTTTTTTCACAATTCAATTCACGTTGTGAAATTCTTGAGTTGTTCTATGGCATTGAGAGCAATCTTCTGACATTTCATCAGAAATATATTATTATTCTGAGTTCTCTACAATGTCAACTATTTGAATCAATTGATTGCTCTCCATGTAGACATCATTCCTTCTTCATTATGAATAAAATACAATACAGTACTATCATTGCACACTGCCGATTACAAATCTACTTCACACACTAAGTTTTAACCTTTCCTCTCACCTGAAAGTTCAATTTGTGTCTAACATTTATTAATGATCCTGAACGCGTGTGAAATAACATATTCCAATGTCTATGTATTGTATACCTTTAGTTATTGCCAAAAACATCATAAAATTTAATAAACATTCTGAAGGATTTGTAATCTTTCTGAGGCATTAAATATTATCAATCTAAGCAAAGCTTAAAGTTTGAAACCTATAACCAAGTTTCTATTGCTATTGTGATTTTTTGAACATATTGACTTCTTAGAAACTTTTCCAGTAAGCATTATAAATATTTTTTTGAGATAGCTTGTTAATAAAGTTCGCTAGTTTACTGCAATCGTTGCATTCTGTTTTCTAATTTGGACGTTGGGGCTTTTGGAAAGGAACATTATTCTAAACTTTAGTGAAAGCTTACTCTTTGATTAGGGGGTTATCAAACATTCGAAAGATTCTTAGTCAACAATCAATTTTGGTTTCATGTGGTAACCAAAACCCTAAATGCTACAAGAATCTACTTTGAAAAAATATCTATTAGCTTTGACCAAATTCGTATTCCCATTTTTCATGAAACAACATTAGTACAGAGAATATAGAGCCATCATAGTTTTTGGAAGAAGTATTGTTTTTCCATTTGATAGGGTCCTAACATTTCATAATTTATCTTGTCACGCATCTTTATAATTGTTTAAAATATTTTTCTGTTTTCAGTACTATAAATGGTTAGATTTTGATTGCATTTTGTCCTCGATTGAAAAAGGAATTAGTAAGTTTATATATATCATGCATTGTAAAGAATAAAAATGCATATTGCTAAATTCCTAAAAAATTCTTAGCAAATTATGTTATTTTAGCTGTTGTATGAAAACAAACTAAATGTATAATTACCATTATAACCTTAGTTTGGCAATTTCTTTTCAAAGGTCTTCTTCATTTAACCTGTAGACAAGATTTTGGACGCAGTTTTTTTGCCTACTCTTTAATTTTGAAATTGAGTTATTTTTTAACTAATGACGAGTTAGGGTCGTTTAATTAATTTTTGACCCACACTAAAAAATAGGTTTTATAATCTCAAAATAAATTGATTTATAAACGAAAAGTTTTTCAACTGTAGGTTTTCAAGAATTTCAAATTTTGTGGCGATATTCAAGCAGACGCACCATTTCAGTTATGATGGAGCAAATTTTGGTTTGACGGGCCAATTGGCAGATTTTCTACACCGCGTATTAACTAACTTTTACATTTTAAATTATAAAAGGTAGAGAGGTTTTTTGCGAGCGGATGCTAGGGGGCAACTACCCACTCGCTTCCCTCCACTTCCCCACTACTGCACCACTTATTGTAGACAATATGAAAAAATGAATTTAAGCGTGCGATGATATGTTTAATTGTTATAAGACATTGCCAATGTGGGTCAAATATGACACATTGGCTATATTAAGGTAAAGCTCAAAATGATGAATTCAAATTATATTTTGTGAAGGGTGCTATGTAATCTGTTTAGAATGAAGATTTAATTTTTGCAATATGCTCAATGTAAATTCAAGATTCTATTCAATACTTAACTTATAATTTCATTAAAGTATGTGGTTGATAAGAATCTATTTATCAAATAAATATATTCAAAGGACCCTTTGTTGTATCATGTTAAAAGTTATTGGAGCAGAAACTGTTAGGTAACTTTATGTAAAACAGTTTACATAAACCCACATATGAATATGAGTAAAGCTCTGTTTAGATTAACAACTACAATAAAGTTTAATCATGTTTAAATAAAAGTAAATTTGTTTACTCAAATGCTCAAGTTTATCGCTCAAATCCATTACAAACTCCAGTTTCTAATGAAAGATCAAAGAAAATATGAAGGTTTCCATCTCATCCACCCGTTGATTTATAACGAAAATGGGGTTAAGCGTCCTTCTGCCGATTTTGAATTGCGGGAAGGAAACGTTAAATATTTTGTTCTAAGTGGGTTATGACCTATATAAGATAATGCCTACAATCAAGCACGGGTAATTCAAATTTACAGTTTGATTCCCTTTACGAAAAACTAATAAATAACATTGTTTTAACCGCAGATTATCATTAATTTCTGATCAAAAACAACTAGTTTATATATATATATATATATATATTAGGGCGTTTCATTTTACATCTTTTTGTTCGGATCAAGTTGCAAATTGAAGCAAGTTCTGATATTTTTAAAATGTTCCCTACCGCATTATATAATAGAACCCAGAAAAATCGTCAAAAGTGCAATGATATTAGAATTTTATTATGCAATTACATGCTAAGCGGTAACCAAACTGGTTAAAACACCTTAAACTTCTGCAAGATCTTTTCTTCCTCTCTTATATATTGGTGTAACTTTAGCAATTTTTAAGTAATCAGGATAAGTTGATTCTGCCAAGAATTGATTAAATAAGTCACACAGAGGTCTCAATAAAATATCTAAGACGCTTTTCAACAACCAGGGAGGAAATTCACAGTGACCTTTGTATTTTTTTTCAATTAATTTTCTTTGTGTAATAAAGCTTGGTTTATAGGGATCATCATTTTTTCCAATACTGCGATGTTTATGATAGAAATGTTTAAACTTTGTATTTAGGTTGTTATTAATTCCTAGTTTTACAAATCTTTCATTTAGAATATTACTGATTTCTTTGTCATTTGTAATACATTCACCATTATCATTTACTATATAAGGAATTTCATTTTCTTTTTTAAAATTTAAAAATTCGAAATATATTACCACTTTTGTTTAACAGATTTTTTTATTAAGAGAATTTTGTGAAAAAGCTTGTAGATCAAAATTGCAGTTTGTTGAGGGCTTATTTCTTAATGTTTTGTAATGATCATAGTTGGCTTTCGTTCTGTTTTTACAAAAAAATTGCATATGCCTTATGCTTTTTTCTAATGCATTCTTTCGTTTCTTTAGATATCCATATATTACACGTTTTATTACCATTTTTTTACATTGTGTTTTTAAATCTTTGTAATAGGGCAAAGCTTATGATAAATACTTATTAAATTATCGATTATAAACATCATTTTTTGGTCCATTGTTGTACCAAAGTAATAATCATTCCAATTTAAGTTGATCAATTCTTTCAAAAAATATTGTTGTTAAAGTATTTCTTTGAATAAAAACTTTTAGTGGAATATATCAGTGAATCTGTTTGAGTTTTTATGTTATCCAATATTGCACATGTCAGTAAATGGTCTGATATGAAATAATCTGTAACAAAAACTTCATATATCTTAATGCTTAAGATGTCAGTAATGATATAATCAATCAAAGAAGACTAAACAAAGTTGTTAGGCGTTGGTATATTTTTATTCAGAACTTCCATATTAAAGACATCAATTAAATCGTTAATTTTCCTTTTTTCAATTTCACACAAATAATTTTAGTTATAATCACCCATAATAATAACTAAGTTTATTGTTTGATTTGCAATGCAAATTTATTTCTATAAGTTTTCTTCAAAAGCTTGAAATGATTGTTTCTTACTGTAATAACTTAAAATGATCAAATAACAGACTCCACATATATTAAATTGAAACCATAAACTATCAAATTCAAAATCATTTTCAGAAATAGCATCTCTGAACATTGGTTTGAATTTGCGTGGTCTATTTAGCAAAACACCACCACCTCTGGTGTTATGTGTTAAAGCTTGTCTTCTATCTCTTTGAATAATCAAATATTTGTCATTTAAGCTTTTTAAGTAGTCATTAGATTTTAACCAAGTTTCTGTAAGGCCAATGATTGTACTGTAATCAAAATTCTGAATTACATCGTAAAATTTATCCACTTTATTTATCATACTTTGAAAATTGATATTTACTAATTTTAATTTATTTTGCTTAGTTACAATTATTTCATTTACTTTGTTGCAGGGTATAATATTTTGGTATGCAATTTTATTATAATTCATGATCGTTAACTGCATTTGATTTTATAAATAAGAAGAACTTTAAAAGTTACTATATTATAATTTTGTTTTGATTTTGTTTACTAATGTATAATTATCAACTCATTAACAAACTCATTAACATGCTAAAATATGCAACTATCAATATTATGCTTTACTTTGTTGGATAAATAGAATTAATAGAATAGAGCTTCTTGTTGATTGGTTCCTGAAATACTTAATCATAATGCCATGTACAGAAAATTATAGATGAGAAAGAAAATCCAAAAGTGAAGGATCCATGTGGACCTGTAAAAAGAATAGGCAAGGAATTTAATCATGTACTTGGATGTTCTTTAGATGAAATTTCTCAATAGTCGTTTTCAATAGCTAAGTTTTTTTCTGTAATTAGCGGTCACTTAAAATTTCAATATAGGTGAGCCAAAATAATCACAGATTATGTACAGGAAAATTGCAAACACCATCATAGCAACTCGTAAATGTGTGATAAACATTTCATTGTTACATACTGTTATAATCCAGGAGAATAGGTGTTAGCATCAAGTAGTTACTTGATATTACTCCAAAGTTAAGATGCCAGGTTTGCAGAAGGCGACCAACATCAATATTTAAACGACCAAATTAGCCACCAGCTTGTACTGGAAAAAAGAGCCTCAAACACATAATTCCTTAAATATTAAACAGATTTGAATTTTTTAATTAGATCAAAGTGCTGGCTGCTATTTGATTTACTAAAGTAATGGGCCAAGGTTACTCCAAAAACAATGGACAGCAAATCCTGATTACCTACATTTGTTGAGTACAGTATATTACATGGAAGTGGTCAATGATACAACTGAAAGGAAGTGAAAGATAACAAAGATTATGTCTAGGAATAATGATGGAAATACGGAGTTAAATGGTTCTTGAATCAAGTTCACAACACATCGAATATATATATATATATATATATATATATGTATATGTATATATAATCTTTTCTAAGAAAGGCATTACTGAGATAGACATTTGCTTCATGGTATAGAGTTTAAAGATTTGCCCCAATTTCTATTTATAGTAAAACTCAAGAAATTGCAATTAGGTAACTATGTGACCGCATTTCTTTTCCTGGTGTTCTTGTGTGCTATTTTTTACAAAATTAACATAACAATGGCTTGGAAATTGCATATCACTTTTAAAAGTCTGATAGAGCCATTTCCACAAATATATTATTATATACTATAATAGGTAATAGTCTTAGATGAAAAACAATTCGGTTTATGAGTATTTTATTAAATTTTAGGACAATTTTATAAGTAATTAGGGAGAAGCGGGTATCAATACTTAATTGAAACATTGCGGCATTTTCTGTTTTATTGTTTGAATGACCCCAAAGATCGCAACTAACCTTATTTCTGACCTTTGGTGACTGTCTGCCTCAAAAAGCATATTAAAATGCTAATTTTAGAGGTTAATTTTTAACAATTTTGAGGTCATTACACAAAACACGGTAGGGGGGCATTTCAATATTATCCGAAATAGCACAACTCAAACTTGCACAGATTGGTGCAGCATATAGCTGCACTATTGATTTAAAAAGGAGATTGATCCGAAGAAAAAATTGTAAAATGAAACGCCCTAATGTATATATTATACATACATACATATACACGCAAATGGCTATGCACATTCTGTGAAAGTATTTTAAAATATTTTGACTAACCAGTACTTAGGTCAGGGTTTGCAATAATATTGCATTATTGCAATGCAAAAAGTTTAAAATAAGTATATTGAAATAAAAAAATTTCTAGCAATATATTATTGCAATATAATGCATTATTTTGATAAATTGAAAACTACCTTTTTAATCACCTTTTTGCCAAAGCAGTAATTTGCCAACTTCCTGAAACTATACTAAAGAATAGCTTTAAATTTTTTAAAACTTTTGTTGATCCAGGTTTATCTTATTTCAACTATTCAAATCATTGTACATGAGTCTGAATATGGAAACCTAAGTCTAGAGTTTACTTTTAAATCTCAAAGACAATGGTTATTGGGAGATGAATTTAAGTTTTCCAAATTAAATTTACCTTAAGCTGAAAATTTCGTTGTAAGCAGGATCAATATAATTGGTCTTTACTTTTGACACATCTTCATGTATAGCTATGTTATGTTCCCATCAATTATTTTACAGCCAGACGTCTTTATACCAAAAGGGACTTATTAAGGTGTTTATGTTGATTATTTATTAAAAGTTAAGCTAAAAGCATAAAAAATAACAAACTAACCACTTTCCAATAATTTTGCAGTACATTGCATTATATTGCAATGTTTTCAAAAAAAATTCTGTTCCAATAAATGGATTGCAATATATTTATTGTAAGATATTGTATTAGCAATATGATATTGAAAGGCCCTGTTGCTTAATCGAGTAAAATTTAAAGGTGAGTGTATAACTGTATATTTAGTATATTTCAATAACCGTTGATATATTATTTTTCATTTCGTCTTACTATGCATGCATGTTCAGTCAATTTATCAGAATTCCATAGTGGCATTTTAAGGAAACCTGTAAGGCGTTTTGGTTTGCATGGTTTGCAAAATGAAATCAATTCAGTTCTGATAGGAACAATATGGTGTTGTTTACAGTTATTTAACTATAAAAGCGAAGGCATTAATTTTCCATGACGTTTCTGTAAATTTAGCGAAAACAAATTTCATGGTTTAGTAAGCAGAGCAGTTCTTTTCTACTATACAAATAACCGCTAGAATTACAACTTAAAATTGTATATCAGTTTTTTCATCACAGTTGTAAAAGCAGATGGTAATAAATACGATTTATAGAAAGCTTCTATATGTATCAATTAGAATATTAAAATATAAATTAATCTCTAAACAATTTTACAATCACCTTGTAAATTTATCATTTACTATCATTAGTAGCAAACCATTTTGATTAAATAGCGTTTATTTCATGTAATAAATATTTTATAACAACGTTCTGGTAAATATTATTCTCTACACCTAACATTTGTGAACGCTGGAGCGGAGGCATTTTCTTACAAATTTTGTTGCTGTAAAAATACCCAGTTAGTAATTAGCTAATAATGTGTATTAAAATTATTAATACAGATAAGCGGAATGCAGAGGGTGGGAGTCACAAAGGCAAGATTTTGTTGGTATCTTTTACTATCTTATACTTTGATAGTATAGAGCTTTTCTTTACAATATGTGTATGTGTATATGCAGGAAGTTATACAACCTTGCGTACTTTATCTTGCGTTTGGTTTTGATATTTAAATTGATCACTTATTTATAGATAACAAGTTAGCANAAAGGCATTACTGAGATAGACATTTGCTTCATGGTATAGAGTTTAAAGATTTGCCCCAATTTCTATTTATAGTAAAACTCAAGAAATTGCAATTAGGTAACTATGTGACCGCATTTCTTTTCCTGGTGTTCTTGTGTGCTATTTTTTACAAAATTAACATAACAATGGCTTGGAAATTGCATATCACTTTTAAAAGTCTGATAGAGCCATTTCCACAAATATATTATTATATACTATAATAGGTAATAGTCTTAGATGAAAAACAATTCGGTTTATGAGTATTTTATTAAATTTTAGGACAATTTTATAAGTAATTAGGGAGAAGCGGGTATCAATACTTAATTGAAACATTGCGGCATTTTCTGTTTTATTGTTTGAATGACCCCAAAGATCGCAACTAACCTTATTTCTGACCTTTGGTGACTGTCTGCCTCAAAAAGCATATTAAAATGCTAATTTTAGAGGTTAATTTTTAACAATTTTGAGGTCATTACACAAAACACGGTAGGGGGGCATTTCAATATTATCCGAAATAGCACAACTCAAACTTGCACAGATTGGTGCAGCATATAGCTGCACTATTGATTTAAAAAGGAGATTGATCCGAAGAAAAAATTGTAAAATGAAACGCCCTAATGTATATATTATACATACATACATATACACGCAAATGGCTATGCACATTCTGTGAAAGTATTTTAAAATATTTTGACTAACCAGTACTTAGGGCAGGGTTTGCAATAATATTGCATTATTGCAATGCAAAAAGTTTAAAATAAGTATATTGAAATAAAAAAATTTCTAGCAATATATTATTGCAATATAATGCATTATTTTGATAAATTGAAAACTACCTTTTTAATCACCTTTTTGCCAAAGCAGTAATTTGCCAACTTCCTGAAACTATACTAAAGAATAGCTTTAAATTTTTTAAAACTTTTGTTGATCCAGGTTTATCTTATTTCAACTATTCAAATCATTGTACATGAGTCTGAATATGGAAACCTAAGTCTAGAGTTTACTTTTAAATCTCAAAGACAATGGTTATTGGGAGATGAATTTAAGTTTTCCAAATTAAATTTACCTTAAGCTGAAAATTTCGTTGTAAGCAGGATCAATATAATTGGTCTTTACTTTTGACACATCTTCATGTATAGCTATGTTATGTTCCCATCAATTATTTTACAGCCAGACGTCTTTATACCAAAAGGGACTTATTAAGGTGTTTATGTTGATTATTTATTAAAAGTTAAGCTAAAAGCATAAAAAATAACAAACTAACCACTTTCCAATAATTTTGCAGTACATTGCATTATATTGCAATGTTTTCAAAAAAAATTCTGTTCCAATAAATGGATTGCAATATATTTATTGTAAGATATTGTATTAGCAATATGATATTGAAAGGCCCTGTTGCTTAATCGAGTAAAATTTAAAGGTGAGTGTATAACTGTATATTTAGTATATTTCAATAACCGTTGATATATTATTTTTCATTTCGTCTTACTATGCATGCATGTTCAGTCAATTTATCAGAATTCCATAGTGGCATTTTAAGGAAACCTGTAAGGCGTTTTGGTTTGCATGGTTTGCAAAATGAAATCAATTCAGTTCTGATAGGAACAATATGGTGTTGTTTACAGTTATTTAACTATAAAAGCGAAGGCATTAATTTTCCATGACGTTTCTGTAAATTTAGCGAAAACAAATTTCATGGTTTAGTAAGCAGAGCAGTTCTTTTCTACTATACAAATAACCGCTAGAATTACAACTTAAAATTGTATATCAGTTTTTTCATCACAGTTGTAAAAGCAGATGGTAATAAATACGATTTATAGAAAGCTTCTATATGTATCAATTAGAATATTAAAATATAAATTAATCTCTAAACAATTTTACAATCACCTTGTAAATTTATCATTTACTATCATTAGTAGCAAACCATTTTGATTAAATAGCGTTTATTTCATGTAATAAATATTTTATAACAACGTTCTGGTAAATATTATTCTCTACACCTAACATTTGTGAACGCTGGAGCGGAGGCATTTTCTTACAAATTTTGTTGCTGTAAAAATACCCAGTTAGTAATTAGCTAATAATGTGTATTAAAATTATTAATACAGATAAGCGGAATGCAGAGGGTGGGAGTCACAAAGGCAAGATTTTGTTGGTATCTTTTACTATCTTATACTTTGATAGTATAGAGCTTTTCTTTACAATATGTGTATGTGTATATGCAGGAAGTTATACAACCTTGCGTACTTTATCTTGCGTTTGGTTTTGATATTTAAATTGATCACTTATTTATAGATAACAAGTTAGCAAAGTGCTTTGAAAAAATCTGCCTTCCTATTATCGAGGTGTAAATGCCCAAGCCCAACCCACTATTTCACTCGCTTGACGTTGTCAAATCTCGCGAGCATGTTAATGACCAAAATTGATTAAATTACTAGAAAGGAGCTCCTATCATCCCTTGCATTTATTATCCGTCAATACCACTTTATTAATGAAAAACTTTTTGTCTAGACAGGTGGGCAAAACCGGTTAATTGCAAAAAACTGGGGAATTGAAACGGATATCAGCTCAGGGTGATGAACAAAGACGCCTCTCACTATGCAAATCGCTTTTAGTCAAACATAGAAACTTCTCTCTGTCAATGGCTAATTTTGTTTCAGTTGGTCAATGATTCATCACAGATTATGCCCTCAAGCCAAATTTATGACTTTAGCCTTTAAAAAATTGGACTTCTTTTCACAACATTAATCAAAATGTGATGTGGGCTAGAACAATGGAGAATCAATCAGGCGTTTGATCTTCTGATAATAATGTAAGCTGACCCATAACCTGTAGTAAGATACTTTTTTCAACGCGCTATTCTTAGTTTTCTGCTCAAGCACTGCAAAGGCATATCCGCGAACTTAAACCAAATTTAAACTTAGCTATCAAACGATATTTAATAATAAAGATTAATGTTGATTAGAAAAATGATTCCAATTTTTATAAAAATTGAAATGTCATTAAATTCCTAGCAAACTCTTTGGGAATAAGTTTTTCCTATTTTTGTGACCAATTGCACTGGTTACTTGACATTTTGAAAATAATATAAGACAAATTTTTCACTTAGATTTCACTGGATTTTAACCCCAGCCTGCTCTTCCAGCTTTAATGTTAATAAATAAATCCTAAAAGACCCGATTTACGATTTACTGTAATAAGTTATAATAGCCTTGATATAATAATTTTGGTTAATAATATGGAATATAGGTATTAAAGAAATGGTATGCATGTAACTGCGAAAGCCAATTTATTCATATAAACTTTGCTGCATTCATATATAACATGTGAAAATATAAAATATACCAGAAATTGTGAAAAATTTTACCAAAGGTTGAAATAACAATCTGAATTGGTTTGAATATTTCTTTTCTAATTAAATGAATATCACTGAAATTTATAAATCAGTTAAAGTTCAAGGTTGAATTGCATTCAGTTATTAACCATTGAAAAGCTCAAATTTCATATTGAAAATTCAGTCATTTTGCATTAAATGTATTATGTTTGGATTCAATTATTATTATTATATTGCTCTATTTTAAATAATTTGTCATTTTGCTAAATGACATTGATATCATAGTCTACATTTAGGAAATAATATTTTAAGACCATATAATAGATACATAATTTAATTATGCTTTACTGCACAGATAGTAATTGCAGTTTTAATATGAAAAAAGTTCAATAAAAAGAACATTCCCTCTAGTCATTAATTTTTAAGGTATTCAAGAAGATAAGAATTTTTCTTTTATTATTAATATTAACTTTCCCAATTTAGCTTCAAATAATAGTTTGTATTGAAATTGGCGTTAATAAATTAGACTTGCGTAGTTATTTTCATAATTTCAACTAATCTCTATTTTTCAGTTTTAAGTGCTGTTTTATGCTAAAAACTAAACATGAAAGAAAAGTTGTAAAAATATTTTTTTACAATATATGCTTTTTATCCGCTGAGTTGCTATAATAAGCTTATGAGAGAAACCAAAATCAGTTCATTTGCATTTCCCTTGCTTTGCATATTTTAAAAACTTAATTAACTTATAAACATACATATAAATTCAAATATATCCTAAAAATCACGTTGTTGAATTCATTCAAGTTATTATGCAATGTTACACACTTATTAAATTTGAGAGGCTTCCCCTGTAATGATAACAGAGTTTCATATGAGACGAGATGAAATTATTTGTGTTAAAGCAGAGGGTTTCTTGTGTTGAATGATGAAACACGAAGTGAAAATAAGTTTTTTGTACAAAAAATGCAAAATCTCTACTAAATTTTAAAGGTTGGTCAGCAAACTTCATATATATATATATATATATATATA
>CABFPE010000062.1:922756-934948 GCA_900660155.1 Hofstenia miamia | reverse complement strand
TATTGGAAACTACCATACATCGATTCAAACATTAAAAAACTTAAATCAAGTGTTTTGACCATTAACAAATCACTTAAAAAATCATGGAAAACATATATATTTATATATATATATATATATATATATATAATCATCAGACCTGGAAGCGAATGAAAAAAGGGAATTTATCAAATTGCCAATTTTAAAAAAAATTACATGCCCAACGCTATGTATTATTTCTCAGGAAATGACCAAACTAAGGATTAATTAAGCCTTATATATCCATATTATCACTCAAAGCCCCTATTAATAAAATTTCATTTCATAATGCTCCCACAATAATTATTTGAAGACAGTCTACTAATTAATGTATTGGTTATGTTTGCTATTAATTTTATTTATTGATGTTCAACAATTGTAAACATCTAAATGAATTTACCTACATTTTCAAACTAAAACTATAAAAAAATTCCAAATCAAAATTTCTGAGAATAAAAATATTTATACTCTAATTTTTAATCCTCAGCAACATAGGCGTCTACTCTGGGTGGTGGTGGAGGGGGTAGAAGGGGTCCTATGATCCTTCATATATATAGTTTTTTCATATTTTTCGTTGTTTTCATTATTTTGTATTAAGATTTTATTAATATTAAACTAAATCCCTCCATATCAACAACATATATTAACGCTAATGCTCAGCAACGCTCTCTGCCAGAAAATACTCTGCTTAATTTTATCATGACAAAACGCATTTACCATTTACAACTCATGCTTGATAATAAAGCCAATGTAGGAAAGTATTTCTAGAGTCGGCCTAAGGGTCTCGTACTCCCTCTCCCCTAAATTAATTGAACACATCTATTTTATAGATTCTTGCATTCAAAAATATCAGATTTAACCGTTTTTAAGTACTTTAGTGAAAGCTCCTATTTAAAAATATCATAAAAACAGATCAAAGTAGAAGTGAAATTTGTATAGTGGGTTGCAAAACATTAGTAAGAGGCCTCCTACGTCTACATGTGCCTCGTTGCTTTAATGTCACATTTGTTGTTGGCCATTTCTCACCACCCTCGCTTACGAGGTACTTTATTTGTAAATCAACTTTGTTCTGTCTAAATTGCAGCTTGTAAACAACTTAAGTAATTGTCGGCGTCTTTGACGGTATTAATAAAGCATATGATACGTAACATGAAAGCCGTAGTAAGCACGTATAGTTCTTAAGTAAATATTATTTTAATACAAACTCAAATTTATTTTCAGGTTTTTTATTCATTGTACTAGTGCAAAGAATCCACTTGAAAACAGGTCTGTAAAAAAGTAATTTTTGATTAAAATTTAAAATTTTTAGTCCTTGAGTAGAAATGCGTCACTTTTAAGAAAATAAAGAATACAATTGCTAACTATTTAGCATCTGAGTTTGTTGTAGCAGCATTGAAAACATTGTTGTTTATAGGAGTACGTCTAAGTGCTATCCTAGAATAAAAATATAGATAATACTTTGATAAAATTCAGGATTTCAATAAATCTTTTCAACAAATATACGTTCCATTAACCCGCTAATTTTTTCAACCTGTAGCAATTGGAAGTTTACGACTGAGCAAAATCCTTGCAAAATTCGAGAAGATCAATAGAATAGTTTCATTTTCTTGAACAATTTCAAGGTACATTTCTATTGATTTTATATTAAAACTTGACATTATTTCACAACTCTAAAATGAACAGGAAAATAAATGAGCAAAATTGATATCTGAAAAAATTTGGTAGGTCATATAAAAATTGCACATGTGCATGTCCATATTGTACCATTTATTCATCACTATGAATGTGAAAAATTGAAATGAGAAAGCCTCTCTGTAATTTTATCTCATAGCATTCAATATATGTTACTAAAATTCTAGTTGCATTATATTAATGGTTAAATTTTTAAGTTCTCAAAGACTATATTACACATTTTGGAAAATTGAATCAACTGAGTATTAGTAAGTGAGTCATTCGATGAGCTTTGTTTACCATGTTAATGTAATTTTAGAAATGGTCTTAATGTATGAGGCGTGTTCAAATGAACCCCGTTTGATGAATGTCACGCGTACAGTTTATTGTTGAATCAATTAATTGTTACGGTGGAGCATTGTTCATTGCTTCAGATAAATGTTGTTGTATTTACGATTGCTGATCTTGCCAATAATTCATTTGTTTTAGTCAGTACAGATGTCGCTCACCGTCCAAAGTCCGTCCAAAGAAGATCAGAAAGCAGTGAATTAATTGCTGACCGCAGAAGGGTGTCAACCAGCCGAAATTCATCGCAGAATGGTTGCAGTTTACGGAGATGAATGTCTTTTGAGGACTACGGTCACAGATTGATCGAGAAGGTTTCGAGAAGGCCGAAGTGGAACATCAGATTTGCCACGTCCAGGACAGATGCACAAGGTTGTGACTGAGAATCTCACAGAGAGTTGACGCAGCTGTCAGGATCAATCGTCGAAGAAGCATTCGGGATCTGTCAGATGAGTTCAACACTTCTATCGGTTCAATGCACACGATTGTTACAGAGAAGCTGAACTATCGAAAAGTTTGCTCTCAATAGGTGCCTCGGATGCTCACCGAAGAACACAAAGAAAGAAGAAAAACTTTGAGTCCGCAACATCTCACACGATTCAATACAGAAAAGGAGCAGTTCTTGAGTCGTATTGTGGCTGGAGATGAGACATGGTGCCACCATTTTGAACCAGAGAGGAAGACAGCCAGTATGCAATTGAAACATCCGAGTTATCCGAAGCCGAAGAAGTTTCGAGTGAAGTAGTCGGCAGGAAAGGTGGT
Organism: Hofstenia miamia; assembly: GCA_900660155.1. Lineage (NCBI taxonomy): Eukaryota > Metazoa > Xenacoelomorpha > Acoela > Hofsteniidae > Hofstenia > Hofstenia miamia. The sequence continues at coordinate 932,152 of CABFPE010000062.1, read as the reverse complement.
GTTCACGGTGTTCTTCGACATTCAGGGTCCGATATTGCTGGAGTTCCTCAAACCAAACTATACGATAAACTAAGAGCGTTACATTTAAACGTTGGACAATCTTCACCGATCCATAAAGAACAAACGACTTGGAATGTTATCTGTTGGAATCGTTCTCCTCCATGACAACGAACGTCCGCAAGTTTCGAACCTGACATCTGCTACATTATCGAGAAAGAAATGGGAAGTTTTGGAACACCCTGCTTACAGCCCTGACTTATCTCCTTGTGATTTCCACATCTTCGGCCCATTGAAGAAATTCCTCAAAGGTCGAAGATTCCAATCGGACGAGGAAGTGAAGGCAGCTGTAAATGACTGGTTCAAGGCGCAACCGAAATCGTTTTTCACGGACGGGATTCGGCGCCTACCCAAACAATGGGATAAGTGCTTGGACGCTAGTGGAGACTTTTTCTAACTTACAGTCTCGATTTTATTGTTCTAAANCCTCCATGACAACGCACGTCATCACGTTTCGAAGCTGACATCTGCTGCATTATCGAGGAAGAAATGGGAAGTTTTGGAACACCCTGCTTACAGCCCTGACTTATCTCCTTGTGATTTCCACATCTTCGGCCCATTGAAGAAATTCCTCAAAGGTCGAAGATTCCAATCGGACGAGGAAGTGAAGGCAGCTGTAAATGACTGGTTCAAGGCGCAACCGAAATCGTTTTTCACGGACGGGATTCGGCGCCTACCCAAACAATGGGATAAGTGCTTGGACGCTAGTGGAGACTTTTTCTAACTTACAGTCTCGATTTTATTGTTCTAAATACATATCTATCACTATTCATTTGCATTTTAACTCAATTGAATATATAGTTTTTGAATAAAACAAATCAAACGGGTTTCATTTGAACACGCCTCATAGTTTTGAGCACCGTTCTCAGAGTAGAATTAAAATTTAGAATAATCAATGGTTAAATGACACATTTGAATGATTGATAATGTATTTCAGAATTCAAGCAAAATAATTGTTTTTTACGATGCACGAGATCACTTCGCATGAAAAGACTTCTTACATTTTTTATGAAGGGTTCTGGCAATTAGTTTGGACGCGCAATTAAAATTGATAAAGTGAAGGGTTTTTGAGGAATTTCGCATAGTTACACAAAGTGGGAGGAGCAGATGTTTCCAATAATTTGAAAATATAATGCCTCACAAGAGCGTTTGACTAATAACAAAAGAAAAATTGTCACTGATTAAGCAAAACAAATAAATTTTGAAATTATTGATTGAAGTTTGCATATAAATTCAACAAATTCATTTTTTTAGATATAGCTCAAAACATGTCCTAATATTGTTGAAATTTTCTAGCTTGACGCCACATGAACCCGACAAACCTCAATGCACTGGGCGACGAGACTTGAACCCGATTTGTTCGAATTTCTTTACCATATCCAACGACAATATTCGAGAATTCAAATAATTCAATTGTTTTTAAAAATAATAATAATAATAATAATAATAATAATAATAATAATAATAATAATAATAATAATAAAGACGGCAGGAATAAAAAGAGAAACAAAAGCGCTGATAATGGCAGCACAGGAGCAAGCAAAAAGAACAAACTGGGTGAAGAAGCATATAGACAGAAGAGAGTAGAAGTAAGTGATAAGTGTAGGCTATGTAAGAAAGAGGCGGAGACAGTAGATCATCTGATATCAGGGTGTGAGAAGTTGGCGCAGAATGAGTACAGGTTCAGGCATAACAAGATGGGAAGAATGGTACATTGGAGCTTGAGCAGGCAGCACGGGTTAGAAGCAGCAGACAAGTGGTATAAGCACAACCCACAGAGCATCATAGAAAATGAGAAGATTAAGATACTTTGGGACTTCAACATCCAGACGAGCAAGATAATAGAAGCACAGAGACCAGACAACAAAGAGAAAAAATTGGGAACAGTGATAGACATAGCAGTACCAAAGGACAGGAATGTACAAAGCGAAGAGAAAGAGAAGATAGACAAGTACAGGGAGTTGACAAAGGAAATAGAGAGGCTGTGGAAGTTAAAGAAGGTTGAAGTAGTCCCGGTAGTAGTAGGCGCACTAGGAGCATAAGAGATACTTGGAGAAGTTGGGAGTACCAAAGTGGAGAAGAGCGGTAGCACAGAAGGCAGCATTGTTAGGTAGGCTATATAAGAAAGAAGTGGAGACAGTAGATCATCTGATAGCAGGGTGTGAGAAGTTGGCGCAGAATGAGTACAGGTTCAGGCATGACAAGGTGGGACGAATGGTACATTGGAGCTTGAGCAGGCGGCATGGGTTAGAAACAGGAGACAAGTGGTATGAACACATGCCACATAGAGTCACAGAGAATGATAAGGTTAAGATAAGAATGGAATAATTTAAAAGTTCAAAGCAAGTGCTGATAATGATTTTTCTTTTTAAATGTACCACAGCTTCAAGTCGAGGGATCAAATTTCAATGTCTGCTGCTGTCACTTCAAGTGATATGGTTGATGCTGCATCTTCAATACGACGAACCAGTTCTTCCCTAGTTTGTGGTGGACTGCAATGATAAACCATAGCCTGCAAGTGTCCCCAAAACCAGTAATCGCATGGATTAACTCTGGGGAAAGAGAATGCCATAAATGTTTGAAATGTCAGCTGATTATACGATCATCGCCAAAGTGATTCTGTTGGTATAATTTCCTGCAGCATAGTGAATTTGTAGGGATACATGTGCAGTTTGTTACGAAAGATATTCGATTTAAAGATATTGGTATCATCTGCGATTATTTTTGTGGAGCAGCAGCCAATCTCTGAAGCATTTCGTTTTAAAGAATCTTCCACAATGGCACAGTGTTCATTTTCCAAAGATGGGCGTCCTGATTTCATCTTGTCGTGAACTCTGCCTGTGCTTTCGAATTTATCCACCAGTCTTTTTATGCTTTTTGTGATAAATGGATCTTTTATTGTTGTCTCAAATTTGCGTAATGCAGCAGTTGCATTTAATGAGAAGAATTCTATCTTCACTAGCGATATTATTCATGGCTGAAATACAAAAATGATTGCAGTCACTAAATATTCCTTCTTTATATAATTTATAAATAGAATGTTCTAGAATTATTCTTATTGGGTGATAAGAAATAAAAATTCTAATTTGACCTTACTTTTGCGACACCCTGTATATAAATATATATATTTGAAATATCTAACAGTTAAAAATTTCGATCGGTTTTGATTACTAAGAATCATTGTCAGTATGACAAATGCGGTAAATAAATACTTTACAATAAACTGCACTAAAGGAAATTATAAATATATTGCATGCACTATAAATCTAGAGTTTTTGATGTTATCTTGCGTTGTTTGTTGAGTAATTTTTCTTTGTTTGCAGCTTTAATAAAAATTTGTTCACCAATTTTATGATGTTTTGATCTTAGTAATATCTTAAAATTTTCTTTCTTGATTTCATGGTGATGTAAGTAAATTTCAGAATTTAAATGTCTTCTTAGGTGTTCTCTCATTCTTGTTCCCAGATGTCTCTTAGTTTCCCCGATGTATGATTTATTGCAATCATCAGATTCATATTGGTAAATTACCGAAGAAACTAATTTCTTAGAGATAAGATGTTTGTTGTTGAAGATGTTTTTTGTTGCAAAGGATGTTAATATTGGGACAATTTTGGTGAATTTCAACTTGGTGGTTAATATATTGATTTTTTAGTTATTTTATCTAATTTATTTTGATGACACTCTCGTATTTTTCTTAGTTGTTGATGATTTTCAATGGATAGCAATTTTATAAAAGATTCTTTGTTTGTGCAATTATTAAGTAAATCTCCAAAAGCTGCTTCTATTTAATTTTTCTTTGTTTGCAGCTTTAATAAAAATGTATTCACCATATTTATAATGTTTTGATCCTAGTAATATCTTAGAATTTTCTTCCTTGATTTCATGGTGATGTAAGTAAATTTCAGAATTTAAATGTCCTCTTAGGTGTTCTTTATTGGGACAATTTTTGTGAATTTCAACTTGGTGTTCAATATTTTGATTTTTTTAGTTATTTATATACATATATGTCATGCAAATTTATAGAATATAATAGCGTAGTAGATATGCTTGCAAGAAATTTAAAAGAAAAATATGTTATGCAAAATTCAAATCATTCTAAAATCATCTATTTAATATCAAATGTCTGTGTCTCAATCAAAGCGTACTTTATTACTAGCGTTGTTGTGAGTCTCTACAAGTATTAAAAGTATTCGTCCATTTCGTCTATATCTGATTATGTCAGCAAAAGCAAGAAAATTTATAGCACTCAGTAAGTCATAGTGTGTATCGAAATTTATTGTTTAAATTTGAGTCATAAATTAATAAACTTCGAATTCATATGCAATAAAAATATAGCTTAAGAGAAGCATTTGTGGAATTGAAATAGTTTCATTCTTAAGATATTTTAAAATTTTTATAAGAATTCTTCGAAGTTTAAAGAGGCTTGTTTCAAAGTTTATACTTGACTGCACTATATATAAATCTGCACTGTACATTGTGGATACACTGGGTGTGTTTTATCACACGTTCGGGAGATTTATGATAAAATTTAAATCTATAATTGACTAAACTTCTATTTTATGATTTGATTAGTGGTCCTTAACCCTCATCAGTGCTTGGTAAAATATGCAAAATGTTGATAAATTGACTACAATTTGTAGCAATGGGGTTTTGACGTTTAAATTTGATTGTTTCCATAATCAAACATACACAATAACAAAAACTAAATAAAAAACAAGTTAATTCTCTTCAAGTGGCTATTAATTGAAAACAATTTAATCGTATATGACTACATTTTGTAGTACGTTTATCCAATAAGGGCTAAGGACACATTGGATACCGTATTTTTTACCTAACAAGTTTAATATTGTTAATTACTACTTCCAAAAACTTAAAAAGATGACAGTTTCTAGACTTCATGAAAATAGCCTTAGATTACTTTCAATATTAAATCTTAATTAATTAATATGCAATACTCAATCCATTGCTTACCCTTTTTATGCACATAACTAAAACTCAATTTTTCAGAATAATAGGCTTTAAATTTCACTGATCTTTTGATTGGGGTGCTTAATCACAACATTAAATAGTGAACTACTCCTAATGCCCTGTTCTCAACATGGTTTTGATTTATATAAACTATATTACTTTTTAAGAAGGTGTAAATTATAGCAGGATGCAGCCATTGGCACTGCGAGCGGACAATTGAGTTTTATCAAACCGAATTTCTTAGATACACTTGACATCTTAAATACATTTAGAATTGAATGCGATTGAAAAAATGTATTGAAACACATTTTTCTGCAGGAAATATTCATTTTTCAATTCGAATGCATATCGATCTTATTAAGAATCTTGTTCTTAAGTCTATAATAAATTAGGCTAGAAACTACATTTTTCTATTAAGCTTGTTGTGATAATTTACTGCATAAATTATCGAAAAAAGCATTACAAGAATATTTCACCCAACCACTATTGGAAATGTATATTCTTTTTCAAGTGGACTGGGGTAGCAAACTTTTAGTTACATCAGTGTTTTTAGTTAAACAGATTATCTAAAAGTTGTTTCTAGATTGCTATAACATCCTTAGTTTCTTTTCCACAAGCTAAATATATTATTAATATCTGCAGAATTGTGTCTTTCTTTTGAACTTAGCATCAATTTGAAAGACATTATTTTAGAAATACAATGTTTCCTATCACTGAAAAGGCAAATAATGAATTCAATATAGTTTACCAATCCTTTATACCCATGTTTTCAAACAAGAGAGATTAAATCAGACTTTAGCACTTTCTTTCGGATAAGGTCAAATGTTAGGAAAAATATGATCCGATCTATTTTTTTCCCTAAATGATCAAATTTCTCCAAAAAGAAATTTATTGGAAATAAATATTTTTTTGAACTAGAACTGACTTTTAAAATATTACAAGCTGTGATGCTGAGATAAACCATGGGCGAAGAGAGGCTTGCTATATTGGCTCTAATGTCAGTTCACTATGAAAACTGTGAGGAACTAAACTGAAATGTTGTATTGAAGCGCTTTGTTCCGAAACAGCCTGGAAGGCTTTTACCAACATCTATTGTTTCAATGAATAAATTTTTTTTATTGTTCTTACTTTTATGAGATGTAAGTCAATTTTATACATAAATAAGCGACCAACCGTTTGAGTGAAATCTGGATCCGCTTCTGATTAAAGTCATAGAATTGTAACCGGGGCGTGATTTTAAGCCGGGCTCTTTCCCTTCAAGCTATTACCCGGCCCGAGCCTAGCATATCTATAAACATTATATAATTTTTTTATAAATAAATGAAAGCTATTAACCATTGCCATTACTAAGGGAGTTTGTGAGATAATTGCCATTTTTGTATTCGTGAATTTACTTTTTGATGGATAATTAGCATAAATAGTAAATTTTTACAACCGCATTGCACCGCACTCGCAGTGAGTGGGTTCGCAACCGCACCGTACAAGCATTTCTGTTAGAATAATTTACCCACACCCGCTATTTTCTAAATGTCCCCTGTCGATTACAAAACTACATCACATGCTTGAAGTCATTAGGCCAAAAACTGTCAATCACCGAATTGACAATCTATTAAATTTGTATAATATATTAATTATATTATTGTTTAATATATTATATTATAATGGTTTCGTAGCAAAATTAATATTGTATTAGCTTAGTATTACACATGTAACAAAACAAAAATGTCCATCAGCGTTGCATTTGTAATTCAGTAGCCGCACTCGCGTCCATCTTTGATAATAATTTGTAAATTGAATATATTACTTGATATAATATTGTAATGTAAGAGAAAGAATGTATGCTTATTAATACAATTAAGAAGAAGACAAGAAAAAGTCTAAGTGATGAGCAGTAATCAGGTAGTTAGCAATAATCTGATATTGAAAAATGGAGTATAAATTTTATATTTTACCACATTTTTTATAAATTATTTTGCATTCACTGCATTTGAGTAAAATATTAAGCTATTTTTTAAGCCGTCCTAAGTCAATTTCTGGGCAACACAGTATTATCACTATATAAAGGTAGAGTTAATTTTTTTGAAAAGTTTTTATTGTATATTTATACTATTCACGTCTAACTATGGATAACAAAAAAACAGTAGCCATGGAAATTAAGGGAATAGGTCTAAAAAAACCTCATTTATAATGTATTTAAATCAACTTAGAGAATTATAAATTCTTCAGTTTTAATTTAAAGCAAACACGTTGAAAGACTTCCTTCCTTAAATAAGAGATTGGAACTGTCAGTTAGCCGGGTAGTGGGCAGTGACCAGTATCATCAGATATCCTAATTAAAACCTCTTTATTCAGAAATAGAGATATCGGCGAGATGAAAGCTCACGTGACAATTGCATGACAGTCATCTGGCGGGGAAGGAAGTGAATTGACGCGTGTAAGTCTTTATATTATTAAGCCCCCTCGCCTGAGTAAAGAAGAACATCCGATCCTTATGGGAATAGCGCACTCATCACCTTAAAAATGTAATTTGAATATATGTTATTAATTAACGATGTCATTAAACAAGATAATTGGCAATGGCCCATGAAAAAAAGTTTCAAGGAATATTGGTTCTTATAACCAAAATTCCCTCAAATGTCTGACTAAAAAACATTGAAGAAGAATTATTACAGTTCTTGCCGAATTAAGTCCAAATATTTAGTGTTGTTTATATTTTATATTGTGGCCTTGTGTGTTGTACTTGATACAATTTGTGAAGTTTACTCAAATCTTTCAGCATATTCACATTATATTCAATTAGTGTGATATTTGACCCTACACAGCCCAGGGATGTCTAAACAAATTCCATGATCCTATAAAAAAAAGTTTTTAAACGTTTATATCAAAAAATTATTAAAGTTATGCTCAATCTTAAAGGAGTATCTCCTATTTCTTTTTCGCTCAAAATCCTCGACCCGGCTCTGTCCCACCGATGTGTGCCGTTGCGACCTTTGACCTTGAGCACGGCACTTCTCAATGGCTTTAGAATATTTTTGCACATATCAAGAAACTGTTAAAGTTCTTTGTTGCTTCCATGGGCTCAAAGCCTTATAAATACATGAACATTAAGTATGGAGAGAATTAAATCATTTTTGAAAATTCGAAATTTTCAAAGAAAACTTGTTAATCTTTTCAACAACCTCTGCCACAGCAAAAAGCTTTAATGGAAATTTTCAGCATTGCATTAAAGTGTGTTCCCCAATAGATCTACCCATGTTTCAAGATTTCCCAATTTGCTAATAGGCTTGGAGAAAATTCTTTGCAATTGTGGAAAGCGCTTTGTCCTTTAAAACAGACGCCAGGTTTTTAAGGTTAAGAATATAAAATGGAAATTTGCAATATAGTTCTTAGTAATTGGCTCATTGCCATTTTTAATGAAAAGTTATATATAGCAATGAAATATGACTAATTCAAACCATAAAGAAAAAACTTTACAATTATGTCCTTCAATATATTGATATATATGCAATGATAAAAGTGATAAAACTAAATCTTAGTAAAAATGGCTCCTTAGCAATGAATAATAATAAAATTTGTTTATTTCTCAATATGAAGAATTTTTCCTGTGATAAAAATTTCAAGTTTTTTTACAAAAATTTTCATTTTTATAGCTCAGGTGCCAATCTTAAGTAGAATTATAACTAAAATAAAATACAATAATACTGCGAAGAATGGTGCATTTGTAGCAAGTACCTTGGAATTGCTAAATAATTTAGGTAATGTTGCGGAATCTTCAGAAGTCGCGGTTATCACTTAAATAATGAATACAAATCGGACGCTGGAAGAGTTTAGTTACGAATAATTTATATGTAGACATTACTCATACTAGGACTGTGAATTTGTTCATGTCCCAATCCCAAATTCTATCATTCTATGGAAAATAGCGATTTTCATTTAAAATAACAACAAAAACAATAACAATAATAATAAGATTCAAAAGCAATTTATTGCTGCAAGAAAAAGGTACAAGAACTATAAACTACAAAACTACAAAAAGCTATTTACAAATATAATAAATATATATAATATTAAAATGTGTGTGTGTTGTGTGTGTGTGCATTTTATACAAAATTTTCAAATGAATGTAGTGAATTATTGTCATTAAATAGGCATTGTCTATAAAGAGGAATGTTCGCAATTTCTTTTCTAAATTTCTTGTAATTTTTTTCAAATTTAATTTCTCTATTTAAGTTATTCCATAGTTTAGTTGCTGTGTGGTGGAAACTATTAAAATATTTATCAACGCGTAAAAATGTTTGAGACCGTTAATTTAATTTAATGTATTGTTTTAAAAACGAAATTGCGGCCTGGCCAAATTTGAATTTAAATAAT
>CABFPE010000062.1:909518-921756 GCA_900660155.1 Hofstenia miamia | reverse complement strand
AAACAGCTTAGCGCCACTACTATTTGTAGTTAGCTTAATACCTATAACAGAAAAGATAAAGGAGACAGGCATAGGGTATAAGATGGAGAAGAATCGTAGAGCAGTGAGTCACCTGTGGTACATGGACGACCTGAAAATGTATGCTAGTTCAAGGAAGATGTTGCAGAAGCAAGTGGAGACATTGGAAAAGGCAAGCAGAGATTCAGGGTTAGAGTTGCGATTAGGAAAGTGTGCAGCAGTGACAATGACTAGAGGCAAGTGTGTGGATGGTGAGGGTTTGAGGACAAGCAGTGGGGATAAGATTGAGTAAGTCAAAGAGGGATACAAGTACTTAGGTGTGATAGAGAAAGATAGAACAGATCACGAGGAAATGAAGATGAGCCTAAGGAAAGAATTCAAAAGGAGAGTAAGGAAGGTACTACCGAAGTCAGAATTGAATGGGGAGAACAGCATAAAGGCATTTAATACATGGGCGATACCAGTGTTGAGATATTCGGCAGGAATAGTTAGGTGGAACAAGAATGAACTGAGGGAATTAGACAGGGAGACAAGAAAAATACTAGCAGCAGAGAGAACATTCAATCTCAATGGAGATGTAGATAGACTGTATATGGCAAGGCATAAGGGAGGGAAAGGACTGCTAAGTGTTGAGGAAACTGTAGAAGCAGAAGTACTAGGGATAAAGGGATATGTAGAAAAGCAACCCAGAGGATCCCTACTAGAGGTCACTAAGGAGTTAAGGAAGATAAGAACTGAGAGTGAAGGAAAGAAGCTGGAGACAAGTGGTTTCAGCTACAGGGAGTCATAGAGAATGATAAGATTAAGATACTGTGGGACTTCAACATACAGACAAGCAAGGTGATAGAAGCGCGTAGGCCAGACATAGTAGTAGTAGACAAAGAGAAAAGATTGGGAACCGTGATAGACATAGCAGTACCAAAGGACAGAAATGTAGAAAGCAAGGAGAAAGAGAAGATAGACAAGTACAGGGAGTTGGCAAAGGAAATAGAGAGGCTGTGGAAGTTAAAGAAGGTTGAAGTAGTCCCGGTAGTAGTAGGCGCACTAGGAGCATAAGTGATACTTGGAGAAGTTGGGAGTACCAAAGTGGGGAGGAGCGGTAGCACAGAAGGCAGCATTGTTAGGTANAGATACTAGCAGCAGAGAGAGCATTCAACCTCAATGGAGATGTAGATAGGCTGTACATGGCAAGGCATAAGGGAGGGAAAGGGCTGCTAAGTGTTGAGGAAACTGTAGAAGCAGAAGCACTAGGGCTAAGGGAATATGTAGAAAAGCAACCCAGAGGATCCCTACTAGAGGTCACTAAGGAGTTAAGGAAGATAAGAGCTGAGAGTGAAGGAAAGAAGACATACCAGAGTAGGATGGAATCCGAGAGACAAACAAGGTATAGGCACACAGAAATGTGTGACAGAGAAGAGAGCAACAAATGGCTAAAGAAGGCAGGACTGAAGAGAGAAACAGAAGCACTAATAGTGGCAGCACAGGAGCAAGCGAGAAGAACAAACTGGGTGAAGAATCACATAGACAGAAGAGCAGAAGTAAGTGATAAGTGTAGGCTATGTAAGAAAGAGTGTGAGACAGTAGATCATCTGATAGCAGGATGTGAGAAGTTGGCGCAGAATGAGTATAAGTTCAGGCATGACAAGGTGGGAAAAATGGTACATTGGAGCTTGAGCAGGCACCATGGGTTAGAAGCAGGAGACAAGTGGTATGAGCACAAGCTAGAATGATAAGATTAAGATACTGTGGGACTTCAACATACAGACAAGCAAGGTGATAGAAGCGCGTAGGCCAGACATAGTAGTAGTAGACAAAGAGAAAAGATTGGGAACCGTGATAGACATAGCAGTACCAAAGGACAGAAATGTAGAAAGCAAGGAGAAAGAGAAGATAGACAAGTACAGGGAGTTGGCAAAGGAAATAGAGAGGCTGTGGAAGTTAAAGAAGGTTGAAGTAGTCCCGGTAGTAGTAGGCGCACTAGGAGCATAAGTGATACTTGGAGAAGTTGGGAGTACCAAAGTGGGGAGGAGCGGTAGCACAGAAGGCAGCATTGTTAGGTACAGCAAGAGTCCTGAGGAAAGCTCTCAGACTCCCTGGGAACTGGTAAGTTCCCTGAGCTGAGAGGGATACCAGCATGATGTTGTGAGAAGTAATAACAATAATAATCTTTAATGAAATCAGTAAATTTACGTGGTTTATAGAATAAATAAAACAAATTTTCAAAAAATGATGAAAGGATTGGAGATGTTCAGAAAATATTCGTAAGTATTTCTCCTTATTTACATATTGTCCATTGGAAAGTCGGCTTCTTAACTTCTGACCATATGTTGTCCTAGTATGAAGAACATCATAGAGAATGTGTATTTTTTATAAACAAGGAAGGAAGTTATATGAAATATAAGAAGTTGTATATTACTTAAGAGAAAATTAAACTTGTTGTGTGGAAGTATATAATTATTACAGTCGTAATATCAGGTATCTAATAATGCTACACAGTCGAAGCGTCATCAAAGCGTTGGCTTACACAATCAATTGAAAAATGGATATCATTTGTATTTGATTTACTCCAATTTTCTTTTATTAAATTCCACCATTTAGAAGAACGACCATTGGAGAAAGAAATATTTCATAATATTGGTTTGATGCGATAGGGGAGTATTTCTGCGTCATTGTAGCTGTGTTTTTGAAGTAAATCTTTTTTTCTGAATAGGCATTTAAGAAGTGGACTGATGTAAGCAGTTCTTCGTTTGAAAGTTTAACTCTTTTCATGGAACAACCCATGTTAAGATGCTGTTAAAATGTTTAACGACTTCTAGTAGGCGCTCCATGTCCATGGCTTGATTTGGTTAAGCAATGTTGTAAATTTCCTTAAAATTGAAACTGTTCATTGCAAGCTTACAACGAGTTTTTCAGTGTTGACGTTGGCCTCTAAACGTAACAAATCTTCTTATCGTGTGAATCTTCTCTTTTGACTGAACAACAAGTGATCAGAGTTCAAATTAAGTTTTGTCGAAATTCAGTTTTCAAAGCTAATCTTTTGAGAAACGAAAGTAAAATTGTGAATTAAAATGAGTCTTACCTCTATAAGAATTGCATTAAGGTTTCATTTGGACATCTTGTGTACAAAAATCGTTGAAGTCGCCAACTATGATAAAAACTGCATATAGAATACAGTGCAGGAAGCATTGAGTAGAGGTACCATATACACGGTAGTTCCCTTGGCTGTTATTGCGAAAATAAAAACCCGTAAAAATTGAACTGAATCCAAAGAACCTCAAGTTTTGTTCAAGTGGATAAAGAGACTTAATTTATTTAGTTTGTATTTTAGCCAAAAATACTTCAGTTATATGTTAACATTGAAAACAACACAAATAATGCAGAAAATATGGATTTCATAATACTTCGAAATTTCGACAGTAGGCGAAATTAAGTTCTCATGTATATTTGTCAATACTGACTTACCACTCATTTTGGTAAGTATTTTAGGAATCATAAATTCTGCTACATGCGATGACGATTTCAATTGGAAGACAAATATGAAATTGTTCAACAATTTAGACTAGACTGTTCGACCAGACTATACTACTTTTCAAAATCTTTTCCGATGTTCTTCACCCACCAGTTACAATACTCGAATGCAGTTAACTATATTTTAAGATATTGAATAAATAACTAGGCTTACAAAATATAATAAATATTGGTTTTTTGCACAAACGATTAAAATTATTGGCCAAATTACGTGAAATTGTTCCTTCGAGTTTGCGGAATTTTCCCATACAATCTCAAGGCAAAAAATCAATACCTGGGAAAAGTCTTCTTTGGAAATTTCCCTTTCTAGAAAATTAATTTTCCTTGGACGCCTCACATTTTTTCGAGGATAAACATTTTTTATGTATTCCGATTTAATTCAATCACAAAAAATTAGTTTAGCTATTCATGTTTACTTGATAGAACAATGGAATACAAATATTCTGGATATTGAACTATCGTTCTCATTTATTAATTTATGTTGAACTATAGTTCTCATTTATATACTTAATGCCTCCACTCCTATTCTTTTCTTGAAAACTATTGGCTTAGATTAGCAGAATCGGGTTGGCGACGTTTGTTAAAATTTGCAAGTGTGGAGTTGGGTCAATAATTCGAAGTCATGGTATGGGATGTCATTTCTTAGCATTTCCAGCTATGTTGTAAAGATGTATTATTATGAAAATCCACTCATTGCAAAAATAAGATCTTTTTGATGAAACCTGAAAAATAATTACTGCTAATATTTTGCGACAAATAAATCGTTCTCAATATTGCAACATATAACAGTGATATACTTTAGTCATTAATATATTGTTTATTATTAACTCTTTACGGCTGTGTGAACGGATTGATGTCCACAGCATAATTAAGGCAATGTGTATGAAGTCCGATCCCAACTCCATTTTGTGATGAAGCGGTCCCCCTTCCTAATCGCATTATATTTCAATAAATGTTGAATAATTTCAATAATGCAAATTCGACTTATTACCATCTCTAATTCAAAGGATAATAAGAAAGCTGTCTTTATGGAATGTAACATAGTCACATTAAAAGAAAATTGAGTCTTTTTAATATAAAATTAATTTATTTAATCATAATAGAGTAATAAATGTTTGAAAACAACTCGTTTGGGACTATCAACCCATGACTACTCTTTTGATTAATAAGGGGGTAGTTTTCCAACAGATTTTAAAATAAACAAACTTTTGATCTATTTATGAACTCACAAGTTTACAACTTACAAGTCCAGGCATTCAAAACCACTTCAAAAGCATTCAAATAGTACACTAAATACAATACATATAAACACAAATATTAAACAATATAATATTTACGAAACACTGTTTGCAAATTGACATGAATTTCTGCAACAATAACTTTCCAATTTTAAACAGTTCTTATGAATACAGTGTAACAATCAAAATAAAAAAATATAAAAAATATTACAGCAACATATAAATACATATATCAATTATTGCAAATGAACCATATACAGCAATTTAAATTTTTACTTTATAGAGTTCGGGAATTTGTCTCAAGAAGGAATCATTTGTATACAAATATATAAAAATAATTTTTATAAGAAATATTTAAAAGGAAATACAATGAAAAAATACACTTTAGAATGTTTTCCACTTAAATTTTGATTTTCGGCTACTTGATTTTTGAATTTTTTATCTGAACATTTCAAATTCTTTAAAATTCTGGCATTTTTCAAGCCTAGAAATATACTCTAAATCAGAATTCTTGAACTATGATTTACTAATTTTAAAATAAGCGTGCTTTTAAGAGGTTTCTTAGAAGCATTAGAAATGAATTGTAAACATTAAATGAAGCAAGCAGAATTATCCTTAATGTAGTTCTCGTAAAACATTACTTAATCAAAGCCTTGGAATTATTGGCTTTTCAATAATATAAACAATGCGCATTATAATTTATATTAAGAAAATAATTATTATATTAATATAATATACAATAATAATATTGTATAATTATAATTCATTTTGTTACTTAGGAGTTAGAATTAATGTCATTTAACAAAAACAAAAATACTTGGAAACCCAATAATGTTGTTTTGAGCAATTCTGTTCCTAGGCTAAAAGTTATGAATCTTCAGCTCTGAACTAATGTGGAGTCATCTGATTATCAAGAAATGTAAGTAGGCGAATATAAGTAAAAATTTGAACTCGGCAATAATGATCAAATTTTAATGAAGTAACAATATGTTCAATAGTAAGTAAACGCTGCCAACAAAATTTGTGAAGTCAGATTATTAAAAAAATATCATAATGTTATTTTAAAGTCAAGTCATTTACACAAATTACAATGATAACATTTGACATGTGTCAAAAAACATATTGCACCCGATTGTATATTAACGGTGTATGGGTTTATATGCTAATGATTTTCTGTCTTTAAGGAATTGTCAATCAATACATCGAATGTCATATATAATAATTTTGACAAAAGGTCCATGTGTTCAAGTTATCATCCTTCAACTTAGCCACGAAGTGCATACGTGCTACAAGCAGCTTTAATTTTCTGGATTGCCACGCATTTCAAAAAAAAATGGACTACATTATAGATCTAGTTGGCTAGAGCATAGGTTCACAAACCTTCGTAGCTTGTAGATTAATTGACTGCTTTTGTTTTCTGTAGACTACTCCATATTAAAAATGATAATTTTCACCTTCAATAACTTGTAAATTCCACATAGCAGAAATTTCTAAACATTTTAAAAACATTGAATTACTCAAAAAATATTGCTGGGTATTTTTAACATCTGTAGTCATTAATAAGGTTGTTTAGATCATATATGTGTCCTCTGGCTGATTGGGGATCCCCAGTTTATTGGTAGCGATCTCCGAACATTTCACTCCTTCAAAGCAATTCAGTAGTTCTGTGAAGATACCCTGTTATACGAAAAACCAATTTCTGAGGGCGCGCTTGTCATAGCGTCGTAACCATTATTCAATAAAGTATTCACAACCTAAATTTTATTGCAATAAAATGCAATAATAAAAAAATATTTGAGCTGTACCTCAATTAATATTGCTTAACCAAAATCGAATGTAAGGTCAAATGCAGGTCAGGCTGGGACTGCCCCAGGGGGGTTCCCCCACCTGATCCCCATGAACAAAAATTATGGGCCCCTTGAACAACTTTAAAAGTTATTGAATTTTGTACTTTTAAATTTTATTTAATGTTTGACAATTTCAAAATAAAAATTATTTTTCACTCCGCTATGATTCGCTCCACAGTGAGCAATGAAAAGCTAAATTTTAAATAAATTCCTAATTATTACGCCAGAATTAGGCGTGATTTATACGCGTAAACTCAATTTTCTATAACTTTTTCGTCTTTAAAATTGATTAATTAATTTGTCAAAGAATTATTTTTATAAGTTTTAAGTTGTTGAATTTTTAATTCTGCCCTGTATGTTTGAAAAATTAGCTTATTAAATCGACCTAGCTAAGTTTTCTATTACTTTTATAGAGCTAAAATGTACAAAGCGTAATTTCGCTTCCAGGCCTTATCCTGTGTAAGTGTCATAATAAATACGTACAATATTTCATCAGTAATTGTAATGTCTTATACAAAATAATTCGAATATTATTACTACTGTAGCAAGTTGTGTTTTTAGTCGAATCAGCATTTTTAAATTAGTGACATTGTAATACAATTTTGTTTCAATCGAATCGTAATAAATATTTGCCATTCGTTGCTGACAATTCCCAATATCTACACTAATATTATTTTTGTAATTTCTAATATTTTACTATTGAACATCTAGCTGCTAAAAAAATTGGTTATTAATTATAAGAAAATATAATTTGTGTCCGTAACCACTTTTATCGTTAATTTAATTTTACTGCTTAACATGTATTTATTTATATCAATGTATATATTATAAATGTTCACCATCTGCAAAAGAATTATTAAAATCACTCATATTACAAATTTGTTTTATACAATGATTGGAATTGGATCAGATCTCGGATTGGTTTGGATCGGATCGTATCTACATTTTGAGAAAATTTGGGATCTGTGTCGGATCCAAAATTTTTTGATAATTGTTATATTGTACATGTTACATATTACTCATATTTTTACATTGAATGCCACTTTAAGTGNTTTTGTTTCAATCGAATCGTAATAAATATTTGCCATTCGTTGCTGACAATTCCCAATATCTACACTAATATTATTTTTGTAATTTCTAATATTTTACTATTGAACATCTAGCTGCTAAAAAAATTGGTTATTAATTATAAGAAAATATAATTTGTGTCCGTAACCACTTTTATCGTTAATTTAATTTTACTGCTTAACATGTATTTATTTATATCAATGTATATATTATAAATGTTCACCATCTGCAAAAGAATTATTAAAATCACTCATATTACAAATTTGTTTTATACAATGATTGGAATTGGATCAGATCTCGGATTGGTTTGGATCGGATCGTATCTACATTTTGAGAAAATTTGGGATCTGTGTCGGATCCAAAATTTTTTGATAATTGTTATATTGTACATGTTACATATTACTCATATTTTTACATTGAATGCCACTTTAAGTGTGTTAATAATCTCAATCTAAGTGAAATTTTGTAATTGAATTTCATTGTTCATACAACTGGTTCCGCGTATTCCTTTTCAGCAACTTATAAAATTCATGACTAATATTACAAATCTGAAAATGCGATTCATGTTAGCCATCACATAAATATAAAATTGTAAAGCAACCAAAACATTTGTTTGCATAAACTTGCAAATGAAAAGCAAAAGAAACACAGACAAGCAAGTGGAATATCTTAGTTACTGCAAACACTGCTGAAATTTAATGATACTAATATCATTTGGGATGCTCTTCAATACAAAATTCTCACGTAAGATGCACTATAAGCAACTTGCAATGCCAAGATCAATTTAGTTTTCAGAAGGTTCGTGATATTATAATCACTAATACAAAATTTATTATAGAGCCATACATTTGACAAAGCAATAATAGAGCTTTAATTTATTTAATGTTGCTTTTATATAATTTACAATTTGTAATCCAATCTAGTATCCAATTTCAATGAAAAGTAAAATTCAAAATTTATATTTAAATCACACACTTAGTTTGAAAAAATGGATTTTTCTATCCCAGATTTCAATACACTCTACTGCAATATTTTTTAATGTCTTTCAATATATATTTTAGGTTTGTTCTTTAATTTTCTATTGTTTGTGCTATTCTTGTTTTCATTGCCTTAGCTGCAATTTTGAAGTAAGTTTTATATTGTTGTTTGAAACAACTTCATTTCTCAATTCATAGTAACATTGCAAACTGGAGATTTTTGGATTTGGACATAATAAAATTAATAGGGTTGTAATACCATAAGAAACTCAACTATTTAAACTCTATAAATATATTTTGTTATATTTGATGACAATTTCGGGAATTAGATTACTACAAAGCTTACGAATAAGCAAAGAAATGGATTTATTGGAGTTTGGTCATAGAAATTATCATTTTCCATTCCTAATCATAGTCACGCCAATCAGAAAAATTTTCTTCTTGTGGGTGGACAATTACAGATAAACGAAGCAATCTATTTCAAGCATAGATGGACATTGGCCGAAAATTTTAGACACATTTTATGAAAGTTAACAAAAAAATCCTTTGAATTTTTTGGTTTGCTTGACAAAAATTGACTGTATTAGATTGTAGTACTAGAAGAGCATTTGATACTCTTGTAGTATTTCAAAATTTAACATTGATTTTTCAACACAATGATTCTAAATTATCTCGGATTCACTACATTTGAGTTTACGTGCATGCACTATTGAGTAAGTCGTCTCATTTTTTCCCATACCTCGGTCCAAACCCGACCCTGTTCTCCCCGGTATATCGTATATGTCCATTTTTGATCTCATGACAGTGTTGAAGCACTTAAAAGTTCCTGTTCGCAATTGAAAAAAATCATAAATATATTTGCTATACCGAAGGTATATAATTTAATTTAAGTCCACGTTTATTTATTGCTAAAATATTTATTTATATTCGAATCTGTTTCGGATCGAAAACTATAATTCTTTTAAAAATTAGGATCTGATCCTAAAATATTGGATCTGATTCCATCTTTGGTGTCTGGAGACATCAAATTTTATTGTACGCGAGTTTTTCTCGCGTGTACAAATGTTCTATTCTACAAATAATCCTTTCTAGATGTATTTCTTAACTTCAACAGTACATATGTGCAATATAACCACATATTTTATAGGAAGCATTTAAAGGGGGTTTACATTCTATTACTATAATTCATTTTTTGTTTGCTTAGTTGTAAGAATGCGTGAATAATACTGTGTCTCTTTTCTCCATTTATATAATGCATCAATCATTAATAATGATGCAGTGTGTATGTTGATTAAAAATAGTCAACTCCGTATAAACAAAACTGAAATATTCTACACCCACTCAGTCAGGCAAACTAAATATACGTACAAGCTTCATTATAAAAAGATTGCTTTTGTATCAAATTTCATTGACAACTCCAGTGGTTGGCCTAATACGTGGCTCCCTCTCCATAAACTCCTCTAGGATTTCTGAAGCCAGTCCGACCTGATTGGAAAAATTACAGGAGTAAAATAACTATTAAATAATAAGTTTGTCTTGAGGAACATACAAGACAGTCATCTGACTAGCAAATACAATATCATTACAAAGCAAATGATGATAAATCTTAAATCATCATTGCATATCAAGTATAATGAACTTTTCTTTTATTACTAGATTTTTGCTCTAATTATTATAATATATATATATATATATATATTTACATATATGTATATATTAGGCTTGTCGTGGGACAGCTCACATGAGCTTTATACAGCATTATTATCTAAATATTAAGTACGAGAAGAATCTGAAAATTGCTCTAAAAATCTGATGATTCACGAACATTTTTTTGCACAAATGTTCACCATAACAGAAAAGCACATTTACGCGAATAGATGTGTTCTTTGTGAATTATTCTCTAATTTCTTAATTAGCTTGAAGGATATTGCTTGCAAAAATGGACAAAACAGATTGTATCCTAACTGATACCGTAGGCAGGTAGGGGTTAATTTTACTACTTTTGAACATACGTTATATTTTTTAAGTATTTGTTTAAATTGTTTGTCAGATACTGTATGCCATCTGTACTTCTGCAAAATGAACTGTTTTGAGGATATTTACTTCTTAAAATATGTCTACCATAGTTAGATCTGTAAACATGCCATGTTTATGCATGCCAACTCTGAACTTAAGACATTCTGGAATGCTAGTCACAGAGTCACAGCAAGCCTCTGACTTAGACAGTGTACAAAAAACCGTTTAGTTTTAAAATTTGAATATAAGCATGATTTTATTGTTTAAATTCAGTTTATTTAAGTTATAAAAACTTCAATAAAAGATTTTATTACGCAACGTTCAAAGATTTTGTATAAACATCTAAGAACCAAGCACAATTGATTGACGATTAGTAAATATTGAAAATTGTGCCATCATTCTTCAAAGCATTGCGAAAATTTAAGGCAGAAGTTTATAACTCATCTGATAAAATTTACTATAATTTATTTGCATTCCGTAGACCTTTATCCTACACAGTTGATTTCAATTCAATTTTATTTTGGAATATAGATGAAATTTTAACTAGTTGTCCTTTTTTAGCAAATGATTGTATTCCTTTGAACTTCGTTACACTAACTAGTCCTTGTCCCATTTTGTTTTTATTTATTCTTCTATGTTTGAAGTCCATAGAAGAAGGTCTAAAACCATTGTCATTCAAAAATGTGTATTTATTGGAACCTTTCCTTTTAATTATTCTAGAATGAGCTACATTTTTCAACGCAGTATAAATTTAATTTTTTCCTGAAAAATCGGGTCAGGAAGACTACCGTTAAGCACAATTACTAAAAAATTGTAGCCTATTATTTAGCCTTAAGCAGTCTGATGTCCATTTAAACGGAAAAGTCGTTTTTCCTATTTATAATAAAAAGTTTCTCCAAGCTCATAAGGAATCGTGAGGAATGTACGTATTCATTGATCAACATTCATTGGTCTGCCTAAGCTACATGAAAGATTTTGATTTCTTAAAAAATGTTCTGAATTTTCTCCAAACCAAATGTTCAGCTAAATATAAGGTTTAAAGCCCATGGCATTAACCATGAATTTTGGCTGTTTCCTGATAAACCTCCCAAACCCATTCAGGCGTGTCAGAGGGCACGGCGAAGGTGGTAATCCTCTATCGGATAGTGCTTGCAGATTTTGAATATCTTTATTAGATTTTGTGTTATAAACGCTTAAATATTTTTTGGAGGATCCTGAAAAATTACCAGGCTATGTAAGGTTAATATTATTAAAGGATTATAGAGCTTATTGCGGATAGTGCCCATTGGAATTTCAAAATTTCCTTTCTTTAATTCATGATGGTGGTTGAACATCTGCTTCAAGATATTCTTTAGTAATTATTGTTTATTTAAGATGTTTTATTATATTCATATTATGCCGTATTATTTATCTTACAGAGTGTTAAATATTGTAAGCATTTGTTAGCGCAAATATTTGTAAATTGACGATGACTAAGATAAATTCAATGCTTTTAAATCGATTGAAATTAAATGAATCTCATCAAATTATAATTTATATATATATA
>CABFPE010000062.1:866271-895214 GCA_900660155.1 Hofstenia miamia | reverse complement strand
ATATATATATATATATATATATATATATATTAGTGCTGTGTGGGTGCGGGCTTACCAGAAGGTTCCGTGGTTACCTGCCTGTACCGGTTAAGGTGAATGGGTGTAAGGAACGTTTCGTTTTTCATGTAAAATATCTTCTGTACTTTTTGAAAGTCGGGTTCAAAATGTTGAAGCAAACAAAAATTCTACGCACATAAAACATCTAAGTCCAATTAGACAAGTTGGCGATTTTCGAATAAAATATTTTTATTGATTGATACTTTAATATTACAATATTTAGTGTGTATTATACTAGTAATGTTTCCTTGATCGGGTCGGGGTAGCGGGTCAAAAAAGTGACCCGTTTCCCACCCTACTCAAAATAAGTCTGAACGAACAGCCAATAGTGCAAGTATCACAATTACTAACAAGCACACGCTTTGGTTACCTTCTCATGTTAATGAAGCAATTGGAACGCGTGGAAATTTACAATAGATATTCTTTATTGTTTTTATGTATTTCAATCAGAAATACACTCTACATTTTATTTATTATTGATTACACGTATGGACGGGTACGGTACAATTATTACGTGTACAGGTGGGTAGGGGTAAGTTAAAATATATTTAGATATATTGCAACAGTAATTGTTACATTGCTACATCAGAACAGTCCCGCCAGATAACGATTTTGAGTGTGGAGTAAATTGCAAAAAAAACCAAAATATTTTACTATTACCGGGGATTACGGGATTAATCGCGTCGTCCACGCTATGGCTTAGAAATATTAAATAAGTTAAGTCTCAAAAATGATAATAATTGAAATGGAGTAAAAAATTAAAGCAATTACGAACACCTTCGTAAAATGGTAAAAAGAATCAATAATTTATGGGAAAAAAGTGAAGAGCCCTGCTCTATAATCGCAAACAGATGGAGTAATTTCCTAAAAGAAAAATCTCGGTTTTAAGGATTAATAAGTTGCTAAGGGAATTTCTGCAGGTAAACCTTTTGTTAACATTTGAAATAAATTTTTGTGTCGAAAGGATTTATCTGTTATGCTTGAATGCAACTAAAATGAATTGAGGACGCGATTTTTTACGAATTACTGCTTCTATATTCACGAGAACTGTGGACTTTTAAAGCGGATAGTTCTTTGATGTTGAAAAATATTTTTTCTTTCCCTGTCAAACTGCTTTTGGGATGTAAACACCGAAGATCTAGAATTTATTCAAAAAACAACTAATGTATAAAGTAAATAGAAAAGAAGATTTATTGAAAAGATATCTATAAATAAATAAGTCAGTGACAGCTGCGTAAATGATCGGGTTGATGGTTTCTACCTATCTTTGAAAATTTATATATCACTTTAAAATTTGTTGTATCAATCGATTTAAGTCGAAAATGTTGTTAATTATTAATTGTTTCTTAGGGATATAGACTTCATCTTTAAAATTTATTTACGTCGACCTAATTATTTTTTAAACCCTGATAAAAGGTTTAATGCATTAGTCACCTTTAAGTTGGGATCATTTACCAGTTTTCTTCTCGATCTTTTCAGGGAGGGTTGTTAAATATTTTGTAACATGTAATTAGAATGAAAAAAATTGTATTGATTTTGACTCTTTTTGGAGCATTTCCTAAGCGTTACAGTTAATATCAAAGCTTAGGGCGTTTCCTAAGTCATGTTTGCAAACTAAAATTCCTGAATCTGCTAAAGAATATATAACAGAACACGAAAAATCATGCCATCTAATGAGTGGCCAACAAACCAATCTTCTATTATATAACTAAAAATTTAAATAAATTTTGATAATGATTGAATTATTTCTGCATAATTTGACAAATGACACGTCCTCCAATTAATGATTTTTTGTAATTTTCAAATGCTAAGCCATTAAAAAATAACCAGTGTTTATTTTTAATTAATAAAATCACAATTAAATATAGCATTCAGAAGAATTGATTGACTTATTTGTAATTATTTCGCATGCATATGACTAAACTGCAATATTTCATAACAATGATATATTTGCTTGCATTGATGTTCACGCGCAGCGGTATTAAAAGCAATTCAAGAATCATAATGCATTTAAATTTCTTAATCGAACAAAGATGTATCAATTCGAAATTGTATTTCCTACATATTAAATTTTGTAAATTTTTAGTCTTCAAAAAGATTGATGTATAGAAAAAGAGTTGGTTGGTTAACTAACTCTCTTTTTACCTAATAAGCAGTGATTAACATATGCATGTATGCATTCTGCTTAATAGATTTGTTAACAAGTTGGTTAAACAACTATATAAATAAACTTTAAAACCTATTAAAAGATGCCTTTAACAGATTTTTTAACATAGCTATACTTAACCAATTTTGTTAGCTAGCACTTTCTCATGCTTTAAAAAAGGATGTGGGCAATCTTAAAGTAAGTGAAAAACTCAATTGAATTATCAATTTTTTTAATTTCTGTTAAGTTAACAACCATGTTTGCTTTATTAAAGAAGAAATTTAAACATAGATAATACTCAGCGAATTTTTTCAAAAATATTTTTTTGCTCCAAAAATCAAGTAAACCAATTCGGTTTGATGCCAATTGTACGAGACTTTTGGTATCATAAAATACAAGTAATTTTTGCATTTTTTTTCTTCTATTCAACCAAGCTTAGTAAGAAATCAGTTAAGCACTTTGGTTTTAAAATTTTTTTTTTCTACTAAAAAAATCGCTTAATCTTAATAATATGATCAATACTGCTAGGAAGTGCCACTATATTTTAGAAAACAATTGCAAATCAGTAGCAAAATTAATGACACCTCAAAATATACATGTTAAATATTTTAATAAGAGTGACACATAATTTTCACTTTCTATGTAATAATTAATTTTCAATTTACTAAATATATTTGTAGCAATTAATTTGGTGTGAAATGACACGTCGACATCAATTAACCAGATGAACACTAATAAGCAGCACGATTACTTCAACTAAGATCAAAGACATCATCAATTAATTTTTTCTGCATGGTGAACTTAACACTTTTTACATGGCTTTACAAAGTTAAGCATTACCTTTGAAGAGGCCTAACTTTAAGCTCTCTCTAAGATATTTAAATTAATTAATCGCTTTATAAACAATTACTTTTTTTCCTAATAGCGATTACTTTGCCCCATTCAAACAAATTCATGTTTCATAAAGAAACCCAATTCCTTTGATTTGTACATCTGTTTCTTTTATAATTGATTAATTGTGTTTTTATTAAAAATGCATACACACTCTCTTTAATGCTAACTTGGGTGTCCTTTGTTGTAATAGTTTCTGACAAACGTCTTCTTAACCAAAGTGTTTTCGTGCTCTTTATGCCCGTGATGAAGTTGTAATCAATTTTTACGAGCGGCTTTCTTTCATGTGGGTTGAAAGAATATACTTTCGAGAAACTTTACAATCTTTCGGTTTTGGGTAATTAGTCGCCCTTTATTTATGTTGAGCTAATAAGTTATTAGTAGTGATGGTTTCATTTTTAATTATGTTCTCCTTAAATTCAAGGTTATTTAATCTTAAAATTTTTAATACAAGGCCGTGTAATTGATTGAAGACTACTTTTAATTTAATATTATAAGCAAGTCTAGTGTTTTACAATCTGTTTAAATAATATTTTCCAAATAAGTTTGATTAACTTAAGAATGTTTTTACACTATTCGTAATGATTTTTAATATAATTAAGTTAAAATATTCCAGAGAATTTGCGCGTTTAGGAAGCGTAATATAAGGAAATCCGTATTGCTTAATGGAATTATATTTTTGAGTTTTAGGGAGTCTACTGCATAAATACATGTATGTGTGCCACTAAAAACTGACAAATTAAGAAATTCATTCACACTACAAACCCCAATTACTTAAAAAGGCGTTCTTAAGGACATTTTACCCATCCAGTAAATAGTTTCCCTACTCCCGATCCCGATGTTTTGAATTATCATTTTCTAGGCGGTTTGTGGGATTCTTTATAATTTTTTTGTTTTTGTTAGCCTGTCAAATAGAATTAATGTAAACAGTAAGCCTAAGAACCAATTTTTTCAAAGCTCTGCCTAACAACTATAGTTTGTCATTTACCCACAATCAATTTTCCAAAATGTTTTCATTGAAATCTTTATATATCTTCGTCTAAAATTTAAAAAGTAAATTATTTCAACTCAACATTTTTAAGAATGCTATCTCTATTTTTCTTGCTTAAATTTTATGTCTTAATAGTCTTCAGAAAGCTATTGAAAAGACCATTTTGATTTGGCAGATTTTCCTTGTTAAGCTTCCATAGATTACTTTTTCTACATTGCCGACCCTTTTCGTTACAATCACACAAAATTTCTATCAATTTATCAGTACAAGATTGATGTAAAATGAAACAACTGTGCTAGTGGTTGATCCCTTCCTGGATTTGCGGCACAAACTCATTAAAGTTCTAAAAGAAAATTTCACTGATTGTTGATTAAAATATATACTGTCATTGTTCAATAAGTTTATTTGACACAATATATTTCATGAATAAAATTTTTCATTATACGAGTATAGCAGAAATGCACAGGATGCCTCTTGGCAAAACCTGTTTGCGGGTTTGTAATTGTTGTGGTACATAAAAAGATAAGCTCGTTTAGCATTGCGCATTGAATCTGCATTACGAGTCTATAGTTATTATAATTCAAGTTGTTAAATAGACATTATTTAATAAGAAACCTATATTATTGGCATAAAAAGTAATGCAATAACCAGGGTTGCCGTTGATATGGAAATTTCGCATCAAATCAACAGACTGTTGCTAATTGATATCAATTCAAATCAACAGTAGTTTTTTGTTGATGTCAACATTATTACATATTTTAATAGAAAGTATTCTTTTCTTATTTCAACGAAATTCACTAACTTGAGAGCTCATGTGCATAAACAAGGCACACACTTCATTAATAATTAATAATGCAATCTTGATTGCACTGCAGTAGAGTTAAGTCTTGATAAATATTTATCCTAAATTTTTGCATGCTTACAAATCCAAGTCAGTGTGGCGAGGAGAAAATTTGTTTATAGATAAGAAAAAACATTTCCGAATCCAAGCACTCATTATTTGCCGTTTTTCTTATATGAAAAAAATGTTTAAGTTTGGCTAAAAATTATTCCAATGCTCTTTAGAGTAACTAATAATTTAGCGATTCTGATGCATTAGAAGTGGTGGCATCAAGCTGGGGATACAATCAAAAAACCTCTTTTGCATTAATAATATAACTAGTTCTCATTTTTATTGAAAAAAAGTCAATTCCCTAATTTAACCCATTAAATAATTCAAAACATGGGAAACTTATCAAGTTCAATTATTTCGAGA
Source organism: Hofstenia miamia (assembly GCA_900660155.1). Taxonomy (NCBI): domain Eukaryota; kingdom Metazoa; phylum Xenacoelomorpha; order Acoela; family Hofsteniidae; genus Hofstenia; species Hofstenia miamia. Next base: position 889,874 of record CABFPE010000062.1, on the reverse strand, counting down.
AGAAGCGTTTGTCACGTGTCTAGGCAAAGACAAACATTTTTCAAGGTTATTTAATGCTTGAAAATATCCAATTATTTGAAAGTGCATTCCAAAGTACATGTTTGGAACTACTTAGATTTATGATTGTAGCTGTACAAATATTAATCACTGCATTAAAAAAGTGTATAGAGTTTGAACTTCAAATGTAATATATCCTCCGGACATTGAAAACGATGTCATTTAAATTCATTTTTAAACCTCAAGCATTCCAATTTCTGAAAAAATCTACAGTCTTAACTCGTTAGTAAATCTATAAGCCGTTGCAGAAAAATTATTCTCATTTGTTGTGTTTTCATGTCAACATAAATTCCTTGAAAAAATGTCTGGGAAATATTCAAAAATAATGTCTAACCCTAATTAACTCAGGCGTTTTTTTACAATTTTTAAGTACCTATATATCACGAACTAATAAAGATTGCTATTGCTACTATCTGAAAACAACAATATAGCAATGTCTCCTCTTTAAATTAGACATTTAAATTGCCCTCGTTTCTGTACACATTTAAACGTTTTTCTTTGAGCATATGGGGCGTGTGAATGAAACTTAGGTGCTCTACCTAAAGAAAACAAAATATTTGTGATTAGTATCTCGCTTCCATGCATTTTATCTGAACTTTATGTGTGTGAGTAACTAAAAATTTTTCTTTGCAACTTCCAGTAGGATTTTGAGTTTTTAGTAAGAATGTATCGCCTTTATTCTATTTATTGTGTAAATCAACATGAAAAATCATTCATGTGATCTAATTGCATTTTATGGCTTTTACTTATAATTTTTTGAGATTTTTAAATCAATTCAAATCAATTGAAATGAATTGATTTGAAAATCAACATCAAATCAATTCAATTGATTTGATATCAACATGTTGATATCAATTCAAATCAATATCAACGGCAACCTTCACAATAACCCAAATATACAGATAATGATTACATTTTGAAACACATAAATACGTTTGTGTCAATTTTCATGTAATTAACTTCTTCCAATAATGTTTTTATAATTTTAAATTATGATGATGCTATATTCGTTTACATTGACACATTCTGCACAGGAAGATATTAGAGCTAAACCAGGAATCTATAAACATTAAATTGAGGGTAGGATGTTAGATGTAAGCGGATGTAGAATGCAAACTGCAATGAAATTTTTTAAAACTAAGCAATTACAAAATTTTAATATAGTTGTTATATTGGATAATATATAAATAATATTGATTAAAATTTGAAGGAATTATTGTAAAAATACAAAATTCACGCCATCTAGTGGAAAGATGCTTTTTATGAGCGACGTAATATATATTTCGAAAGTTGATGAATTGTCATATGAATTTAGCTCTAGCGTTATACATCGCAGGGTTTGTTAACTTTGTGCCATTATTCATTATGTTACTCGCAAAATAAGGTCATCAGTAATATTTGATATTTCTTTTACATGTATAAAGGAAATTAGCTTTAAGTATCTAAGATAGCATCTGACATTGAAGTTCAGTATTTTGACTTTTATTCTGCTCGAGTAAGAAAATTTATTGAATAAAAATTATCATCTTGAGTTTTGAAATAGTATTATGAAATTTAGTATTCATGGAAAAAATTGTAACAAATAGCATTACTGAAAAAAAATTCCTGGAATATATTTAAATATTTGTTAACAATAGCAAAAGTTGGAAGCGGGACAGGTTGGATTTTACCGGCCATTGACTGAGATAGGTTTTATTCAGTCCTATTTAAAAGATCTGCAAGCTAATAGGTGAAAATAACCATATTTTGAAAAGCAATTGAAATTATTTATTCTTTAGTACAATAATAGTATGATTATTATTTTTAAAATTCTAAAATAGCTTATGAATCTAAAAATAGCTTTCGACCTACTAGAAAAACACCAAATTTGATTTAGTGCTAACCTGTTTTGATTGTAACCAATTCGTCTAAATAAGTTCACTGTATTTTTGTATAAATTCGAATGATAAGCTGGTAAAAATTATTTACATAGATTTTAAATTTATGCTAAATTTCAATAGCATGGAGGTTTTTTACTGTTAAAATCAAATATTTTTGTGTTATAATTCATATTTCATAAGCAGCAATTCTTGAATGCACACTACACATATTCAGAACTCACTTAAAAAATTTCTCTTAAGGTACAGGCAGGCAACAATGCCATAGTTAATTAAACCGGACACTATCACATTTGTGGATGAAATTGTCGGTTGGTTACAATTATTGTTACCTTTAATCACAAATATTTATATCTGACACTCAGAATGAAAATACTTACTGCATGTATTCTTAAAATCTAATTTTGTGATATCATAAGAGTGGGCCTTAATACCCTCTCCGAGGGGAATAGGGCCCATGATGTCAATTATATTGGCTGCCAAAAAATAGCAACTGCAAGAAGGGTATTATGCAAATAAATCTAGTCTTAGTTACTTATTTTCGATATCGTACTGTTAATATTTCTGAGTATTTTCTCATTTAAGTTATATATGCATGGATTTCGTTGAGAAAATATTTCACTGTAACTTATCTAAATCTCTCATTGTGGACATTAGGTGTCTGATGAGCCGAGAGAACTAATGAGTGAAATACTGGAGATTTTCCATATTTTGGTATTGGCTGAGAATAGTCAAAGTTACTGGTTAACGCTGCAAGTGTATTTTTGAGCCCATGGTCCTTGATACCTGCGAAATGCTTGTATCTTATATTGGTTTTTGATCAAATCTCCTCTTAGCATCAATGTTGTGCTTTGTAAGAATTTCACTTTGTAAATTCATAGATATTCAAATATTATTATACTTTTTAAAGTATCACTAAAGTATGGGCTATACTCATATACTTTGATTACAGTTTATTTTCAAAGAGATAATCAGTAAACAATATCTGCTCACTGTTTGCTGTTTAAATGCAAACGGATGAATAAATAAATTGTTCCGGGCGGATGGTCAACTAAAAAGAATTAGTTTAAGAGATTGAGTGCACACAAGGGAGTCATTCTCACCATCTGCTGTAATAAATTATTTTCTCCAGAAAATGTCTGTTTCTAGTTGGATTTGCAGTTTTGTGTTCTTTGTATTATTGATTTCTGTTTCGTTTGTGCTTGCAAGTGGTAAGGCTTTTGGAATTAAAATTTATAATACACATTTATAAAACTAGTATTAACTTGTCACACAGTCATTTTAGCCAAATAAAAGTACATTTAGAAGCAAGATCAATTGCAAATTACATGTCGTTTAAAAATTTAATTTGATGTAATTACTAAAAATGGAGGTTAAAATCAACAACCAACAATCTTATATATTTACCATTCAGACTTCAATTGACTGCAAATTTCGGTGTTAATTTTGAATTCCTATATACCCTATAAGGCTGATCCTTTAATTTGTTGTAGGTAACTTACTAACGTCATTGGAAAATGTCAACTCCATAAACTTCTAATAGAAATTTTATTTGATTTGCAAGTAAAATTAATCTTGTATATTTTTCACCTAATACTAAAAAATTCATTCTTTTGATTACCAATAATGTAGTAACAAAAAATATGTTCTAAACTTATAAAGGCTATTTTAACTTTGAAGCAGTTCATTTTTTGAGAGACTAGTATGCCAAGTTAAAAAATAATTTTTCCAATATTGCATTCATTAGAAGTTATATTTTAGATGAATGTAGGGATACCCTTAAGATCTGTAATTTGATGGATGAAGAAACTGGATGCGAATACTTTGCTGAATCATGTCCCAAAGTTTGTGGAATATGTTAACAACTCTTATATATAATTAATTTATTGCATGGATGAGTTCAAAATAACTATTAACCACTTTTTCACTTTATAATAATTAAAACTAAAAAAAATTAATAATGTACATGATTACATAAAGAATACAAATTTGTTAGCAGCTCGAAATCAATGGTAAATCAACTAACTCAAAAAGATATATTTATCTAAAGTAAGTTCTCTGAACTGTCTAACTGTCTATGCAAAATAGTTTCGTAAGAACTTAAAATTTTTATTAATGCCTAAGAAATTTTTGGTATTAGAAAATTTATGGCTTGTGTCTACAGGTCCCAGGAACTACAACTGTTTAGATATCTTTGCCAAAAAGCACAATATATAGCTTAGTAAAAACTTAATTATGGTTGATCAATTTTATCAGCGTCCACATCTAAACAGTTCACATTAAGAATAATATAAGATTAAATTGCATTAAAAAGGGTTGATTAAATCCGTTTTCATTCCACAATGGATAAAATCGTTTTGTAAAATTTTCATTTTGGAAATGCAAATTAGCTCACAATTGGAAAGCGTTACAGTGTTTCTATTTAAGAAAGAAACCTGCTTTGAAAAATTCAAATATTGTCTTGGGAATAATTTCTCACTGGTGCTCTGTTATTTCAACTGCTAAGCTCTTCCTATTGGTACACTTTATTCTTGAATGCTATTATAATTTACAACACCAATGATATTTTAGAAAATTTGTAGTTATTTTTTCCATTATACTTCACCTTTTTGTAATAAGCATTTTGTAATTTAAACTAGTATTTTTAGATCATAAACACTAAAAAAATTTCCAAAAAAATTATTGTATATGTTATATTTTCACGATTATATTGTGGGGAAGAAAAAGAGGTACCCAAAAGATATTGTAAATTCGCACCACCTAAATTCATTGATTAGCACTCCTTGTAAAGGATGATGTAAAAATTGAAAAATTTGAAAATGAAAAATTTAATCCATGGCTCTCCACCACGCCTTTAGTACATGGGGGTTAAAATAGCCCTTCGGTTTTCTCCTAATTTCCCATTAAATTTTTTTTTGTATCAAACTAAATTTTTTAGTGAAATAAAATAAAATAAAATGTTTGCAATCATAAAGGGAACGTCAATAAATTCTAATCTATCATTAGATCGTTTTTATCATTTATGTTTCGAATTGATGTATTGATGTCTCTGATTGTTTTTTTGTTTTCAAATGGACACACAACAAATAAAAATAGCGCTTCCTCTTTTCGATAGAATTTAATATTACATTTTTATACATAATATTATCGTTTACACGTCACTTATACCGTGGACTACGCGATTAATAATAATCGTGTAATCCCCGCTTATACTCATATAGACAATGTAAATGTCGTAGAAAAGAGATTAACTGCACGTTATAAGGAATAAGAGGCCCGGAACATGGCGGTTTGATGGGGATTCTCAGAGTAATTATATCGCATCACATGTACCGAATTTATTCACGGCATTGCTTTTGATCTTTCCGTGCAGTATCTAAGCAGAACTTTATTCCGCTTGATTCATTTTACGCAAACATCTTTTTGATATAATAGTACCAGTACACTTTTACGAATCGTATAGCATGCCTACGCGATTTAGGCTTAGCACGCAACAAGTGTTTGAGCTGCTGGATCATAGTGATAGTGAGGATGAAGATCTGACTGATTTGACAAGAGGAGATGGCTGGGTGTCGGAGGAAGATGAATCAGTTGATGCCACTGAGCCTGAGGTAAATGATCCATCTGCTAATTTTGTGTATATCGAAGAAATTATTGATGAGCTTGATAGTGGTGATGAAGCTGTGGCCACCGAGTAAACAAGGGAAAACGTGAGATTCAGTAATAGTTGTGTGAATACACTGGACGCCAGTTTGAAGGCAGAAAATAATTAGGAGCTTCTTCTCCCCCAGACAAAGATTGAGCACAAAGTGATAATCGAAAAGAAGACAAAAGGAAACCTGAAGAGAGCATTACATGGCAAAACCAAAAACCAGTAATCAGAGGAAGTCAATCACGTAAAAACATCATGCGAAAACCTCAAGGTGTTATTGGAGCCACAAAAATGCTGCGACACCGTTGGCTGCTTCCATCTTTTTATCACACCGAAGATGATTGATCAATTTGTGGCATGCACAAATATTGCAATACAAAATTTTATTGAGAATTTACCAGAAGAAAAAAAGCGCCTTGTCATATTAATTCTAGCAAGCTGTCATAGGTAAAGAAAACTGACAGTGACGAAATTCTAACGTTTCTTTTCCTCAGATATTTTCGAACGTTTCTGAAACAGAACAATTGGAGTACGAAACGAATATTTGATGACAGAATGGAACACCCAGTATTTCAGGCAACTATGTCCCGAAATAGGTTCGCTCTTTTTGGTCAACCTCATGACTCTTGATTATCCCAGTACTAGAAAGGTACGATGGAGGCAGGATCACTTAGCTGCAGCAAAATTTCAATAATAACTGCAGGAAATCGGTTCAAAGCGGAGACTTCACAACAGTCAATGAGTGCCTGAATCAAATGCGAATCTAGATTAGCTTCAAGCAATGTAATAAAGACAAGACTACTAAGTACAGATTACTGTCAGAAATTTCTATACCCATAGAAGCGAAGTCTATGCTGGAAAACCAATAGAGCCAGGCCCATATACAACTACAAGCATTGAGAAAGTGAAATCAAATCCTAAACTGAACGACAGCCACATAGTACACAGACTTCGTGGGAGAAAACTATTAGAAAGCTTACAGTCACAAGTTATGTACTCAAACTAAAAGTAAGGGACTGAAGATAATAAATGTTCTCTCTTCTTTGCCTCCATTGCTTGGTGTTACAAGAGATGACGGAAAGTGCAAGCCATCGATCATCAAGATGTATTATTTCACAAAGAGAGGTACTGATTATGGGGATCAGAGATGTGCCACGAGCACTACTAACTGCAAAAGTAGGAAGCATTACATTACATTCAAGACGTATCAAGAGTGATTGCGTAAACATTGTTCTTTCTGAACAACGATTCTGATACCAAGAAGTATAACTCCTGGAAATTCGGTTGGTATATTGCTCTTTCATTGGTCCTTCCTTACATGAAGAAACGGAAAGATTCACCAGGAATGCAGAAAACTCTTGTTTGGAAAATAGACCAATTCATGAGGTCTTTGCCTATCAATACCCTAGAACAGAAGCTGGTGATGCTCAGAAGAGAGATCTACATCAAGACGAGGTGACAATTGAACAGCAGCGCGTCTTCACTCACGAAATATGGTGATTGTTAGTTAGCAGTTTTTGGCCGGAGGCTCTCAAAAAATATGTATCAAAAATAAGGGGCAAAAATTATTTTTTAATTTCATACTTTAGAATGATGTGTAATACAGTATATTATTGGAAAGCTGAGTACCTCAGCTTTTTAGAACATTTTTCAAATTTGAAGTCAGACCGAAATTGATGGAGTTATAAGGGAAAACGTATCACTAAAATCGTAAAAAATCGGCTGAAATTGGACAAAAAGGCCGCTGTAACCATACCAAACCTCATTTTTATAAAAAGCGGCTTAAGTCGATCGTACGACTGAAAAACTAAAATTCAAGAAAAATTAAGCAGTTTTATTTAGCAAAAGTATGATTTTGATGCATATTCTCTTAGTATACATTTTGGCCTAATATCTTCATTGTAGTGTTAGTTTTGTTTATTGGTTTTTTTGGCTCTTGTGAAATATTGTCTGTTGAAATTCAAAGGTTTGTACAATATCACATCTTAACAAAGAAAATGCTTAAATTTGCTACATCGTATTACAAATAAGCGAAATTCCTCAATACCTTGGTTATGCTTTTTTTAACCAAAAAGAAAACTTCGCTCATAAGAAAATAAAATTAACACTGCTTCATGTGTAATATTTTCTGTCCTAAATAGGGCTTTAGAACACATATTTTTAGTATTGGTGGACGATGGAATGATAAACAATAAACTGTACCACTTTTGCAAAGTGTTTGAAATTGAATTTGTTTTTTTTGAAAAAAAACATCTTTTATACGAAGTAACTATTTATATGTCCGAAGAAATATGACTTCAAACATCTTGTGCTTTACAACCCTAAATGTCTATATTTTCTTCATTATATTGGATAAAGGCATATATCTTACTGATACATATTTATTGCATCAAAGAAATAAGCAATTATATAACGGATTTAAATGAGTGATAAAAATGTATATTTTATAGCCGCTCTTTAAATATGAGATTTAATATCAGACACATAATTCTTAAAACCTTGTACTTATATTCTTTATAAAGGAACTGCTTAAACAATTAAAAATCTAGCAATGCATAAATATATAATTATTTTTTGCAATAATTAGTAATTGTAAAATGTGTAAGTTTCTTAATTTTTCAATTTATTATACTTTGTTCGCTCAAACAGTTTTTGCTTGAGATATAATTTAATCAATTTTGTTTTTTAGTGTTGATGATTTTTATTGTACAATTCTACATTGAATTTATCATTATCTTCATTAAAAATATAGTAATTATTTTTTCAATGAGGATGCTGCTAATTTTTTCAGATTTATTAGCAAAAGTTTATACGTCCAGAATATTGGTTCCTAAGACAATTTTTCGTTGAATTCAATATCAATAATTATAATTAATGTAAAATATCTTAGTCCTTGGATTTTTAATCTTAACAATTTACCAAACAAATAACCCAGTGAGAATTTATTGACAAATAGCTTTACTACACGTTAAATATTTTAATCGATTTTTTTATAATTAGCGACTAATGTTGTTAAATATATCATTACTCTATATCTATAATGATTAAGTAATTGAGACCTGGCAAACGTTGCTTTCATTTTGGCACTTAAGAACGTTACTACATTTAAACTGCATTTTACACCCACTGTCATTCTATGTTATATTGTTTATGCGTATGTTGTTGCTCAAGCATATACCTTTATAATATTACAATTATTTTTATAAACATACGGCATCTGATAAACATAATAATGAAAAACATTTCTATGAGAATTATTGTATGAACTAACTCAAGTTAGTATTAAACCATTCTAACAATGACCAAATATTTTTTTTCAAAACAAATGTTTGATTTTACAATTTTTAAATACAAATCTATGTATATACAATAAATATTTATAATTATTATAAATATTATAATTATAGTTCAAATTATAAATCTTCTTCAAATGAAAGACTTGAATTGACAATATTTGTATTTTTTGTAATGAACTCCATACATTTTGCTTTTTACTCGGGCTTGCTTTATTTTCTGGACGTCATCCCTGTACCACTTTGTTCTTCAATTTAGCATTTTTCTTTTCCTTGACATTAAATCAAAAGGTTTTAATTAATGAAAAAGACGATGTTTGTCAGTATTTCCTAAATATTCTTTTTTTCTCCTTAATGTCCAACTATCTAGAAGACATAAAACAAATCTAATGAAGATTCATCTTCTATTGTCCCAAAATGCAAGCGGCATTTGTCTGCTGAATTATAATACTCAAACGTTGTTTAAAATACACTGGCGCACGTGGTTACTTTGATGAAAATATTAGGGATTCGCCAAGTTGGGAAATAAAGTCTCCAGTTAATTTACCTGCTATACCTTGACATTCAAAAGCTAGGAGTTGAAATATATAGCCTTGTTGAACAATGTCACAATATTTATATATTTTTCGGGATTCAGCATCAGTTGCAGCTTTAGCAGGAGCAAAAGTTGAAATCCGATTGGAAGCAATTGCATCAACTACTGTAACGTCCCGCACTAAGGAGCGTCCTCTTGACCAAGGAACAGTTGTCATGCCATCAGGTCGTTTCAATGCCGGTGGTTCTAAAATTGAAGGGACGTCTATCATTGAAAAAGTGCGCTTAAAAAGGTTATTCAATTGAGAATGACGTGCAAAATGACCAGTGCTCCTCTTACAAGACAATCCATGAAGACCATCAGATGAAATACGTGCGCCACAAATACACGAACGCCAAGTCTAGAGGCAACACTGATACGCAAAGTGACATTGCTCATCTTCAGGTTAAGTTTGTTTGACCAAATTAAGTATGGTAAAATATTGAATAATATGACATCAAGTAAGCCATTGCCGGTAACAGTAACTTATGTAATTCACTTAGTACAAAATCAATTCCATATTTTCAACCCCGACGGACTTTTAGCTGCCAATGCTTTCTCTTTGCAAGATAAATTACAATAAATATTCTAATTTTGACAAGATAAGTGCATATAGCATTACCGTACTTGGATGAATTCTAAAAATATCCCCTTCAGACATGTACATTGTATGGAAGTGCTAAAAAAATATTTATATGGCGGCTCAGCACTGCTTGTCTTAATTGTTTCTGATGACATTAAGAACTTTTTTCTATTGTTAATATTTTCATATTTGTACACATTGTGATTTAATCATGAAATTTTGTACAAAAATTTATTTTAATGAAATATTTTTGTTGAAAATATTTTATTTAGTTTCTTACGAATTGTTGATTTGTGAATAACTCAAATTCAACTAATTTCATCCTATTCTCCAGGTTGCGGAATGCTAATTATTACAAGGTTGTCTTAATTCTAAATTATACCAATATTTAGACCAAATTAATTTCAAGATAACGAAAAAGTAGCCTAATTAATAAACACAGATACTTAAGGTTGAATTCATATTTCAATCAAAATCAAATTTCTACCATGTGTGCAATTGTACACATTGTGTCTTAAGGGGATATGGACTATAATGATAAATCCAGGGTCTAAGATAAGGTGTAGTGATAAGCAAAAGTGCAATAATAAATGAAGAACGTGCAGTGATAATAAGGATCAACCTACTAAGCATTACCTGATAAACCACTGAATGTTACATAATTTCAATACTTGAACTCGACTTGAGGGTGTAAAAATATTCGATCGAGTATTAACATATTTTCATTAAATAATCATATTTTAAAATTCAGTTTATGCATTAAAATATGTTACGGTAATCACTAGCTATACACTACAAAACATCTTTGTTCAGCAGCAATGAAAATTCACAAATAAGTATAGCACACAAATTGACTTTGAAATGTGGTACACATTGGTTACAACAAAATTTCATTCAAATTAGAGATCTGCACTTTAGCAAACCGCAATGAAAAACGTCAATAAATACTAAAAACAGGGCAAAAATTTCAAATAAAATCCTGACTTTTCAAACATTTTTAATCAAAATAATAGGCAACAATTTAGTTGTTCATGTAATATTGAATGAATTTAAATAGCGTGCGATTCATAAGTCGTCTCAAAACATCGAAATATACTGCAATGTAGTGTAAAACTTTTTGAATATGAAATGTATTACACCATGGTTTTTTATGCAGTGCAAGTTGAAATAATGAAAACAAAATGATTTTATAACAATTGATTTGCACATCCTAAACAACACTTTCCTTCATATGTTCATCAGATGGTCTTCCTGATAACAGTTGTGTTAAAAAACTCGGCGTTTCTTCGAGTTTATTCTTCTAATGCTGAACTGTTGTTCTCGGTGGTGGTTCACGACCAGTGTTGGGAAAAATCTAATTTAAACTAAAAATCAAAAAAATCGGATTTTTTATTTAAATCGGATTTTTTTATTTAAATTGGATTTCAAATTTCAATTTTACCCACACAATGTTCCAAGGTAGTATATATTAGAAATCCTTTTGATACTACTATTTTTGAAATACAATAATTAAATCAATTTTAAATAAACTGAAGATAAAACACATGCAAAACAATAAATTCAGAGCTTGCCAATTCATCCCAATATTAGAAGAAAAATCTATATTCAGAAATTGTTATAATAATAAATAGAAATACTGATAAATTCTGAAAGAGTCAAGCAAGTAATACAAAACTAAACAAAAAAGAAAACAACGAATATTTACAAATAAAAAGTGATTAACTTGGCCAATGACGATAGTAAGGCAATGACTTCAAACCAGTTAGAATACACTACTCGTATCTCTATTAGTGCACTTCATTTAAATCAATAATTGAACTAATAATGTGCTTTGATTTAAATCCGATTTAAATCGAGTGATTTAAGTCGACCAACACTGTTCACGACCGAAACATTCTTTAAAAATTTGACACGCTTTCATAAACAGTTGCATGACTAGTGATGAAAACTTTATCTTTATTGGAAGCTCGACAAAAGGTTGGCGTAAACAATCAAGGAAAGAAAAATTGCTATGAAGGTCTGCAGAAAACCATAGGCTTTCTTTGCTTTATTAGAGAAAATATTGAGATGACGACTTAATAATCGCTCGGTATTGATAGCACTCTATCTTCATATATTTAACTATATCAATATTTTTAAATAATCTTGGCCTAAATTTTTGAAAAATGTACTTTACCAGAAAAAATTTTATTGCTGTAATTTACATTCGTTTAACAATATATTAATGTAACTTCAACATCATTAATGTAGGTAAGATCAACATAGTTAATGCTGCACGTAACGTACATTAATTTCGATAATAAACCGCAAAATAAAACAAATTTTGCGATTTTTTAAGCAATTATAGGATTAGTTCATAAAAAACTGTGTATTTCCGAACCGTATTACGTTTTTTGTTAGGCAAACAATGGCTGTAATCGGAGAGCAGCTAGCGGGATTCGCAGGTGATTTTAAAAGTGTATTCATAGTCAGTATTACTTTGAAGTTTCCTCGTCAGTTTTGATTGATTTTTGAAGTTATTAGCATGAGGAAACATAAACAATTAATAAATAATACTTTAATAGAAATAATAAACTATCTTGTTTAAACCATTCCCATTAGAGTTGACTATTCACGCATTAGATCGCGAGTACCATTCCGGTTACTTGTTAACACACTGACAATATTGTAATTATAATAACATCCACTTTGCACCTTGAAAGCAGATAGAAAAAATGTACATGTATAACGTTAATTGCATTGGTCGACATGCAATTGAGTTTATAATTGTTTCTTGAGAAGTATATATATTCTAAACACAATTTGATGCTCTAATAGTTAAAATCAATTATGTTTATGTACTTTAAAAAAAGTGAAAACTCATTTATTTAAAATCAGGTGTAATTAGACTAAATTAGATGTCAAATCGAGAAAAACTAAAACTACGATGGTTAGTATTAATGTAGATAAAATAAATAGATAAATAAAAATCATCAATTGAAGGTTACCATGACAAAACAGACAAAATATTCTAAGAATTTAAATACAAACAATGAAACATTAATTCACAGAAACAATTCAAAAATTATATTTTCACAAGAGGTCTGGAATAATAAAATGATCTTTTCAATTAAGAATTAGAAATAATTTACATTGTACATTCAGTTCTTTTTATATTTTCACTCTATCTACAAATGCAAATTAAATTGCTTTGTATTCTTCATGTGAATTCTTACTATTCACAAGAATGTGTAGAGCTCAAAATATATTTAGAGAGAGTAAGTTAGACTCTGATCAGACCTCTTTAGCATAAAAATCAACAAAATAGACAATAAACAAATAAAATATTGCGACTCCTAAAGCACTGATGATTAATGCACCATGTCATAGATGGAGCCGGATGTATTCTGTGATTCATTTATCATTGCGATCATATGGCTTTTGATTTTGTGAAGAGTGATATCTGTAACTAAAAACCCCTTCAAAAGGTCAGGATCAACACCGGGCATATTCTTGTACTCTACAGTGTTGACTAATTCAAAGATGTCCTGATAAATCAAAATATACACCTTTCCACCAGCAGAATTCATCAAACCCTAAACAAAAAAATTTAACGCATATGTTTAACGCAACACCACGGAATAGAGATTATCCATACAAGATTACAGCCCATATTAACACAACTACTTAATAATACATAAAATATTTTGTTCAATACACAGGGCGAGTTATGAATTCTCATGCAAAATGAATTGAAGGTTTGTACACTCATTCGTGTGTCTAGACAGTGTTTAAAGTTCTTAAATGTAGAAAAATACGGCAATTATGTTACATTATTTGACTATTTGCTTAAAATTTTATTTTGCATGAACAATCTATTAGCAATTTTCAGCTTGCTGAAGCGAAGTGGAATCAAGCGAGATTATATTTATCGAACTATACAACGCAAATGGAACTGCAAATGACAGATCAAGAACAATCGTTCCAAGGTCTGTACGCACAAAACAATTCATAAAATTTGTTCAACTTCGTATTTGAAGAAATTTTAGTTGATTGGGTAGAAAGTTTGCCAGAGAAATGCAGGTTTCTGATGACAACAATGAGAAGAGTACTAAAAAATGATCTACAATTACGTCCATTCAAAATGGAAAAAACTCAATTGCTAAACCAAAAGCCTAAAGCCACTGTGTGAACAAATGCAAAACTCTTCTTCAGCGGTTCACACATGAAGACGTAAGCAATATCCTTTTCAAACGAAAAACTTCAATGTGAAGAAGAAATGGAATAGTCAAAACATTAGAGCGTACTCTACAAAATCGAGTTCACCAAAATGAGCAAATCCGATGCAACGAACTGTTCATCCGGGTTCGTAATGGCTTGGTCTCATAATTTTGTAAAACAGCTTGTTTTTGTCCATCAAGGAGTAAAAATTAAGAAAATTATATAGAAGACATCCTTGAGCCTCATGTGCATCAACTGTCTAATACTCTATGCGCTGGTCAAATTTGGTGCTTTCAGCGAGACTCGACACCTGCCGATAAGAATGCCACTCAAGAATGGTGACGAAACAACTTACCAGACTTTACCACTTCAAAAGAATGGCGTGCTTCACCACCAGACCCTAACCGACATGAAAATTTAGTTTCGTCTAAGTTAGAACAGATGGCCTGTACTAAAAATTATGAAAGTATGTCATATCTAAAACGTACATATGGTGTGATTTTCCAAGGAATGAGCTGTGTGATTCCATAAGCAGATGGAGAAAGACATTAGAAGTCTGCAATAGGGCCAATAGAGAATTTGAAAATTGACTTCTGTGTATTTTGTATTATTCATTCACTATAGAAGTTTTTAATAAACTTTCTTTTTTCGATCAATAATTTGTCTGTATGAGTATTTATTACTCATTATCCAGGTTCACAGATGTTCATCACTTACATTTTAAGTATATTGCTAAGCAGCAACATTCACGCAAAAGTGGGACTGGGCTAGGGCTATTTTAACTGTTGCAGTTGAATTTCATAGAAAAACTACTATAATCTACAAATTCCCAACTATGGAAGACCAACAAAAACTCAAATCCAAACGCGATCTCATTAACATACACGTCGAAAATATAAGAGAAAATTCTAGAAAAAGTTGTATCATTGCACCATCAGTAATATAATTTGAGACTATAATGTGGCAAGAAACATTTTGTTTGCACATGATTATGCATGGAGGCTGCTATATATGTTTCCATATATTTAGTAAATTATTTTATCAAGATACAAACGCATTTTGTAAATTGTTGTCACAGGCCTTAGTTTCATCGAACAAAATACTCCAGGGAACTGTATAAAAACCCAACAGTTTAAATGAACTGGATCGTTGGAAAATAATGTAAAAATGCCTTTATTGTCAATTTTACTCAATTTTTACATGAACTATAATGTTAATATACTAATCTCACTGACTTGAAAAATACACGCCTGTTCCACTTTATGAACATTGGATGTGGGTCTGTAAGCCAACTGTCAAGTATGACCTGTTATGAAAATCTGCTGAATCTTTGTTGACTGTATAGTTCAGAAATGGTTTCAAATGTCACAATATCATTCATTTGCCCATATTCGTGCAAGCTCATTTGAAGCTCTTGGTAAATACTTTTGCTTCCCATTTGAAACTATCTTTTGCAAAAAAAGCTTATCGTTCAATTTAAGAACTAACGCATGCAAATTAAAACATTCGTCATTCAATTTCTATTAAAATTCAAACTATGCCTTTTTTAAAAAATGAAAATAAGAAACAAAAGAAACTATAAACAAATATAATGTTTACTTTATTTTCTATGCAGTAAAACATCTTCAGCCATAATTCTTGTGTATACACTCTTTACGTACTGCAAAAAAATTGAATGAATAGAGTCATCATGATTATGCTTAAAAATTGAAATTTAATCAGGAACCGACAGTTATTGCTCAGGAAAATCAGGAAAAACAGTAGAGCCATATGTTAGCTTTATATTCTTAATTTACAATTTCGAATTTTTTTCTAGAAGCCTTTCTACAGTATATTAATAAGCTTTTGAAAAAAAATTGTCAAGCAACTCTAATGCATTTGACTGCAAAACTAAAACATAATCCACATATCGCAATTGACGTATCCAGAAGGACAGTACAACGACATTTTGATGGAGCCAACTTTAAACTAAAAAATAAGGCAAACTTAAAAGTATTTGCTGAATCCATTTTAAGGCGCAAATCAGAGCATACAATTATTTATTACCTGAATGAGAGTAATTTAAATATGTTTCGCAAAAGGAGGATTTAGGAAAGATCGATTTGAGGCCAGTGCCGCGCAAATACACTGCCAACTTCTAAAGGCCCAAATTTACAGTGTACCTTTATTACAGATTGAAATTTTTAGTCCTGTCAAATCGAAGATCAAAAAGATCAACGAGTTTAGGCAAGCCCAAATATTAGAAGATAAAAAAACCGTTATGACTTTTATAATTATTTGATAGCTGAAGATTATTTACTGCATGGAAAATATAGTAAACATTCTATTAGATTATACTTTGTTTTGTTTCTTAGTTTCATTTCTTTAATAAAGTCATAGTTTGATATTTATTATAAATTGAATGACTTATGTTTTAATTTGAATGCGTTAGTTTTTAAATTTAATGGTAAAAGGTGTAGTGACATGCATTTGCAATTACTGTCCTATTATTTGCATAATCAATATGATCACTATGTAATAATTTATGTACAATATGTTTCTCTTTGATTATTAGAGAAAATAATGAAACGCGATTATCTCCAAGAGTTTCATTTTAGCCCCATAACATTCAATGTAATTCCAACAATCACATTAAACCGGTTTGTTAATATTCTTAATAAAAAGTTTCCAAAAAAATAATGAGTATGACATTCAAAAGTATACAATTTTCATTTACATTTTTGTTTTGCAAAAAATTATCACGTTTTACAAAGAAATGAGAGATTGAAAAGAAAATTTGTCATCAATTCGAATTATTTTTCAACATATCGTTTGAAGCTAGTTGATCTCGATAAATGCAATGTAAAAAACAAGAGTTTCCAAGCATTAACATTTCATTTATCGCTTTCATGAATATATATATTTTGCTACCATTAGTGATGCCATTAACAGAATTATATGCTTTTGAAATTTATAGTTTTTAGAAAATGTTCTAGCATGTGGAAATTGTAAAATGGCTTCAAGATTATTAATGGAATTAAATTGCAATGAATATGCTTCCACAAAATGTTGCGTTGTTCATGTCCCAACAGATGGGATTGGTAATTATTCTGATACCTGTGCTAGGTGAGCTATGTAGTATGAAATTTGAAGTAGTTATTACAAAAGCTTGTTCAATGATGTTTTGATAATAATCATATGCAACATACATGTATTTCAATTATTTAGTAATTAAAAAAATTTAGCAGTACTTTAGCAATAATCTACTTTTTCCTGTGAAGCCTGACCACTCAAGATTCACTGAATATGACTCCTTCAGCATAATTGTGTTCTCTGTGTTTAGTTTTGTTTGAAAAAATCCATGATAGAATACGATTTTTGTTCAGCTACAGTGAAGGTATCCTTTTATTTAAAGCGTTTCAATTGACAACATGAAGGGCAGTGTTCGGACATAATGATAATCAGGGCTGCTAGAGAGGCAAAGCCACACAAGCTTAACATCCAAGCCCAATTTCGTATAGTCTTCGAGTGTGAGTGGATTTCTGAGTGAAAATGTGGCAAAAGATCACTTAGAAATTTTTCAATAAGAGTTTCAAGAAGGTCGGCAAGAGTAAGAATAGCT
This sequence comes from Hofstenia miamia, assembly GCA_900660155.1. Classification (NCBI taxonomy): domain Eukaryota; kingdom Metazoa; phylum Xenacoelomorpha; order Acoela; family Hofsteniidae; genus Hofstenia; species Hofstenia miamia. Next base: position 872,037 of record CABFPE010000062.1, on the reverse strand, counting down.
ATCTAAATTTGCTCGGGAAATGGAAATTATATAGCTTTTAATAAGGAAAGTTTATTTTGAAAGCCAAAAAGAGTTGATGGCTTTATATATAAAATTGAGCAATCTAGTAAGCTAGATTATTCGAAATATGCTGACAACGCAAAGGCGTTGCAATAAACATTCAATTATGCAAATTTCATCAAGCAAAAATAGCTGTCGATGAATTTATACGGATCACCGCAATTCCCCAATGGTTTCAATTAATAGATTCGACTTTTGTTAAACTGCTAAGGTACAAAAGCAATATGTGAACTCAGTATGCAAATGACCCTCCAATTGAGTACTTAGAAACAATAAATCATCTATTGGATACACACTCTGCTTCTAAGAAACTGTAGGAAATTAAAGACAATGAAATATAATTTGTAGTGCATTTCCTTTTTGTAAATGAAAAGGAAAAGAATACTGACTTTCAGAAAGCAGTATTTCTAATTATTTTGAGGAGAAAACTAATCAAAATAATCGCTTTTTACCAATTTTATGGAGATCAGCAGTTGTAACAGAGAATGCCTTAATTGTATGGACAGACCAGGAAAGAGAAATTTATGCCGTTTGTCAAATGTGTTTTAAATTTTTTATTTGTAACTCATGTTGATTGTTATTTTAAAATTGACTTGTGTTTATTGTTCTCTAGTCATTGATACACAACCCTGACAAAAACGGAATTTATTCATTTTGTGAAAATTAACGTAGTATTATTTTCATAAATATTTCAGTTGCACCTATAATTTAAAATAACTTTGATGTCAAATTCTGTTGAATAAGATAGTCATGAAATAAATTCAAAAGTACCAATTCATTGTGATAAATCAAATGTCTGCTAAAAGCTGTGAAAAACATTGCTCAATTCTTTCAAATGTAGAATCGCCCATTGTACTTAAAGACGATATTACAAGTTCACTGGACGATCCAAATGAATGTTCTAAAAAAGAAAAAAAGTTTTGTTCTATATTGCGGGTTGCTTAAAAGATTTCAACCGATATTCATTGTTGTCCATATGTCGCTCTTCTTCTGTTAGGGATTGCATTGTTGATGTTGACGATTTGAATAGTGGTGGTTTTTCAATTTCTTCAGAGACCATAAATGAAACGGTGCCTCATTTTATTATTCTATTCAAATCACAAATCAATTATTGGCAACTTTTCAGCTCCTCTTATTTGTGAAATTCATGTTGAAAATGCACACAGGTGTATTTTTTATGCTGGTATTGAATATGTTTCTTAATAAAATTCAGAAAAAAATAAGAGAAAAATCTAAGAAAAAAGTGCATACTTTGAAGCTGAAACCCTCTTAAAAGAGGTTAGTATTTGAAGACTACACGGGAAAAAGAGCATATGTCACAGTCTTCCCATTTTGAGAAAATCAGAAATTAAAGGACACATGCCCTTCTTAACAAGTACAGGCTTTCTTCTCCTTGCAATAAAATGAGACATATGCCCTTTTTGACAAAACAGTTATATTCGAAAGACACTTTGGATCATGGTCTACATAATGGCGGCCATAACTGAAAAAATCCCAAATTGTGACATATGCCCTTTTTCCCGTGTAGTGTTCATTTATCCTCTTTATATTTGAATATTAACGTTTATATTTTTAGATTATAATCTGGAAAAGAAGGTTAGTATTTTTAATGCAAACTATACCATTTTAGTTAAAAATCTCAATTGATACATGTAATACATATATTACAACCAGTTTTGAAAATATTTCAATTCAATTGCCTCCTTTTTGCTACTTTACTGTAAGCATAAAGGCACTCTCATTCAGCGTTGAAACTGGTGGGTAGGACCAACCGGTTACCGATAGTGTTGACCAGTACCGGTCGGTTGGATCGAAATATTGGAAAACTCTGAAATGTTTTAGGGATACAAGACCATGGAGGGGTACAATTTCGTACAATTTCAGAGGAACGAGAAGAATCTGCATGATTATTACTCATTTCTATAAATTTTTGGTATAATTTCTAAAATTATTTGGGAACTTTGACAAATGTGAAAACTCAAACATCCCTACTCTGCAAGATATGATATCAATATACTATATACGAATAATCACTGTTTTCACGTTAAACTGAGTGAAAATTGTTGAAAAACTTTTACTCATGAAATGACAATTGGAGCATGGTGTTACTGTTCACACATTTCACGTGATCGAAAGAATTGTGAAATTACTTCCAAAAATTTTATCAACAATCTGTAGCCATGAATTTCGACGAAAACAAAGAAAACCGAAAATATATCAATAAACTGTCTATGAATGTGCGGGTCGATGAAATTAATGTCGGTGTTTGGTGCAATTTTAATCACGGAAGAGAAAAAGTGTGCTAACGAGCCACTGTTTTAAACATTGTAGTAGAAATTTTCATTAATTTAAATGCTCATTTACTATAGTAATATTATTTGATGTTGAGTAACTTGCAACGCAAAACACATTTCTGCGAAATTCACTGTAACGAGGTTTCGTATGCTTGTTCGTGAAATTCGTAATGTATACTAAAAGATTTCACAAAGGTACAAGAACGAAAATCAAATGTACGCCGATTAAATATGCTGTTTCATTGTTATACGTGTATAATAGTCCTCAGTTTCCTCAGTATTATGAAAATTTGTAATTTCTTTTAATTGAACATCAATATGCGTAAAAATTATTAAAGAATGATTCTATTAATTAATCTCAAGCTTAAACACACTAATATTAATAATAATACTAAAAGCAATGGGGGAGAACATGAAAAAGTTAAAATACAGCTAATAAACGTCGAAGATCAACGACGGTGCGCTGCTAGTGGGAAGTGGTAAAACAGCTGGTCTGCAAGAAAGCCTTTATTGGAATTTTGCTTAAATTGGTTATTATAATTAGACTTAAAAATAATGTTTCGTTGGTATTTATTTAGTCCGAAAATTTAATTTTGAAATACGTAATTTATAATTCAAATATCTGTAACAACACAATTTTACGGCTGTTCAGACGTTCCTAGATTTGGCAGGAGAACGATCTGCTGAGACCTGAAATGCGGGGTAAATAACTAGGTCCGGATGCATATGTTGATTAGAAAAAGGACAAGCATAAAATATATGAATTATGTATTGAGCAAAATCAAATTAAGGCTGTACTACCGAGTGTTTATGTACAACTTTATTCTGAGACTCGGTCATTCTGTAAAGAACAGGCAGTACCTGTGCATTTTGCCCTATGAAATTTCACAAATACGAATTTCGCTATAAGAAAGAGTGAAAAGAGTTATACAAAAGATGCATAACCCCAAAGCACGACTATTTTATTCACAATTTCCATTACCGCATGTCTGGTAATATGGAGAATTTGTTTCTCCCAATAGGAAAACAGTGCTACTTTCGCCAGATTTATGTATATGTTTTTTGGAGTTTTCTTACGTTACAACAAAGGCGCATCCAGTCAAAAGATCACAGTCAATTCTACGCCGGGATTAACATAAAAACCGCAAATATAGCAAGATGATTACTGCAGTCTTGTAACACTGTTTCGAAATACTCTAGCAAAGTTTGCAGATAACAAAACATGAGTTACTCTAGTTACTGAATTTGATAAAATTTTTCTTTAGTCAACTAAAATGAAAATACTTAGTAAATAGCACTTTACTAGCATCTTGAAACACAAACTCTAAATTGCTGACGAAGTAAAGATATGTGGATCGTGGAAAACAATCAATCTCAAATGGAATAAGCATATCGATGATGTTGATGTTTCCAAACGTGAACTCGAATAGATTTTCATGGGCATAATTTGTAGTATTGTGTACGAAGCTTGGCTAATTTGGTAAATTGTCACACGAATTAAAAAAACTGCAAACTGTCAATAGTGCATGTCGAACTATGTATGAATAATTCACATCGATCACTGTACAAAGGCCCATTGACTGAATCCTGATCATACACTTAATGGTAATATCCAGCATAAATTCCACTAGAAGATTACAGTCTTTTCAGTCGCATTCTATGCACATTTTCAAATCAGCCGTTATTGAAATTATCAAATGTATCATTAATTGTGATTGAACACTGAATGAAAACTTGAAATTATTAAAAATTGAAATTATTGGTTATCATGATGAGAAAAATACTACGCATGTCTAATACAAAATTACATAGGGTACACATTCACAAATACGCATGTGCCCGCAACCAGTTAGACGTGATAGTTCAACATTTTCGGAATGCGCTGCATTGACATTATAATTCATAAGTGCAAGAGAAAATTTTAAAACGGTACCTTTTCGGCTAACCACTGTTTGTCCTCTTGATCAGCAGGATATTTGAAAATTTCTGGGTGTTTAATATAAAGCCGACCTCGAGTAGTTCCCAATCCCAACGCTTTGTTTGCACGTGGGCCTAGGATGAACAATGTATGCGGTGTTAATCTATTTACATCCCACTTCGGCCCAACTCTTTGAATGATAAGATTTGTGTTTGAAGGTTCCTAAAATTGTGCCAAGTGAGAGTTGTTGAATGCGAAATTTTTACAAAAATCTATTTAATTCTATTACAAAATGTTTCACAAATATTGCATTCATATTTCAATATTACGCTACCACAAAACAGAAATCACGGGCAATGTTATACAATAAATCACCACAAAAACTGAAATGATATTGTATATGAATTTGCCTTTCAATGTAAATTGAGTGTTTAAAATTTTTGCCTCACTTTCGTTACAAAGTTTATAACTTACTAAGAAAGTATAAAGGGGGTCACAAGGATATTTTTTGATCAAAAAGCGTTTTCTGCGTAAATTATATTCCATATACATGTACATCTATTACAAAGTGGAGGCGCTATAATTACATAATAATGTAGGTGACGGAAATTATTTTGATATATTAAATAGTCGGCACGAACGCGTATTGAATTGATCATTCATAAACAAGCGCATATGTAGAGAATTATGTAAATATTTAACCCAATTTGCACGTCGCACTTTGTTATAGTAAATTCTAAATAGTTATGCAATCAAAGCAGCCTTTGAACAGCTCTCTCCAATGGAATCGGGTATAAAAACGTGCAAAAGCAATTTTGAGATGTTTGTTTGTTCTCATCTTAATGTCACTATCTCAGTTATATTGTGTATTTATTAATAATAAACTGAAAAGTGCAATGTCTTTTAAAATTATAATTTTGATTTACTTATAAAATTAAAAAAACTTTACTTCTAGGGGTACAATTTTCAAATAGAAACTTTTTCACTTTTTTACTATAGTCAAAAGACTAGCCATGTGGCATCTCCTTGATTTAAACTATTATTATTAAAAATGAAAGCCTAGAAAATGTATCAATGTCTATACATTAGGTAATGTATAACTATATTGAATAAAATAATTCTACATTAGCAAAATTACTTTTACCATTATAAGTTCAACGTCTTGCCGATTTAACTTTGTTAGATCTTGTTGAAGCTTGTATTAAAAAGATAGCGCCAGTCATCAATTGGTATGAAGAAAGCAGTTTTTTTAGCAAGAAAATATCTTTTATTATATATATATATATATATATAAGACTATTATGAAAATGAAAGTTTTAAGAACCAGTATTGAATAATCTTAAATGCAATTAAAATGAAGAAAACTGATGATATACAAATATATATCCAACAGGTTGAGCAATTGGTAATGCTGAGTTCAAGGGAAAACAGATACTTGAAATATGATCTATTTTCACATATATGTGAGGGAATGCCAGAGAGTATCAGAACACA
>CABFPE010000062.1:847535-863338 GCA_900660155.1 Hofstenia miamia | reverse complement strand
ACCTGCTGACAAAAATTCGACATTACCCTGATAAATATAAAACAGTTTATTCATACATCAATCAAACCAACGAATTAATGACACGATCGCTTAATGATAGCTGTGTATCGAAATTTGAAGAATAGTTTTTGGATTTACTATTAAAAACAACTGACATCGAAGTTTAAAAATGTATACGGAACAACATAATTAAATGGTGAAGAAGTTAAATTCAGACAAATAATTTTACTGTCATGTAGAAGTGATAAGTGTTTAAAAACAGATTATATTCTTAAGCTATTACTCCACCATATAATTGTATATGGGTTATCAAATGTGTCATGTGTCAATAAGTGAACAAGCGCAACGCCTCGCAAAAATAACTTGATTGCAATATGACCATTCCTCTGTGGACACAATTCGCATGATAAAGTTCAAAATCAATAATCGATTTAGTTTACCAAGTGATTAACAATTATAAGAAAAATCATGCTACAGCACGTGCTATTGTGTGCGAGAAGTCTGAACAACCAAAGATGATTGTCAAGACTGTTCGCAGAAAAATTCGTCGCAACTCTGTGAGATCGAAAGAACACCAACAGCCGAGTACCACACATCACAAAGAACTATTGGCTGCATTGTACCTATCTCTGGGATGAGGTTCAAAAATGGCAAAAAACTTCGATGAGAAAATATTTAAAGTGAGCTACCAGCTTCTAAACTTTAAAAATAGACGAATGTATTCTGTATCTCTCGCAAATGTTGACTATCAAAATCTGTAAATTTCTCACTCTCAGAAACCTTCGCACGTCACTGTTTTTGCACTGTGTTATCTCAAAATCATCGAATCAGGTATTTAAATTTAACAACACTACCACGTCGATTGTGTTTTTCGCGACACTGTGTTTCTATGGGTGCAGCAAACATTTCTTAGCACACCGTACGTCTTCTAGATGGATGGTGTGCAATCGAACACATTTAGAAAATGTTTTTTCAAGACGGATTTTCAAGCAGATTCGCTCAATGTGAATCATATCGATTTATTTTTGTGGGGATATCTAGATCAAAAGATAAACTCCAAAACATACATCCATCAACAGTCAAGGTTGCTTTGAAGTCTGCTTACCAAACAGACATGAAAATGTTTAGGAATTTCAAGAAAAGATCTGCACTGGTGAACAAGCTAAAAGGCAGCCCCATTGAAGATTTGATATAATTGTTGCTAGTGTGTAATGTGTTTTACCTTTGTATAAGCCTTGCCTATATTAATATTAGAAACAATATTTGTCTAAATTTAGCTGCCACACTTTATAAAGTAGCGACAGTATTTGTCTCTTTCGGAACTAAGCATTATTTAAAGATTAGATTAAATTTTTGTCTTAAAAACAACATGCTCATGTGCATTAATCGCGGAAAGCTAATAACTTGAATAATTTAGAACACAAAGGCTACATCAATTGACTTCAAGGAAGAAAACAGTTAAACTAGGGGCATAGTTCATAAAAGTTTAAAAATAATAATTGTCTTAATTAAACCACGCAAAAGTTAAGCACGTTTTATTGATTTCCCCGATAAGCTGTCAAGACTGCACACGGCAAATCAAATAATCATCAATGTATCAAAGCTAACGTTTAGATTCCAAAAAAATTTTGAATATATAAAACTCAATAAAAGTTATACTGTAAAAATTTATAATTTATAGCAGATATTGCAGTTTTGATCCTGAATAATATGACTCAAATAAGCGCAATAGCAGACTTGCCGTATTTCAGAAAATAACTGAAATTTTGTTGGGACAAAACAACTTTACAACACGGAATGACAAAGAAATGTTATATGTGTGTTGAGGAATATCCCGAAGTTCTAAATTATTGGCTAAAAGCTTAGTAAATATTTAAGAGTGAAAAATTAAGAATAAAGTTTACCTTAATAATTCTAAATTTTGACCGCGTGTTGTATCTGAAAATCTCAAATTTGCCACCGGCCTTCTACAATTTTTATATGATTCCTGAATACGACGAGATTTTGATTTGAAATTCTTGTTAGTCATTGAAAATGCCGACACTAGCTTTTTGAAAGGAGTGGATGGAGGAGATGATGTCACACATGCTGGTAAATTAGGTTTCATTTCTAAAATAAAATTATGTGATAACACACAATCGTTATTTTATTTCAATAATTCTGTTCGGATACACAACGAACAAGAATTTTGATATTTCTGACTAAAATATGTTTTTTCAAACATAAAGTAAACTTGAAAAAGCATTAGGACTTGAAAAACATCAGGAAAAAAGTATTTCATGTAACCATAACTGCCTAATCGTTAACTATACTGTTTTTGATTGTTGCAATTACAACACTTTGTCACTTGATAAGCGCCTTGAATGCCAATAGGATTGCATACCATATGGCATACCCTTAACGCTGATTCAAAAAACCAAATCTTTTGGGATATGCTATTGCGAGCAGTATGTGACGTTGCATTATCCTTCATAAATATTTAAAAGACTTTTTGTTGTGTAGAGGTCTAACGTGAAGCTTGAACTGTACTTTTATAAGTTGGGGCCTCAGAAAGTCACACTTCCTCCATTTTTGAGCGATAGCAGTCATTTTTGTTGGAGAATTCAGGGCAATGCACATTTACGTAACTCCTACTATTTCGTTAACTAAATTTCAACCATACGTATTAAAAAGCCTTATACATTTGATCATCTTATAACAAGTCATCTTATGGCACATATTCATGCACTTCTTAAAGCCGATATAATTGAGCTCCCTCCACGGTCACCGTTTACGCTCGGAGTGTTTGTAGTACCAAAGTCACGTACAAAAATTAGAATGGTAATAGTTTACTCGCCAATATCAAAATTCTGCTCGAAACCTTTGTTTTATCTTCCTCCCCTTGCGAGAGTATTGTATTTCCACGAACCATCTCCTTATCACTTCGTAATAATTTAGATCTTACCGCAGCCTTTTACCATCTAGATTTGCCGCTAGGACAGCGCTACAAAACTACCTTTCTGGCGCCTAATGGTTTACGATTTCGTTTTAAAAAAGTACCAATGGGACTTCTCTGTTAAATGTTCACTAATTCACTGTTATTTCCTATCAAAAAATATTGTTCATTGGCCTGGAGCTACATCGACAACCTCATAATTATTTTTTATCCTAATTATTTGCGTGACATCCAACACCATATTCAATTGTTAATCTCCTTAGGCATTCGGTTTCAAACTCACAAATCTAATTTTCAACCTGTTGCAATATTCGAAGCCTTAGGATTACAAGTCAACCTTCCCGAGCAATCAGTTGCATTAAAACCTCTTAAGGAGTTCATTTTAACAAAACTTATTACTACAGTATCATCAACTCTTCCACTTAAGCAATACCAAAAATGGCTTGGGGCCCATTGGCATTTTCATGGCCCATCATTGGCCTATGGGGTTTAATCAAGCAGCTTGTTAGTGATTCTTCCCAAAATGAGATCCGTAATTTATTAGTAATGAAATTGTTTTACCTATTATCCCAAAAAGCATTGTCTTGGAAGCACCCCTTTAGTATGCAAAAAATACATATATACACGAACGCGTCATCAAAACAATTAGGGCTAACGATTGTGTATCCAGAATGCTGGTTTACAGAACCGTTAATCTTTCATTTATACTTGACGAACACCTCGCATCTTTACACATTTATCAAAAAGAACTTATTGCACTCTTCTTGGGATGTCTAGAGGTGCCACCAAACTCGAACTTTGGCTACGGCAACATCTAAAGGCAAAGTTACTTCAGATTATCTACCTTCATTAGCTCAAGCTATTGACATCTTGGTCTTTTTCAAAGAGTTGCAAATCACCTTGATTCTCACCTCAAAAAATCTGGCGGGTTCACCGTCTAGAGAAGACTGTTACCAATATAAACGTTTAGTGTAGAATGATCTATATCACTTTTTAGTTATGGCTATACGGGATGTGACGTACATAAGGAAATAATTTTGTAAACAAAATTTAGTTTGTTATATTTTATCTCGGAATTTTTAATAAAAATTCCATGCATTTGTCTTTGCGGATTTCGTTACGGGTAGATGAATAATAGGCTTGACAACTTTTCCAACTTCATGTAGAAATTTGCAACGAATACTGCATGATGTCTCTGATCTCTGCACTGAAAAGCACATTCCTAATTTTAGATAATGAGTATTTCTTCATATTGACTTGTAAGTGGGCTTTGTTTATTGAATTTTGTAAAACTATCCTTAATTTCATTGGCTAGCAAACGGATCGAGATTTTGATTCTGATGTCGCTGCACAGCGTTTTCAAATATACAATTGGCTAGTTGTAGTAAACGATATCTACTCTGTCGAAGATTTTCAGGTTAACAGACAGTGATTTCTCATTCTTTGACGCATGACTAATAAGTATACCGAATTAAGATGTTACTTTTAATTTTGAGTTCATGCAATAAGAACAGCCTTCTAATAACATATTGCGCACAAGTACAGGGAAAAACTGCACTGTAACTTAAAGAAAGCGATTTAAATTTTTTTTCTTTGTAACTTGCTAAGGTTAGTCAACCTTAATTTCCACTACTTTGCCCAGTCAATTCTAAACTCAAACCGTCCGATGCAATGTTATGTAATATAATTTAAAAAATCAAGTGTTTCAGTTGAGGATGCGTAACGGCCCAAAAACTTCCATTATGAAAGTTTTGTACAAATACTAAGAGAAACGTGCGACAAAATAGAGCATTAAAAAGTAGTAGAATATGATAATAAAAAAGAATTCAAAATTTTAAATTAAAATTGACGTTTATAACTCTAAAATATGCCAATGGTATATTGGCATGAAAAAATGAAAATAAAAGTTGTAGAAATATTTTCAAATATTTTTAACTATTTCATTTTCAATCTAAATGATGTGTAAATATGATACTGACCACTTTTGGAACGAAATATATTATTTATTCATACAAAAAAGCAAATTTGTCATTCATTTTCATTCATTGAAAGTCCTGCCAATATTGATTTGTTTTAAAATAATGCCTACATTAATATATATATATATATATATATATATATATATAATAAAAGTAGTAGGAAAATAGTGTGTACAATAATTTAATAAATGATCCCATAAACATGCTTAATGTATACTTGCAAAATGTACTAAAACTAAATAAAAATATTAATACAAATTATGTGCGCGATTTACATTCGCCTCTCATTCTCTCCAGGATTGTCAATGAAAATCTATATCACCAGTTCTATAATCAAGAATCGGGATTATCAGTTGTTTCTATAACGCTTAGACTAAAAATCATTGTCATTTCTATCGAATTATGTTGCCAACCTGTTTGTTAGCCTGCCTACCCAAGAAGCATTTGATTGCTACATCAGTTTCAAGGCAATTCAAGGCAGTTCCAGACCGAACTGAGAGCAATTTCCAGGCAGTAATATGGTGACCACACACTTTAAATTCTAAATCTCCAGCCATTTCCAGACTGAAATTTAACGCAAATTACCACATTGGATTAAATTTCGCCCACGAGTAAATCATGTGGTTTTCAAACAGATATAGCCATGCAATACGTAAACAGTTTTTCTTATTTTAATCATTGAATAACCGTTTTGGACATGCTAAAATGTAGAGACATGTTTTGTTTTGCAAAGGACTCATTTTGTTGAGTTTATTGCAAAATTAAAATGAGGTAAACATAATTGCTAGATGAAAATAAATAAGACAATAATTGGAAAACCACTCAAATCAGAGAAATTAATAATTTGTAAATCATTATTGTATCCATATGTATTTAAACAACATTTTTTTAGGGAAACGCCAATGTTATTGAAGTAGACAAAACGGTGGAACATTGGAACATTTTTACATTTAATTTGCTGGAACGGTGTAGAAAAGCATTAACCACTGCAGTGGTCACTTTTACTAGTAAATTTTATTGTCCGAAAAGTTAATGATTCCTTTCCTAGGTTCCAAAATTAGATGCTTGATATTTTTGAAGAGAAATATGCTTGTAAACATCATATTGATGCGTAGATACAGGTTAGGTGTAGTACTATTCTTTAACCATTTATATTTCCGTAGCATAATGACACGATTTTATACTTCTATAAATGGAAAATTACACCTTTTATGATATATTGCCCAAAAACCTCTCAACCAAACTCAAAATTAAATAGAAAAGAATATGTAAAGATTTTGAATTTGCAATATTGTAATAGACCTCAATGCAAATTAAAACATTTTGAAAAGGAATAAAAAATCCTGAAAATTTACTGTAGATTTCTAGTGCTAGGTGTGATGGCAGCTATTCCTGTACAATTTTTATTCACAACATATGCGGCTTTGTTAGTATTAATTTTGGAATCAATATTTAACCAGTGATTTTTAAAGCAAGTGACACGCTACTTTAAATCGACATTGAAATATGTATTATACACATTTGAAAACCTTACGTAATAAAATCACAAATTGTGCTCTAGAATTTCATTGGCTAATTGTAATGAAGGATAAGATTGAACAATTTACTTGCAGAGACTTTTCCATTTAGAGTCTATTAGCACAATCAAGATTAGGCAAGAAATGCATGAAATTTGCTGTTCTACTTGAAAGATGCAAAAATTTTTAGATATGTTCGAACAATTTCTTCAAGCACTTCAAATTCTTCCCATTTACAATATTCATGCAAATCAAAATTTCTAAAGATCAGCTATTTCTCTTTCTTTAGATAAACTACTAATGTCGAACACAAAGTTATAGTTAACTGCTCGCCAAATGCTGCAAAGGGAGATTTCTCGCAAAGCTGCACTCACAAAGGGTCGCGATCTCGTGGAAAAATAACTAAATGAAAAAAAACAAACCTCTATGTTAGGGTGCTTTCAGATTTTGAGTATTTTTTAGGTGCGTAAGTTATGGTAGTTTAAGCTAATTTTAAAGAAAACATCAGTTTCAAAAAATCCCTGCAAAATTTCGATATAAATAGCAAAATCAGCTAAATATAGAGCTATTAGAAGCAATACAAGAAATAGAAAATGAGCACAAATTTTACGAAGACAATATAAACTATTCTAACTGTTGTTGGGTAACAAAATTATACATTATCAAGCAATAGTCAGTCTGGTTTTGTTAGTGGTGGCTGTTAATGGGAAAATTAGGAAAATCTTCAAATCGAATGGTGGGGAAATTTCTTAAGCTTGAATATTGATTCCCTACTACTGACATGTTCTCGTACTATGATACCAAGTAAAATTTCTTAAAAAATATAAAGTACTAGAGGTAGCGCAAATGTACTTCCTATTCATGGTGACAATCTTCTATAGGAAAATGACAAATTTAAACAGCATCTTGTGGCAGATAATTATTTTTAAAACGCATTGCTTTTGATAAGCTTACTTCAGGAAATGTGCTTATTGGGAATGGTGCAAAAAAGGCAGAATCGGAAAACGCAAATTTCCAGCTGTTGCAAAAGTGAAGGAAAAGCCACGTAGAAATATCTATATAGTACATGCTTAACAAGATCGCTAGACAAAGGAGTTGTTACTGCAATTTCAACTGTTGATCAGGAACCTACTCCTAACATTACTTCAGTTCAGTGACAATTGCATTGGAACATAGTTATATTATCGCCACATATTTAAGTGGCATAGTAGAAAAATTTACAGTAGAAAGCTAGAAGACACTTATGAAATTAGTGGCTGTTGTTCGCAAGCCAATTAGATGTACTTGACGTTAAAATGTTGGAATTGATAAAACTGCTAAATAATGCATTATATGTTATTTCGATATACATGACAAGTGTCTTGCACCCAATCATTCATAAAAAAAAGTTCTACTTGTAAATTTCTTACATTTTACACGAGTGAGTGCACATATTTCCAAATTGAATTTCCAGGCAGTGCAAGGCAGCAACTTTGAAGTTCAAGGCAGTTAAAGGCAGTTACAGATTTCCAGGCAGCGCGGACACACTGGTATCATTTCTGTTAGTGACAATTTGAAAATTATTCCTTGTGAAATTGAACAAAATTGTTCGTAAAGCAATATCCAAAAATTCATTTTTTGACGATCGAGTCGATTACAAGGACTACAACAGAAACTGAGTACAACTGAGATGTCCCCAATCAGAAAACACCGAATAGCACCCCTGGCATCGTTGATAATTTCGATGTGCTCGATTTAAGCAGTAGTAACACTGAGAGTGCCCCCGATTACTATTCTACCCATTTGGATGTAACATCTCTTGCATACTACTTACTATTTTAATTTAGTTAGGAATTTTGATGATGGTGTCCTCTGCCCTAGTGTCTCGTCTGTGCAAACAAGCGAAAATAACTCCTCTCACAAACGCAATAATCCTGTTCTGTCCGATCTTCATCTCATCTTTGTATTACTTGTATCGAAGTCTATTACTAATTGACTGAAAGAATTTTCTCAGCTACCAATTGTTTTCGCAATTTAAGCTGTTCACTTCTTAATTAAATGACTATGTTCGAAGATGATTTTTCCTACATTTGTCTAAGTGTACAGGTTTGTTCGGAAATTTGTGACTATATTCCCTTGAACACAGTACGCGATTTCCAGAACGATCAAATTCGTGGAGTGCTATTTGATTTTAATCTTGTTGCGCTCATTTTGACACAATTTACTTTTGAACATCAACGGGAAGGTGATAATAATAATACAAAAAGAAGCATTTCAAAAGCTCAATCAGTACCATGTTTGAGCATTGTGTACGTTTTCATGCATTTACCATTGCTGATTAACGCTGTGTGATGAAGCGAGATAATAAATAAAGGAGAAAAGACGTTAGTAGGTGACAAAGCCTGATTCACCTTTCCTGATCCTCTTTAGGGATAACCGTTGTGGAACATACATTATCAAGTTTAACAGTATTTCAATTAGCAAAAATTATATATATATAGTAATAGATTTTGTATTTCTAAGCATACTCTAATGAAAAAATTATTAAATGTAGATAATAATAATAACAATTAATGACTTTATTAGCCGCAAAAGGCAAACACTATAAAAATACAAAAAATAAATCCTGTTTTACGGCAGCGAAATGTGAGAATGACTTAGCAAAAAGGAAAGAGTTCAAAGATTTTTTGAAGCTCGGCGGTGGGGAAAAAAATCAACGGCTGTTGGAGGGTTGAAAGTCAAGATGTATTTAGTAGCAATACAGACACGATTGAAAAACGGGTGAAGTGTGCGATGTTTCTTGGGACGACGAATGTTGAAAGTGACATCATCAGAGCGAGTGGAACGGGAATTAGAGACAGTAAAAAGGGAACTACCAGTAATTATTTACAGTACATTTTCAAATCACACGATGCCTATGGATGAAATTGATTTTGGAACGAATGTCCCTATTAGGTAAGTTGCAAAAAACCTACAAACAGTAGTCAGAAGAAGTTGTCACTGATCGTGGTGATAATGTAAGGGTTGAACTTAGGCTTAAAATTTGTCAAGGAGTTTACAATATCAAACGCTTTTGATAAATCAAGGAAAAAAGTCGTACATAATCAACTTTGAACTTTGCAATACCATTTTGAATAGAAAGCAAGCAATTAGCAGTAGATCCGTTTTTTCTGAAAGGAAATTGATGCGAACTGATATTTGCTGCATAGTTTTCCTCGATAAACGTTTTTCTTTCAACAATTTTCTCGAAAAGTCTAGATATCACAGGAGTTACTGAAACAGGTCTGAATTCCGATGGGTTAGTGGGGTTGGATACTTTGGATATAGAGGTAATTTTCGAAAGTTTTAATCCACTGGGAAACGTCGAAGTCTTCAGAATGCAGTTAAGTAGGTCTGTAACCGGTTCAGCAAGCAAATAACATCATCTACACCGCTTGCAGTTTTCTTAATTCGCTCCATCTGTTTGAATACCTGGAGAGTGCGAATCTCTGGTGGCTCCCAATTACACGTATCCATTCGATTTGATTCGATGCATTTAGGACTTGTAGAAATTCCGACAAAGAACTTGTTTAATTTATCAGGTTCAAAATCAAAATCTTTGTGATAGCTCATTTTCGCATTAAAGGACCTCAAGTAGTCCCACCACTGCTTTGACGTCGAATGTCCTCTTTTCTTTGAGGAGTTTCTAATTGCAGCCCAGATTTCATTAGGCTTTTCTACAACGTCCAGATTTTGGAAGCTTGTACTTTTCCTTGCATTCGCTAGAATTTTTCGGATTGTCCAAAGGTTATTGAACCTCATGATGATTTGCCTAGGTGTTGTTTTTCTCTGAGTATTTTCCAAGTCTGCATCACTTTCACCAATCAAATCTAAGATTTCTTGCACTTTTTTCATCTCATCCCTATTCCTCTCTGCCGGGGACGCCTTTTCATGTTTGGGTATGTTTGATAATCGAATGCCCTTCACTGGGACAAATGTATTCCTGTTTCAGGGTCAGGGATCGTTAGATTTTAATCGCGATTAATCGTATGGAAAAAATTTTTGGCGATAGATTAATCGTAATCGCTGCTGCCAGGAGATTAATAATCGCGATTAATCGTAGATTAATCTACTTCTGATTAAGAATATTTAAAACACAATATATCAATTGAAAGATATTCAATTTTACTCCACATGTGCTTGTTAGCATAAAGAAATATTTGGATCTCTAAGTTGAGGGGTAATAAACGATTTGGTAATCAAATAGAGCATAACTAGCTTTGCTGAACAGTCTCTCAACCTGATTTGAAGTTGGCGTGATAAAATCGAGGATCCTTATATATAGAATTAGGCGACATCCGGCGCTTCCTAAGTATGTTAGATGCCTAATCATCACGCTCTTCATCTATGTCTGGTTTTAAGGTTTTGTTTTGTAAAACATGACACAAGAATAATGGCCATAGATAAGATATCAAACCGAAAATGACAACACGTAACTGAATGCATAAACATCAACTTAATTAGAATAATCTAGATTAATCGATAACGCTGTTTACGATTAATCTAATCTACTTGACCAGCACGATAGATTAATCTATCCGATTAATCTCGATTAATCGTGTTGACGATTAATCATGTTGGATCCCTGAATCAGGGTTACCTCGCTCGACAGGGGTTGGCTTCTCAGTATCAAGTTTCACTAAAATATTTTCGATTTTCGACAGTGTACTGTCCATTTTCTCAGAATTGGTAAAAAGAGAGTTTAACTTTTCTTCTTCTCGGAAGATTCCTTTCTCCAGAAAATTTTCACACAGCCATAGACATCCTTTTATCTTTCCCATAACAGCCACTTCGTCCGATGAGATACCAACACATGGGCCATGAAACCACGTGGTGCATCGATTGCATCCAATTCCATTTGGGTTATTGTCTNTTCCTCGTAAACATTTGAAAAGTCAATATTTATGAGATCTTCGAAAAACCGAAGTTGATGTTTTGGACTACAGTCTCTAAAATATGACACCCATTTAAAGGGTCTTCCACTAATTTCAAAGAAAACGCCTTGGAGATCCGTGTCAATGACTGAGTTAAAATTTCTATGCCCAGAATCAGAGAAAATTCACTGCTAAACACTTTGTCCAAGGAAGCATTATCTCGTGTAGGTACTGAATTGATCAGTTTCAAGGTTGTATGTTCAGTTAAGGCATTAGTATTGAAGACATTAAAATCACCAACAACAATAAAAACTTCATTTGTTTTTAGCGTCTCTCCATTAGTTCTGTGATTATGTGTTCTTCGAGGGCAGCTTGTTTGGTTGAATTTCTGCCGAAATATGGATAGTATACTACTGTGAATAGCATCGGACGTTTTGCGTCATGGAGTTTTGCCCTCAAAATTTCAAAGTACCGCTCGTTGGTCATTTCAACTTTTTGGATATTTAAATTTTCCTTGAAAAACATGCAGACACCACCTCCTCTCTCCTTTTCTGAATTTTTGCCAGTTCGATCAGATCTGATGATTTTATAATTTGATACAGAGATGTTTGTGTCATCTGTGAATTCATCTAACCATGTTTCTGTAATTAACGCAACATCTATTTCCCGTATGGATAACTAAATGGACATGTCCAATGGTTTTTTGAGTGATCTAGCATTTAATAGGATAACTTTCAAATTACATAGTCAACCCGATAATTGTACTTCCTTTCCGCTCACAAAAAGTTTCCACATTTTAATGCGAATTTCTTTCTTTGGTGTTCCTTTTTGAATTAGGTTGTACCGTTCTTTCAGAAGCTCTTTCTCTTTCGTTAATTCTTCAGATAAATAGATATTTTTAACTGGAAAATCTTTCAACATGCAAGATTTGTCTAGAATTTTTCGGGTTGTCCAATGGTTATTAAACCTCACGATGATTTGTCTAGGTCTGGTGTTTTTCTCCGAGTATTTTCCAAGTCGGCTCAAAAATGTATTTGTGCATCACTTTCACCAATAAAATCTAAGATTTCTTGCAGTTTTTTCATCTCATCCCTATTCCTCTCTGCCGGGGACGCTTTTTCAGCTTCGGGTATTTTTGATAACCGAATGTTCTTCACTGGGACAAATGTATTCACCTGTTTCAGGGTTGGTTGCTCGACAGGGGTTGGCTTCTCAGTATCAAGTTTCATTAAAATATTTTCCATTTTCTCAGAATTAGTAATAAGAGACTTTAAATTTTCTTCTTTTCGGAAGATTCCTTTCTCCAGACAATTTTCACGCAGCCATAGACATCCTTTTATCTTGCCTATCACAGCCACTTCGTCCGATGAGATACCAACACATGGGCCATGAAACCACGTGGCGCATCGATTGCATCCAATTCCATTTGGGTTATTGTCCTTCACAGCTTTTTTGCAGTTCCCACATTTACAAGTGCCAGATGTTGAATGGGTCCTCTCTCTTTTCTGCTCATCATATCCAATGCTTCTATAATCTAATTAAACTGTATAATAAACAGGCAATGTTCACCTAACCGACCTTCTGCTTTGATATTAAGTCCTCTGGCATAGTTCTCTCTAAATTCAATCCAGTGATTCTACACTAGCAGGTACAAGCAAGTCCCCCAATATCAAACATTTCTTGTCAAAGAACTCATTACAAGTTATGATGTACTTCAAGGCGCCGTCCAGAATGGAGCTCATGCCATTGAGCATCAAGCTGGCCAAAGGGATTATTTGAGATTTCTTTGCAACCTAACCCAAGCCTTCAGGTACTTCAGTGAAAAACAGACCTGACTTGCATTAAGTTTCAGAAAAGTATGAACATCATTGAAGCTTGATGCAACTACTGAGCAATCCTGTATTTCCTTCTATTTTCCTTGTGCAACATGTAAGAGAATGATTGCAGAAAGTCTGCTATTTCATGTCAAATGACTGTGCAGAGCTATCAAAAACCAACCTTACAAGACTATTATTCAAATCTTGAAAAATAACTGGAAACAAGATCCATCAAAATTAAACACAAACAGAAGCAATCAATGCTGTTAGCAAACAGTCAAGGGCATGCAAGAACTACATACCACATGTAGGAATAAAGCGAGTCTGCCATTGTGCTTCATTTTCTTCAATGACTTGCTGCAACAATATACTTATTTGACTTTACATGCCTTACATTGTTTTTGTTGTTTTGAACTTCAGTTAAATGCTTGGAACATCCCTACTCTTGTGTATATTTCTCAACCAGGGTTCTGCTTTTTGCATATTCACCAAAATGCAAACAAAGGTAAGACTGGAAAAGTTCCGATGAAATCAGCATCAAATCTGATTAAACTTAATTTGTCAAGAATAGAAGAGGGATCCGATCAAAAACTTTAGAAATGACAAGAAAGATATGCAACCAGGATCATTACGATTACAGTGGAAATAGCAGTTTTCAATCAGAGTGAGAAAGTTAGTAATGTAGAAAACAACGAAAAACAATGCGTTCAAAAATGATTGACAGCCGAGAAAGAACTGACGGTATGAACTGACTTAAGAGGAGGAAGCTGATTGGATTTTAACAGCGGAGAGATTCAAGATGTTTTCCAGCAAGGCGGGAAACGCATGGAGGAGCAAATGTAGGAAAAGAGATGCTTTAAGTGGATGGAAAGAGTTGAGGTTTCGTGAATTACAAAGGATGGGAAGCCTTCAGGACAGCAAGGACCAGGCAACTTGCAGGAATTAATCATGAAGGAAATATCATGGGCGTTGAAGATGTCACATAGGCGAATCAGCGGGGAGGTGGCAGGTGGACCAGGGCAGAGAGAGACACGATCAGAGAAATTGAGGCAAAATAGGCATTGAAGAGATTAGCTTCCTCCAAATCCGAATGAGCAGAAAGAAGGTCCCATTTCAAGCTGGAGATGTGAGGTTTGGAATTGAGGTAACGCAAAAAAGAATAAGTTTTGAAGAGATCCAGATGAGAAGCTGGACAGGAGCGAGATTTTATCGATGCCATGAAACTGATGACATCTTCTGTGAGGGAAGCGAGTTTCGAAGAATCGGAAGGTCCGGAACCGCGTTTGAAATATTCGAGTTTATTCAAAGAGTGTCCAATAAGGAATGAGAAATAGAAAGGGAGAGAATCATGCTTTTTCCGACGACGAGGAACAAAAGAAGAAATAACTTGAAGGAAACTGTACAATTCATCAGCGGAGAGTCATTAAAAATAGTGAATGAAGAGAGCGGCATTTAGAGAAACGAAGTTACTAGTATAGTAGGCCTATACAAAGAATAAAAATTAAGGAAGTAACTTAAGTGATACGATACTCAAAACAGACACACATGCAATTAAGTGTTTTGAAGAAAGGTTCCATAAGTACTGTATAAAGTTCAAAGCCAAAGCTGTAATTAAATTTCATAGTAGATTTGAGTTATCAATTGCGTTACTGAAACCGTCATAAATCTCATGATGTTCATTGAATTAAAATTTGCAATGTTAAAAACAGTTACAATTTTTTCAGTGTCGGTATTTTAATAGCTAACATAAATGTTTTTCCTGCTTTGAAGTTTAATTTGGCTTTGACTCGAATCTCAGAAAATTTTCCTTCATGGAAACTCGAGTTATTAAACATTTCTATCTAAACTTTGAATAATCGGAGTATTCGGTTTTTTAAACATTTTATTCAAGTAATTTCTGTTAAATATACTTGTGTTTGTCACATAATGCATAGTATAATTTTCACACCGCGGTGAAGTTATAGATTAAGATATAATAAATATTAATGAAATATAGTGAAATAGTGTAAGCGAAAGCAAGTCAAGTTAAGAGCGAGAACATAATCTCTGTCCAAAACTCAATTTTTGCAAAGTAATAATGGAACTAAAAATATCTGGGCAGTATTGAAAATGAATATAAAAACTCTTGTCAACATCCAATATAAATTTAATATCTCTGGGCAGAAAGCATGGAAATGTAACTAAAAATCGGAATTAGCTTGGTCTCGGCCGAGTTTCGAGACTTTTGACAGACGAGACTCGTGACCAACTCGTAAACCCGGAGTTTGCGAGTACTCGGAATGTTGAGAACTCAAACGCGGAAAAGCTCGCAAAACTCGATCGGAAAAACTCGGACGAGAAATCATCAAAACTCGAACTCGAGCAAATGTACTCGAAAATACCGTAAAAATTTTAAATTTCAATTTCTTGACCAATCGCAAATAATTATTTTTTTAGCTTAGACTGTAAAATAAATGTTTTTTTACCCTAAAAATCCGGGAATTAGAAAAAACTCGATCGATCTCGGGATTTTCTTTATAGAGAAATACTCAAAGTCGAAACGTAGAAGCTAGAACTCGGTCTGAGTAACTCGAACTCGACCCGAAAACCCTGGCACTAAGTAAACGCAGGGTTTTCGAGTCCTCGGAATTCTAAGAACTCGAGCTCGCAAAACTCGTTCGGAA
>CABFPE010000062.1:778725-795510 GCA_900660155.1 Hofstenia miamia | reverse complement strand
TCATTGATAAATAAACTTCAGCTGCAATATACTAGAAATGAGCCACCTAAATTACTGGAGTGTACTATTTTCAAATTTAAACACATCATTGATAAATAAACTTCAGCTGCAATATACTAGAAATGAGCCTAACACCAAAAATTATATTTAGTAAACGTGTCCTTCTCCTCAACAATGTATAAAAATCAATATTGCTACATTATTTTTCAAAGTCGCGAACGAAATTCCGCCATATGATAAAATAAAACTCCCTGAATTCAGTAAAAATTTCAATAGACCATCTAAAAAATACGTTGTCACTATGTTCAAACGTAAAGTCAAAGAAAACTCATTTATAAACCTAGGTATAATGCAATAGATTAATCTACCTAACCAAATTAAACAAATTAGAAACTGAAAGAATTCCGAAATAGTGTGAAAAGATTTATTCTTAAGCAAAAATTCATCTCAGGAAGATTTTGGACAGGGTACAAATTCTATAGTAGCAATTACACAATTACTAGAATTTAGACTTATTCTTAGCCTCTTTTATAGTTTTGTAAATAGTATGATTTTTTGGTTTTTTTTAATGAAGCTATTTTGAGAAGCCATCAGTTTATATTTAATTGTTTTACCTTCTCTTAATAAAGATTTTCTTATCTTATCTTACATATTAGAAAATGAAATGAGAATATTTACAAATCCTTAACAATTCCTCAAAGCTGGTTGAATTTTAGATATCAGAGTAAAGATAAGCGATGTTTTTCAGATTAGCTATCTGTTAAGTATGGCGTTCCTCAAGAAACAATTCTTTTTAGTGTATATGTAAACTGCAACTGATTATAATTTAATTCAATACGCCGATGATATCTGTATATTCAACGATAATAAATCCATACATGCAGAAATTGCAACAAATTATGTACGTAATTTAAAATGCATGTTGCACATAAATGAAGATAAAACGGAATTTTGTATTTTGCAGCCCACTGAATATAATTCCGTTATCATCTGCGCATTTATAGTGAGTCATCAAAATTATGCAAATATATTATTTACAGATATAGAAAAGATGTTTTCTTTAAAAAACTTGGGACTTAATTAAAATGAGCATTAAAGTTTTCAAAAAATTTTCCTCAAAAAATAAGGCTCGTGATTAATTCTTTTCCAAGACAGCTTGTCATTTTGAACACTATGTTGACATTTAAACTCATCAACAAATTACCACCTTATAATAGCAGAAAGAAGAGATTAAATTTCTATATGTAGAGTTGCTTTGTACAATATATAATATTGTCTACAATTCTAAATAAGGTAAAAAATCAATACAAATATAACAAAAAAGAGACATACAAAAATTTAGAGAAACAATTACTGTTACTATCGTGCGTATAATGAATTTAGATGCTTTTAATAAATAATCAGTATTATAAAATTTTAAATCTGGTCATTTGTTTTCAAACTTTTCATTTGCATAATTACAGAAGTAATTTTATTTAGATTTTAAATACGCTCAATTTAACATTTTTTTAGATTTAGGTAACCTATTTCACAATATGGAATAAAACTCTCAAAATCAACCCTTTTTTAATATAATGTGTTGAGAAATGAATTTTTCGTTATTTTCTTAAAGAGGCTTACTTTTGAGAGTTCTATGGCTATGTCCAAGCAATAATTTAGAGGATAGAAAATTAGATTTTTGTAGTATGAAATAATATTGTTAAATTAAAAAAGTAGTTAACACGTTTTTATAAATAATCACTGTGGATTTCGAAAGTTGTTAATTTTTTCATTTCTGCATTCCTGGTATAAATCATAGGCTGCAATTTTTATAGCCCATCGAATTTTCACATTGAATTTTGCAAAAGTTGTTGATTTATGTCGGTATACAGGATATGTCCATAATTAAAGTGACTTAGTATTAATGTGTGAATATATTGATTTTTTGCTGTGGCTGGAAACTGTTGAAATACATTGCTTAAAACCTTAGTTGAAATAGCCCTTTTCTTAATACCATTAGTTATTTTTTTGTAAAATTAAGTTGAGAATCACAAATTATGCCTAAATATTTTAAAGAATTAACTTATTGTTCCATGTTGTGTTATTAAAGTTCAATATACATTTAGAAGCATTTGTGCAATTATTGTCCGACTTAGGCTTAAATAAACAAAATTGAGTCTTAGATGGAGTTTTTCTTAGTTTTAGTGAATAAAAATATTACATGCAAGATAAATGCAATTTTAGGAGATTTATGTGACCTAAGTAGCATAGTATTATCAGCATATTGCATGACATTTTTTTCGTCTTATTGCTCAAGTCGTTTACATATATATTGAATAGTAAAGGTCCCAAAAATGGTTCCTTGTGGAACACAATTTTTAATAAAAATCAAGTTCCATTTAGTGTAACTCCTTGTTTACCGATTGTGAAGATAGCTGCATATTACGTCCGCACTTTTAGCTAAAAACCCCAGAATTTCTTATTTTTTAATTTAAGTGTGGTGATAGAGGCAAAAGCTTGTAATAAATATAAACATGCAACTGCAGAAACTCATCAATTTTTTTGCTATTACACCAGTTTTCAGTAGCTGTTCACAAGGCATAATTTGTAGAAATATATTTACGAAAACCATATTGATTTTGAGAATACATAAGTGATCGCAGGTTGATTAAAAAGAAGTCCTTAAAATTTTTTTCAGTTGTTGATCTAATAGAAATAGATCTATAGTTAAAACAATTTTTTGGGTCATCTTTTTTAATAATGAATTAATAATTGCCAATTTTGATGGGAGCATTTATACCATTATTATTGTCTTAGTAGAAAAAAACTTTATTAAAAATGCTTCTCATACAATTGTTTGCACACAACAAAATATTGTTGTCTCGCGTCCGCTAGCTAAGCACAGTAATAATTTCTCATTGTTAGTGAATACATTTCCGCTATATTTATTTTTTCAATTTTTTCATTTTATTTGTTTTATCTATCGAGTCTCTTTTACTTACTTTTAAAGAAATATTTTGATATTTAAAACGGGAATATTTATTATAGAATTTTGTGTGCAAATATTTCCCAGATTACGTGCATATGTAGGAGGTTCAGAAAAAAGTGCGTTTTTTAAATGTTTGTTTATGTCTCTTAAAACGTAGTATATTTAAAGTACTGTAGTGATGCACTTAGACTTTTAAGCACATTACTCTACAATAGACTCTGATAAGAGTAGATCTTAACATACGAGTGTAAAATTAATCAAGGGGTGTTACATGTACATGTACAAGATTCCTAAGAAATTTCTCTCCTCTCTCTTTCTCTCTCTTTGATGAAGCACTTATCCTTTAATATTTCAATCGTTCAAATTTTAAGCATTCAAAATTCTGCGTGCAGTTTCAAATTTAGATGTGCAATTTTGAATCAACAAAATTTATTTGAAATTCATCATTATTCAAACAATGACTCTCAAAGTCGAAGAAGAAAAGAATAAAATGAGAGGATAAATGGAGGAAGCGAGAAAGAGAGAGAGAGAGAGAGTGAGAGAGAAAGAGAAAGAAAACGAGAGAAAGAGAAAAAGAGATGAAGAGAGGACAGAAGATTAGAGAAAAAGAAATTTGACAAACTTTTCTTAGGAATCTTGTACATGTACGCTCGAAGATGTAGCACTTTGTTTTTTAATGCTTATTTACATATACATACATGTACTTTTACCTGATTGGTTATGATTTTTTAATGCATATTTACATACATGTATGTTCCTAACAATATATAACTATATATACCACTATATACCTATGATATATATATATATATATATATATATATATATATATAGATATATAAATATTTTTACTTTTTCTATATTTGAGCATCCAAATAGTTTCTAATTTTACAGTTAAAAGATGTGTTATAGAAAAAATATATCTAAAGTAATTCATTGTGAATATCAAGCTTTGATAAATACCGAAGTGACTGTTTTGATATCTTGTATTTCGTCATAGAACTCACTTTAGTGAATTCCGTGTGAGATAAAATCAAAGGCAGTGGTTATCTCATAGTAAGAGCAAGAATAATGCAGTACCGACAGCCTCCCCTTCAACAATACGTTATGCATACTAAATGTATTTTTGTTTTAATTGCATTTTAATTCAGCGTTTAACTATTAAGTCATATATCATTTTAGGTTTGATTACGTCGTAAACGCTAACAGTCCAGTGACGCTAGAATTCACTTTATCATCTCATGAACCCAAGATCCACGTCATCCGTCACTTATACAAGAACCAGTTCACTGTTATTGCAAATCCTATTGTTATAGGTGGATTCGACTTTAAGCCTTCTTTCAGTTGCCTTAAATCCATAGCCACTTCTAAGTTCTCTCCATTGATTGCGTCAGATTTGCCTCTTGAACGATTTGCGCCTGAAAATGGCAAAGTGGTTGATCTACAAGTAAGCAAAAAGCTTTCGATTAATGTCATTCTTTGAAATGCTTTATTACAAATTCTGTTAAAGCTCCAAACTATTTGTAGTTTTATGGGTAATGTTATTATAATTTAGGAGTACCATAGTACTTTGGATCTCAAAGGTATAAAGTTCCATTTTTCTTCTGCTCGCTTAAAGCTGTCATCAATCATCCGCGTACAAGTGAGCAAAGAACTACCTCATGATATTGGGCATATTTTTGTACACGTGATTGTTGCTGGTGTACAAATGGAGAAAACGGTGCTACCTTCAGCCAATAAGATAATCAGCTTCGAATGGGACAGACGCGATGCTTTCGGTTGGAAAGTTTATGGATCTGTCGATGTTAAAGGTATATTTTATTAGAGTGTTTGCATGATATACTGTCATTTTCTACCCATCCCATTTTGGTTTGATATCACGGAATATGTCAGAAGTTGAAACTAACAGTGAATATTAGTAATCCCTGATGTTATTATAACTTATAATTGAATAAATTTCATGTAGTTACTAAATTTAGTTAGACATTTGTTTAGTCATTATTGTCGCTATATTTCTGTTATTCACTAAACATTAAACGTAACAATGATAAACATAGAAGTGTGTGTAAATCTGCCGATACCAATAATTTGATTATACTCTTTCCTTTTCAAACTCGCGATGTTTAAATATTTTGATTATAATCGTATTTATAATTAATGCAACTGCACCTGAATTTACTTTCAATGAATCTTTTAGTTCGTGTGGGCTACGAATTTGTTAATTGTGGAAAGCATGTGGAATGGAAAACACTTTCAACGCACACCGAGGGGTTCTCATGTCATAGCTCATTGTGGACCTTAGATAATCACCATTGTTTAGTCAAAAGAAAGTATTTGCAGCGTGAGTTCCTCTTACAATTGAATTGACATTAAGGGTACTGGCACTGCTTCGTTTCAAATTGCCTTTTCAAAAATCCATTACAGGACAAAAAGTATACCTTGACCTTCAAATGCCCACAAATTTTTTAAAAATTGTATGATTTCTTTAAATAACTCTAAACGCCTATCGCTCGCAACCGCAACGATTTCGGACTTTGCGTATGGAAAGATCGGACGGACTATTTATAGAAAGCAAAATAGTAGAGGTTAGTTGGTGCTCTCATATTCTTTAGACCTCCTGAGCACCTTAACTTTAGGAATTTCAAATTTTTGAAAAATTGGAATTTTTTATGAAAAATCGTGAATCTTTTCAAATGCTTCAGTCACAGCAATACACTTTTGTACAAATTTCCAACTGTATCTTCGAGCACGTTCACCAATAGTTGTGCCCATATCCCAGGATTTCCAAATTTCATAATAAAAAGTTTGTCCTTTACAAAGGACATAGGCAGTTTAAGTTTAATAATTCACAATTGTTGAAGCGTTTTTATAAACCTACTAATCAGGATATATTTTTTATTATTATGCATGATTCCTGATAATCAGTGTTGTAAAAGGTACTTTCTCTCAAGACAAACGGATTTTTTCACCGTTCATCTAGTAAACTTTGTGAATTTTTTTGTTACCCTTCAAAATGTAGAGGCCCCACAAGTTTTAAAATATTAAAGCTAGTTTAATTTAGCAACGTTTTACAAAGGCGATGGTTCAATAAAGTATCTTTCTCTTCAACAGCCAATTGTGAAGATGGTGGAGTCGAAAATTAAGCCAATTGCTCTGACTTCATGGATGTATAATTCCTTCATTACGGGTGATCAACATGGCTTGTACTTGGGATCGAAATTTGCCAAAGTCTTTAGTTTCAAGTGTGTATTTTTTCTTTCATATTTTAATTGTTCATTAAATTTAATACTAACAGGATTGATGTTTTTGTTTTCTGAAAAACATGTGTTATAATTTGTATAAAACACTGTTTTCATCATCGCAAGTTTACAGACGAGGTTCACTTGTTGAATGTTTTTGAATATGAAGCCCCATTTATATGTGATATATTTTTTTTCTTTATCTTAAGAACAAACAACACTTATCTGGATAATGAGCCCTCAAAACTAATATTTATATGGAGTATAGCTCATTGAAAACCATGAGTGAGAAAAGCGTTTTTGACTACTTTTTCGACCCTGTTTCATTATCAATGTATGAATTTAGTAATCTAAAAAGCTTCTTCCCAAGCGCGCCTATGCCAGTAAAATAAAATTAGTTGGGAGAAAGTTAAAATTAATAACCAATAATTTTTTCTTCTAATTTGGCAATATAGACTAGTTTTTCGAATCAATACTTAATGGGGAGATGTTTAGAAAGTTGAAGCCAATCTATTACTTGTCTTCGTTTGAAGATTTGCTGTACATGACTGATCCACAATCGGAAATCATTTACAAGTTCAATTTCTCTCAGAATCATTTCATTCAGGCTGTCTTATTGAAAGGAAGGGGCTACTGCGAGCAGGAAGCTAATTCCGATTGCGGTGATGGAAAGCTCATTTCAAGTGGTAATGTTTCCCTGACTGAACCAAGAGGAATTGCAGTTAGTAGTAATGGAACTGTCTATTTTATTGATGGTCGATGGATCCGATACATTCTTCATGATCGTGTTTACACTCTAAAAACTTCCTCTGCTGCNTCTAGTAAACTTTGTGAATTTTTTTGTTACCCTTCAAAATGTAGAGGCCCCACAAGTTTTAAAATATTAAAGCTAGTTTAATTTAGCAACGTTTTACAAAGGCGATGGTTCAATAAAGTATCTTTCTCTTCAACAGCCAATTGTGAAGATGGTGGAGTCGAAAATTAAGCCAATTGCTCTGACTTCATGGATGTATAATTCCTTCATTACGGGTGATCAACATGGCTTGTACTTGGGATCGAAATTTGCCAAAGTCTTTAGTTTCAAGTGTGTATTTTTTCTTTCATATTTTAATTGTTCATTAAATTTAATACTAACAGGATTGATGTTTTTGTTTTCTGAAAAACATGTGTTATAATTTGTATAAAACACTGTTTTCATCATCGCAAGTTTACAGACGAGGTTCACTTGTTGAATGTTTTTGAATATGAAGCCCCATTTATATGTGATATATTTTTTTTCTTTATCTTAAGAACAAACAACACTTATCTGGATAATGAGCCCTCAAAACTAATATTTATATGGAGTATAGCTCATTGAAAACCATGAGTGAGAAAAGCGTTTTTGACTACTTTTTCGACCCTGTTTCATTATCAATGTATGAATTTAGTAATCTAAAAAGCTTCTTCCCAAGCGCGCCTATGCCAGTAAAATAAAATTAGTTGGGAGAAAGTTAAAATTAATAACCAATAATTTTTTCTTCTAATTTGGCAATATAGACTAGTTTTTCGAATCAATACTTAATGGGGAGATGTTTAGAAAGTTGAAGCCAATCTATTACTTGTCTTCGTTTGAAGATTTGCTGTACATGACTGATCCACAATCGGAAATCATTTACAAGTTCAATTTCTCTCAGAATCATTTCATTCAGGCTGTCTTATTGAAAGGAAGGGGCTACTGCGAGCAGGAAGCTAATTCCGATTGCGGTGATGGAAAGCTCATTTCAAGTGGTAATGTTTCCCTGACTGAACCAAGAGGAATTGCAGTTAGTAGTAATGGAACTGTCTATTTTATTGATGGTCGATGGATCCGATACATTCTTCATGATCGTGTTTACACTCTAAAAACTTCCTCTGCTGCACGCGCACCTTCTTGCACTTTGTTCTCGATTGATGAGGTACACTTATTTATAAAATAAATTTATTATGAATCACAGAAATCTAAGCTATCAACTAAATACTGTTGTGCCAGTTGACATATGTTTATTTTTATATTTTAGTTGGCACTCAGATACCCCCAGTATTTGGTCTACAATTATCAGTCAAACTCTCTTTTTATCTCTGATTCGGACTACGTATATCAATTGCATCTTGATGGATGGGTTCGAGTGGTTATCGGTCCAAATTGCAATGATTTGATTCGTGAAATATCAGGATTGACTATTGATGGTGAAGATCGTCTCATTGTAAGTGGTATTAAGGGTGGACGCGATCATTTAATACTACGTCAAAAGTACAATTCCTTGGATTTTGATGTCTTTGTTGGATCTAGAGAGCAGAACTCTTCCATTGAACTTCCCGCGTTCGCTCAACATGTAAAGTTATCAAAAATCAATACGATGTACTTTGACGCATATACAGGTATTAAATTTTTCCATTGTATTTTTTTACAATTTCTAGTTTGTATAATGTTAGATTCTTATTGTTAAAAATTTAGAATTTGAACGTTTTTTCGTTAATTTGATGGATATGTTAAAAGAGGCTCATTTTAAAAAATTCAACTCAACAAATAATGTTACTTTTTGAGGCCTGAATTATTCAATAAAAATATTTAATGATGATTTATCAAATCGAATCATCATTGAAATATATTACTTTAAGTACGCATAGGTTTAATTAAATTTTTAGAATCCCTCTTCATATCCGATTCCGATAAAAGTTTCAAACGACTTTCATTGTCAATTCCCGATGATGAGGAATTTAAAATTTTGGATTTCAAAAGGCGGGAGCTCTATTCATTCAATTCTGATAGCATGCTGGTAGCAATTGTCGATCCATTCTACAAACTCACAACCAGGTAATCAGACCAGAATATTTTAATGAGCGCATTATTGCAATTGTTATTTTTATTTATTATATTTTTAATCTCTAGTGCATCAAATTCCTTCCAGTTTAAAGAAAGATTTCTAGTTCGCAGTTTATTTTTTAAGTGTTTACTCCAATATATTTTCTATACTGTAACCTAAATGTTAACGAGAGATTTGTTCTGAAGTAAAGACATGTGAAAAATTAAAAAACATTAATCGTTGTTTTTTAGTTTTGAAAAATCTTAAATGAACATTTTTTTATTATAATTCTTATACATCTTCACGGTTTAATGATAGTGCTTATTTTTTTTCACATAAATTTACATAAAGTTTATTGTGGATAGATTTAATGTATGTCATGTAAAACTGAGTAATTTAGTTTGTTGTATACGGCTACAAACATCCTTTCGTCAATCCAAAACAAATTCATCAAAAACAAGATAACTTTTGACAAATTTGGAATGTACACGAAGGTTAAAAATGAAGTTCAGGAAGTAGAGTTCAATCGAAGTACAATCAAGGTCGCCACCAAGGAATACAATCAAAACTACTTTCGATTCGAACTAACTGCAGATAAACGTAGGTTATTGATCGACTTGCTCAATTTGGGCGTAAACTATGAAATGGTTTACTTTGACAAACAAGGTTATCTGGAAGATGTCCAAGTTAAAATCTCTAATGGATTTACTACTTTTCAAAATGTGAAATCCGGAACAATGTGCAGCACTGGATACACCTCACGAGGTTTCGGATATTTTACAGGCGATGCTCGTAAGTTTCTTTAAAATTGTACTTCATCTGACTAACTCTGTATCCATAAACGTTCTATTTTTTTGAATATCATATCTGACAAAAATATGTATGCATGTACAGGCGTTCGCAGGGGCCCCGCCGATTTTATGTACACACGTGATGTACAGTATACTTGCTTTATGAGGACTTCCCTTATAGCGAACAACAATAAATTCCACTTGCCAATTTTAACCTTTCCATGGTAATAAAATTGTTTTATAACGGCAACGACCGTTTTTATAACTTCTAAATTCGGGTTGTTCCTGCAAGCGAAATATTCTTTTTTAACAGCATAGTAAGCATTTAATTTTTCATGATTACTTTTCAGAGTAGTGCACCACTGAGTCCTACAAGTCCATGAAAAAACTTATCATTAGGC
Organism: Hofstenia miamia; assembly: GCA_900660155.1. Classification (NCBI taxonomy): domain Eukaryota; kingdom Metazoa; phylum Xenacoelomorpha; order Acoela; family Hofsteniidae; genus Hofstenia; species Hofstenia miamia. The sequence continues at coordinate 785,289 of CABFPE010000062.1, read as the reverse complement.
GGATGTATAGGTTAATCAAATGTCTGTGATACAATATATTTTTGTATCTTTGCTGTTTTTTATAACAATCAACGAAATCAAAACCAGGTCTACGGACCTTTTTTTATAACGACTGGGTTTGGTGTCTCCCTTGCATGGTCGCTATAAAGCAATTATACTGTGTTTACATTTACATACATCGCATTTGCAAACTACATACTTAGTAATAGATGCTTTAAAGTCTATAAGCGAATGAACACACTTTACTTTTTACTGTTATGTGGAAACTGATTGGCAGAGCAGATCATATTGAATTGCCTCCGTGCAGCTTAGAACTGTCAATGATCGGTTTTTTTCTTGTGAGGCTCAAAAACTTTTATGAACCCCATGGACTGTTTTCGCAAAAGAATGGTATCAAAAATTTTTTCGTGATTACAATTTTCGTTTCTAAATACTGCTTATGTAAATATATCATGTGTACATAAAATAGGCAGGGTCTCCGAGAACATCCTGTATATTTTCAGGGTAATTTCCTTAAACTTTGCAAATGTTTCAGAATATAAGATGTCATAATGTAGACTTTTATTAAATTCTTAATGAAGTTAATATGTCACAATGATATTTTTGTCAAACCTACAAAATCAATAAGTTTCTTTTTAAGTGGTTATTTTTGAAATTATTGTTTCTTGTTTTTGTATTTTTCTTGTTTTTGTATTTTTCTTTCTTTATATTTAATGATTTACTTGTAAATTAAAATTTTAGATAATCACTCATTGTCAATTCACCAGTCATCGGATTTATCAATATTCGCTTTAAAAAACGATGTTGCATATTGGACTACCACGACCTCTAACGCTCGTAACTTCGATGCCTTCCCTCATGACTATTATTTTGCGAGAGGAAACGTGACTTCTCACTTGAAGTTTTATCACAATAAAACATCTACAGTAGATGAGCATGTACTAAGGGTATGTAATAATACTTCCTTACTTCTATTTTATACTTGTCTTAAGGCACCTTTCGCCTAATTTTTTGTCATGCTCACTACAATATAAATATGCAAAGTATAGGATGCATCATATATTTTTTTAGCTTGGAGATGACGTTCTTCTTTCATCCCGTCGCAGTAATAGGCTTTTAGAAGTGTACGAAGGCTCTAGTGAAAACCTATTAAGTGTTTCTCAAAATTCTAAATCGATTACAGTGAGTAATTTGCACCTTAGTACATTCAATATCCAATATTTACATAGCGCTCTTTGAGAATTTCAATTGAGGAAGTCTCGCATCATTATCTTCAAGATTCAGTAAATCCCCGAAATATCAGCAAATTTTAGTGATTTTTTAAAATCACCATTTTAAATGACGTTTGCGATTTATATATTTCAATATTAACTCAATAGTATTTAGTATATTTACTGTAATGCCTCATTGATAGGGAAGTTTTAAATTATAAAATATAAAGAAAGCCCACCTTCATAGTATTATTATACTTTTGAATGTTTTTTATGATTGTTGATTTAGCTATAAGCATTGCTAAATATCCTAATATAATACATTTAAAAGTTAATTTTTTGTGTAAATGAATTGTAGGTATTGAACTGTGATTTAGGTTGGTTATAATTCAGATGACACACTCAAATATGATTTGGACAATACTCCAGAAGTAGTTGCAGTTAGTTATTCAAGGAATGACCAGACAAGGAATCCAAGTGTATTTAAAGTTAAAAAATTAGATGGCATTTATACGTCTGTGGGATTAACTACTCCAGTGTTCTCCTCTTATGTTGTTAATCTAAAAATCCCTCGATTATCGAAGAACTTTTATATTGCAAGGACTAATGAAGAAAAAGGTGTCAAAGTGGGCGACTTCCACATCTACAGATCAGTAAAAGATGATTGGGTGGTTGATCGATTCGATGTTGGCAATGGCAATTACTCAAGAGCATATAAAGCAAAAACCAATGAACTCTATGGTTCCTTTGGTAATCAAAGCGCGAATTTTCAATTTAACGAAAACAATCTGTTAACGTCACTCGTGCTCAGTACCGGTGAAAAATATTACCTGAATTACACAAACGGTTATTTATCAAATGTTAATGGTCTTAATGGAAACGATCAGTTTTGTACTATGCACCACAAAGTCACTGAGAGCTATGTTGAACACACTCAGAAGGTGTTAAATGAGCTTTCAACTATTGATGCAATATTGAAAATTTTCCCAAAATATGACAAAGCGTCAGTGACTTTTTTCCAAAAAATGAGCCTATTTAGCTCTGCTATACTTTTTTCTTGGGAACACAAGTCCGCATATTCATTATTTACAGGGAAGCCGAAAGTACAAAATTCATTCAATATTAGTTATTTTCATAATACTCATTGCCTATCAGATGGGATATTGGAACTTAATGTTACTAATGACTTTTATGGCCAAACTGTTAAGAAAGTTTACAAATTCACGCCTACCTTAAAGTCGTCCATTACTGCTGAGAGGTCATCGAAAAAAAATGAATTCAGCTCAAGGATATCAAGTTTAACTATCCAAGTGGGCAAATACTCGTTCGTAAAATTCTTAAAGTACCCAGCCGGATTATATGGAGAGGGTACAATTTCAAAACATGGTAGAAATATATTTACAGAAAGGATAAATAGACAACATAATAAAGTACAAAACCATGTTATTCATGAATTGGACGGTAATCCAACGGTGCTTAATTTCGTGAATAATCCCGAAGATGTTAATTCATTGAAGCCAGGTGAAATGTTATTCAACAAACAAATTTTAAAGTTCAACGGACTTGGGCAGCTTGTCCGCGTTTCTCTTCTTGGCAACAGGGAAAAATATGTAGAATATAAATATGATTATCTCGGCAGACGAATTTATCGATTATCAGCAATGAGTAATGAGAAAACGAGAACAATTTACTATTATCAAGACATTCTTCATCCTAGCAGGCTTACCAGTGTTTATGATGTCACTACAAGTATATTGACAAAATACAGTTATGATCTAAATGGACATCTTATCAAGATGGTTCAAAATCATATTTTTTCTAAAGAGCTGGTGTTTTACGTATCTACGGACATTAATGGTACTCCGTTTATATTTTTCAATCCCTTCACAAATTTTACTAAAATTATTATGTATGGAGGGTCTGGGGTGCAATCAAAAAAAGAATATTTGATTAATGAAAACGAAAAGGAGGATTTTTTCGTTCCATGTCATGTTGGATTTAACGGCGGAATTGCGGATCCAGAGTTGCAGTTGATGTTGATTAATGGGAAAGTTTACAGCCCGGTAGGAGCAATGTTTCTTCAGCCCGATTTACATGTCTTTACCCAATTGTTCAATAATCCGCTCCAGACACACCTCTTTAGCTTGTCCATATACCAACCAATAGAAAATCTTCCACTTAATGTATTCGGTAAGATTTTTCTTCTTGCATATGGCTTTAGTTAATGCAAGTATCACATACCTTCGGAATGAAATTTGATTTATCATTCCACATTTTATCACCTCGTTATTAGTTCTAGGCGAAATATTCCATTGAATTCTGAAAACTTAAAAACTTGATTACACGAGTTTGAGTTGTTTTTAGTCTACATATACATGTACATATTCTAAATAAAATTGAACTCATTACATCTTTAGCTGTATGTTTGAGGTACAAGTATACAACTTGCTTTAGAAAACTGTAAGAACTCTAAAAAATTAGACGCATAGGCCAATAGTGATTTAATGTATTCTATTATTATGTCAAAAATAACGTGTATTAGAAGCTAAATAAGTTTATCCAGAAGTTTACTTTTTTGCATTTGTTTAATATTTAATTTTTAGATTTTGAAAACCTATTTTCAACTTCTCAGCACGTTTCACTCGACGTCAGATTTCCAATTTCCACTCAAAATTTAATTCCAACTGCAATTAAAAATCCAATTAAGCAGGTGAGATTTTGTTGTAACAGGTGTCGAGGGTTTTTTTTATCTGCAAATTATCCTGTCCAAACTTTTTCTAAAATATTGAGTTATACTTTCATTAAGTTTAAAAAATGTTGTAGTTTTTATTTGTTTTGTTTTAACTCATTTGCTAAGTTGCATTCAAAATCATATTAAATATTTCAAAATAATGTATGATTTACTATCAAGAGTCGAAGACCGTGAAGAACAGTTAAGTATTGTTTTAATTTAATGTAGTCATTATTTACAGTAATCATTTACTATTACGAAAGTTTTTAAATCACCTATTGTTTATCCCACATAATAAATACATTTTTAGACTTCACAAGACGTTTGTTCTGCAGATCTGCTCCTTCAGAATAGAAATATAGACTTCAGGGAGCTAATATCACATCCCACATTACGAAGAACTCCATATATTCATATTGTTGGGGAATATTTTAATCCTATTCAATTGCCAAATTTTTAGTGGTCAAATTCGTTTTTGTTATTTTTTGAAGTTGATGCTTTAGATTTTTGTACCATGTTGAATTAGTAGTTCATAGAACAGTCTTATTTTCGTACTTTTGTTACTTTGTTCAATTTTGCAAAATTTAAAAACTTGTAACACAAAAAATTGCAGTTAATAACCATGATAAAAATCTAGAGAAATTTGTTGTAATACATTTACTTCTTTACATTAGAAATTAAGTGGAAATGTTTAGAAAATGTTTTCATTTAAAAGATTTTCTTGAGAATTCACTATCATTTTCAATTCCTGTAGTTTCATCACGCTCTCTCCTTTTTGCGATGAGCTTAAAATGCTTTTGAGGTCAAAGATTTTTATATCTGCTTGCAGTAGAAATATGTCATTTTCCTGCTATAGATTCAATTTATCAAATCATTTGAGCAAGGATTTTTTCTCGATTCAAATTTAATGCGAGATCTAAACTGTAAGAGAAAAATTTAGCGATGAGCTTAAAATGCTTTTGAGGTCAAAGATTTTTATATCTGCTTGCAGTAGAAATATGTCATTTTCCTGCTATAGATTCAATTTATCAAATCATTTGAGCAAGGATTTTTTCTCGATTCAAATTTAATGCAAGATCTAAACTGTAAGAGAAAAATTTAGCGATGAGCTTAAAATGCTTTTGAGGTCAAAGATTTTTATATCTGCTTGCAGTAGAAATATGTCATTTTCCTGCTATAGATTCAATTTATCAAATCATTTGAGCAAAGATTTTTTCTCGATTCAAATTTAATGCGAGATCTAAACTGTAAGAGAAAAATTTAGTTAATTTCCTGTCGGTTATTTCAACCTCATTTCTTATTTAATTTGACTACAATGTATCGTTTCGTCAACAAGAAATCAATAAGTATTCTCACCATAAAAATAAGGTGCAAATATTCAACATTCTCTAAAGAATTCTTGCCCTTTCTCATTAATACGTGTTACATTAAACTGTGTTTGCATTTTTAATATAAATATATTAAACATTAGAACTAAAAATAAGCAGAACAAATGTCATAAATTTTATTTCAATCAGGCTCTTAATGTGAATTTAAAATTCACTTTGTAATGGAAACTCAATGTGAATCTGTAGTTGTTTTTTGGAATGAATCTAAACTTGATCCACATACCATATTTACCCTTCTGGATGCGAGCCTGCTATATGGAACTATTTCGTTGGCATAAATTTTTAAATGGTGTGTTTGAATGTGCAATACGCAGACGATACTTGCATATTTTCCGCCAACAAGTAACTAGATGTTGCAATAGCAAAAGTCGAATCCAACTGCCAGTCACTAAGCCATTATTTTTCAATGCACAAATTACGCATTAGTGCCGAAAAAACGCAATTTTTGCATAATGAACCCCTCCTTCAACAATACTTGCATACAAATAAAAATTTGACTATTTAAAATGCAACTATTTCTGCAATTGATACTTTCAAATGTTTAAGATAGATAAGATAAGATATTCTTTATTCAGATAAATATTGACAATTAAAAATGATAATTTATCTGAATAGTGTCAAAAATATACAAACATACATACAAATACATACAAAAGCAAAGTATACTATGCAATAAATCTAACAGGCTAGGGAGAAATTACTAGGAGATTTCAAGTACGGGTTGTTGAGTAATCATTGTTGTAGAATTTGTATCCTAATCATGATTGTCCTGAGATATACTTTTGCTTAAGATAAATTTTAATTTGTTTCTTAAAAGCTCTTAGTTTTTCAATATTCTTTATCTCTTTAGGTAATGAATTCCATGTTCTGATAGCGGTGTTAATAAATGATTCTTTCAAGACTTTTTTTTCTGTAATAAGGTGGTAAGTTCTTGATGAATTAAAAAAATGTCAACATAGTATTCAAAATGACAAGCTGTCTTGGAAAAAGGATTGATTTGGAAATGTAGTCTTTAGTTCTGGCGGAATTTTTCTTTGAGACATTAAGTGCCCATTTTAATTGCACATCAAGTTTCTTAAAAAAAGCATCTTTTATATCAGTAAATAATATATTTGCATAATTTAGATGACTCATTATAAATGCACTAGTTTCATTGACATGTTTCTTATACCAATGGCTAATTTTCGAACTATTGCATTAATGTGAGATTCAAAATTTAGCTTAGAATCAAAAA
>CABFPE010000062.1:715782-770746 GCA_900660155.1 Hofstenia miamia | reverse complement strand
ATGTTATTGACGCTACTCAATTACAATACAATCGTCACCTGATTGGCATGTTAATTTTCACTGTTTGTTTATGCCAATTTATTAATGCATATACAAATTCCATCTAAATATTGTCAAAATCAGTCAACAAAAAACCGTAACTTAACGAAACCGTCGCACACTGCCGTTAAGGTAAACTTAACTTAACTCTAGAAAAAACGTTACGGTTCGCGTTGCGGTTAGCCGTAACTTAAGAAATTCCGTCGCACACTGCCGTTAAGGCTTAAGTTACGGTTACCTTAACGGCAGTGTGCGATGGGATTATCTGAACCTTAACTTAGCAATTAACTTAACTTAACGGCAGTGTGCGACGGGGGTCACATATTGCACGTTATAATTTCCTCTGCAACAAAAATAATACCGTTTGTATAAAACCGGAAACAATGTCTAACACGAAAAAGAAAATCTAGTTGAATTTAGTAAATGCGCCTGACCGTACCTCGTCAAGCTCGTCCGAAGTGCGCTAGCCCGCAAAAGACTATGAACAACCAAAGGACTAGAAAACCCAAAATTCCCAAATCCATGAATGGAATGTTAAGATTAAAAGACTCTGAAATTTTACTGATTAATCGTAGCAATTAATCGTCATTTCTTCCAGCCCTGGTAGAGTATTACATAAATTTCTGGTTAACAGCTTGGTAATTTAATTGTTATATAACTAATAAATTTAATCGTTTTAATCATAATATTGAAAAATATTCCTAAGTTTTTTGCATAATTATTTGCGGGTATTTGTCGGGGCTGGAGAGATAAACGTGGCGTAATTAGCAAATCGAATTAATGTTATCAATTGTAACGAGTTGATGTACACTAAAATAAAGTGAATGCCCCAATTGCAGTGTGACATTATTTAAAAAATAATGGTACCACTAAAGTAGTTTGAACCTTGGAAAAATTGAATGTCAACATATAATTGAGAAACATGGTAAGATATTTGTGCGAAAGAATTATGGCAATTGAAATGATGACAGTTGCACCACCCACTTCTCGCGAGTGAGGTGAAATCCATGAAATATATATCAGCACTAGAATTCACAGGCTGATAATGTATAAAAAATTCATAACTGATTAAGACAATTGTGAGGAAATATTATGTATATTTAATGAGTAATAATAGCGCGAGGCAATCTGTGTGACACATGAACGCGGTCTGCGAAGATACGGTAGACTTAAACCCTGGAAGTAACGAACAAATCGCCCCAATTAAGATACGTTTAAGATAAACATTGTGCTGTAACAACAAATGTATCGGAAACAAACAAATCGTAATGGAACAGCCACTTAAACATAGGTGATCCTTAACGCCTACAAAAACTCTAGCTACGTATTAATTACCATATAAAAAAGAATTGAAACATTAAGTACTGATTGAAAATCTGCTTTTAACCATTTTAATTTATGTTTCAATGAAAAAAATGACGTATAGTACAACCTTCAAAAAAGTTTATTCCAGATAAATTAATATTCAATAATTTTTAATCAAGCAAAAGAAATGAAAGTCTTTAATTGCTTTAAAGGAAATCTCGCTTTTTAATTTTTCCAATTTAGTTACAGTTAAAAATGGACGAAAATAATCCTTTCATTATAGGAATAAGATTATCTCCCGATTATTTTTAAATCTATGCGTATGATAAGACAGAGTTGTGTCTGCAAATTTCCTAAGATCTCGGCAACAACTCGATTAATTTTTATGCAAGTCGATGTGGGTATTCAGCTCCCCTCATACAAGCAAAATCTACATGCGCTGATTGTATATCAAATTGTAAACCTAAAATGCGTAAGCACGAAATTGTCATTGCTAAACAGCGTCAATTAAAGCTCTCCGTTATTATTGGTCAACGTCAAAAAGGCCCGCCATTTATAACAAGTTATCCATTTTGAGCTCATGAAATTCAAAATAACAATTGCGCTACAAACTTTTTATTTTTAAATCAGTTCTGCATAAATTAACGAAAATTTGTACGTTTGCTTCCTGTAACTATTTTATATTAATTGTATGCAAGAAAATACCAGATTACATGCTTCATGCAAAACTAGAAATAAGTTTACAATGAAACATTTTCATTTCTTTGCTCAAACTTTGGAATGGTAAACCAAAACAAAGTGTAATAAAACACTGCTTCTCCAACTCAGATTGTTTTCATTGAGTTATAGTGCCAACTGTAAGCAGAAGAAGGCGCTAGTAAATAAATTCAACCAAAATACTGTCACAAGTGTCACAGCAAAATTCAAATTAGTAATCTCAGCCAAATCCTAATCCATGTACATCGGTAACAAAAATAGATGTAAGTCTACAGTCTAAATGAATTCGGATAACGCTCCCAATTAGTTCCATCGGTTTGGCAAATCGGAACAAGTGCATGTCTGTCTGAATTCCAATCAATTTATACAAAAATGGAATGTAAACATGTGGCAATACAAATTTTTATGAATTTCTAAACTGATGCTTTGCTATAATAAAGTCTCATTTCCTCATAAATATGATCACAATTTACAATGAGGAGGTATCAAAATCTGGAAATTGGAATTACTGTGGAGCACATAAAACTCTCGTAATTAAAATTCAGTGTTGAAAATTAGTTTCATTAAGTCTTCTAAACCATCGCTGCCGGCGTAGTTAGAGCTGTTCGTGAACTATTGGAATTAAATTGGATTTTCAAAATTGGACAAGGTTTAGACCAACCACGGCCTTCTAAAACATAAGGTTACGAACCAAATTAAAAAACCGCTAAACGAAGGGGAATTTATTCATTATTGCGATGCGATGCTAATCACTGAATTCACGTTAAAGAACAGTTTTACCGCCCTTGATCAATTTTTCAATTTATAATATTTTAGAAGACTGTGGGACTAACCAATAGCTTTTGTTCAAAGAGCAGACGCGGTTTGAAAAACTGTCTAAATACTAAATGAAATTGCGATTTTTTTATATGAGCATATGATAAAAAATTTTTTGTGGTTTTTCATAAGATAGATGCAATTTGTTTCAAAAATTTTCTGCTCTGCCACGAACAAAAGACGTTTTAAAAAGACTAGCTTTCATGTCTATAAATATGTAGCTTAAAGTTTTTAGGAGAACGTCATAAATCATTTCACTTTTTGCAAAATGTCAATAGATTTTGGACAACTTGGAATTTTAGTAAAAAAATACACTACCCATGTTCGAAAGTTTCTAGGATCACGTCAGTCAAAGAACAACGGAAGCTGCGTTCTTTTACACGGAACAGGGGCAACACTCTTACAAAAAATTGAGAATTAAACGGGTAAACATACATACGCAATATTTTCTTGATGAATTGTAAATATATAATAAATTTGTAAAGTTCTATGTCGACATTTGATTTTTGAGAGATAAATGTCACATATTGTAATGCATGTGAAACAATATATTGCATCGAGATAAATTTATGGCTTTACCATTGCCTGAAATTGAAAAACTAGTTTTAATTTAAATTGGAGCATCTGACGACCGTCACTTCAGTGATAAATCCATTCTTCATTTAGTTGAAAGGAAGACAGAATGTGACATAATTAGGCCCAAAAGTGGTGCTTCCCTAGGGCTCAATCAACAATTCACACAATATAGTGGTACGTCAACTCTAATTGATTTTTACCGCGAGAAAAGAAGCGCTACAAGAAATGTTTAAACGATAAAAGAAAAATTTCTGATTACTAAGTAATACACTAATAGAATGCTGAACAAGTCAAAAAATCCTTTGAAATAAATTATATATATGTCAAACACCAATAGGTATAGATCTAAGGAATAAAAATAGATGAACAATTTTCGTAAGTGAAATGCGTGTAAATGTAGTTGCAAATAAGTTAGCGTTTTCTAGCCCATTTATACAAAATTAATTTACTGACGGCAGACGAAAGTAGACATATTATTTATTCCCTAAATCCATTTAGGAAATTTAAAATAAATACATTCTAGCATTTACTCCAAAGTTATTTCCAATTCAGTGTGTCAAAATGTCCCGTTACGTCATTTATACAATTATCTTGCAAATGTTATTCCAAAATCATAGCATAGAAATTAATGATTTAAATGTGAAGATTGTTAATTAGAGTACGAGGGAGCAAAAGAATTTCACGAAAAAGTTTAGTAGAGAAACAATAAAGCTGTCAAATATTTACATATCTTATAACAAATAAAGATACGTGGAAATGTATTTTTTTAGTAAGATAATAATATAACTGCCATTGAAGTTCAGGCAACCTGAATTTGGTTTCGTAAAGGAATTATAGATCATAATGTAACTGAACAGTGGATTTAAAAAAATATTTTAATCAATTTTATCTGGGTGGTGTTAAGGGAAAATCAATGAAAGAGTAAAATTGGTAAAATCACTTTCTTAAATCAGAAAAATGTTAGTTCAAGGATATTTAAAGACAGAAATGGCTAAATTGGAACATTGGAGGAATTACAGTGTCGCTTACAGGGATCATGTCTGACTCAATGTCCATTTGAGGTGTGAGGGAGTGGCTGACGGCATACAAAGTATCACTCAGTAACAATTAGGCTTAACGATTTATTATTTCCGACTATCACTGTGGCAAATTGTGAGAAATTGGTTACATTCGCCTGGAATTAGCACATTGACTGATTATTGGAGCAAAAAATAAATAAACTTTCCACATGAGCAAAATTAATATATATTACAAATAAACAAATGATTCATTTTATTGAATGACGAGTGCAATTTGCAAATCGCTTAAGTTGGGCAAATGGGGGGATTAGTAATGATAATACCTTAAAACAAATAAAGCCAATTGAATGGAAAATTCACTTATCATGTCATTCAAGATTTCCATCATTACTCCATATAATTATTTCTGGTTGTCGCAATAATTAGTAGCTTGGTCTTATTGTTGCATGCATAATCCATTATTATCCCAGGCAATTTATTATTACTGTAATTAAAGAAGGCGGCAAAAATAGCAACATAAAAACCAAAAAACGTCCAAAAAGTATTTGAATTAACTTTTTCACCTACCTGAAAGGAGGTCTTATGTTAGAAAATTAAAAAGTGTGACAGTATTATGTGGAATATTGCCTGTAAACAAAATATAGAATTAAATGATATATAAATTAAATGTAAATTGAATTGGTAGTAAATTCACATTCGGTGGTTTTGCAAAGTGCCACAAGAGTCACACATGCGTTAAAAACAGCCATGTGATTATTTATTCAATTGTTTTGGTTTATGGGACAATTTTTATATTCGATATATAAGATGAAACACAACATTTTTAAATTCTTGAAATGAAATGTAATCCATAGATTGTGTAAACAATAGAGACGAAACAAATTAAACTCCTGTACTACTGTAACAAGGTTTAACATGGCGATCTAATTAGCGTGGGAAATATGGAAGCATGGCTTCTACAAACACTGTTTACGTGGCGCTAATCAGTTGAGTTGTTTAGAAATATGTAAACAAGGAAAAGGAGAGTCTAGAAAAGTATGTGTGAGTAAAATATAGGACTTACCTTCATTACAACGGGGACCCCTATATCCGTTTTTGCACACGCATTCACCTTGAACACAGACGCCATTGTTGGAACAGTAATCTGGGTCGATAAAGCACCCGGTTTGCTTGAACTGGCATTTATTTCCATACAGGCCCTCTGTACATTTGCAAGTGCCATCAGAATTAATTCCAAAATTTTGACACGGAATTTCAATTTCTAAAATTAAGAAAAACTAATAAGCGTAAAAAACAATAACAAAAACAAATTCCAAAAATTAGATTTTGGCTTTTTCAGCCTATTTGAAGATATAAAAATTATTGTATTTGACTTTTACATTCTTTTTGTTAGAGTGAAATTATTCAGTTAAGAACCCTCCAACCGCGCGCATTTTAAAGTTGATTTCTGACTCACGCTTACAGCTGTCAATACAATGTGCGGTAAAACAATAAATTTAAAACAGTTAGTTAAAATTTAAATGCGTGTCCGTGCTAGGGGATGTTTTGGAATAAACGAACGAAAAATTTAACAATCATATTTTTAAACAATTAATCAATAAAATTTGATTTTAAGAAACTTCAAAACACGTTACAGGTAATAATTTAAATATGAAATAAATTTATCAACATCCTGTTTTTAATTAATCCGTGATTAGGTTACACAGACAGTCGTCATATTCATAATTAAAATATTTGCAGACGTTGGGATTATACTATATTGTATTGGATGTACGGTAAAAATATAGACATTTTATTTAAGGATCATTAAAAATTGCATAAAATAGCAGCAGCAACCTTTTAAAATGCTGAAGCTCGCTGTGGAAAATTAAAAAATTCTCCCATCATATCCAATTAGCAAAGTCGATAAAACAATCTATGACAATCTTTCCTTTAACAAAATTGAAAATAAAATAATTTTCAGCTTTCTTACAGGATAGTGCACATTGAAACACTTAAGAGATATCCATTAGCAAAACGTGATTATAAAAAAATACTCTGAAATTACCATAATAAATTTTACGCTTGGCATTGTGAGGGAAAAGCCGCGAGGAATGAATAAATTTCTATTCAAAAGAGTATGTAAGTAAATAAACGATTGTAAAGTGTTTTTTCAGTGATGCACAACTCGGTGAAAGGCTTGTTTTTCAATTGCACAAGAAGTATTGCTTTAGTAATATCTTTGAACGTTACCTAATACGGATATTCTCCTTTAAGCAGAAATATCACAATTTTTCAAAAAACATCTACGCTTTTCAAAGTGTTTGTTATATCAAAAGCATGAGTTTATGGCAGCAAACATGAAAATCAGAAGATTAAATACTCAAGAAAGTGAAAGCCAGATCAAAAATATAGAATTTTAATAGTGTTTTCCCAAACACAGGCTTAGCTTCTCTTGTTCCCTGATCTTAAATCACTGATATTATTTATAATTTAATCGAAATATAATCAATCTATCATGAATAAGGCAAGGAGTGCAAGGAAGCAATAACGGAAAAAATATGGAAAATTGATACAAATGAAAGAGGCCCTTTACACAATGTGATATTTAATCTCTTACAAAATATGAAACTTAGTTGTGTGTACAGTTATACCAATATAAAGTTTATGAAAAAAATCAGTTAATCATTTTGAATGAGGTTTCCATTGTTATTTGGATGTAGTTGAACATACATAAAGTATATTAGATAAAATTACAAATGTCTAATCACGTTTAACATTGACAATGTATCAGCAAATGCAAAATCCTCATCATCCAGACATCCTTTATAAATGTTAAACATATTTCCAGTGCAAGAGAACACGACAAAACAAATTCAAAGCAATCTGCACGAGTTTCCACTATAGTATTGCTATTAAGTGGTACAAAAAGATATGTAGGGAAATTGGCGTAAGCAAGTATCAAAATTATAAATATAACTAAGTGCCATGCAAATTTAATTAAAATGTTTATTCTAGAATCTAAGTTAGATAAAATGATACAACAGAACTTGCGAGTTTTTTGGAAATTAACTTTCTTCAAGACAGATTGTGCAAAGGAGTTAACAAATAAATTAATTAACATATATAATATATAAAAATTTCCCACCCTATAATACAAGTAGAAAAGGTCATATACGAATTAATTGATATATCGACATTTAAAATTTTTTGAAAACCTCAGTGATGAAATTCATCATAATTACAACTCTAGACGAAATGTTAATCACAGAGATTAAATAATTAAATAAGACCAAAATATACTTGATTCGCAATGTGCTCCAGTATATCCAGAATCACATATACAGCGATCGAGTGCATCACATTTCCCATGGCCATTGCATTTGGCAGAACATGACATATCATTTCTCTCTAAACACCAAAAAAATAATTACCAAAATTAATACAATAGCACGTTTGCCAACACTGCTACTTTTGTAATAGAATAAAGGGCAAATAATTAACTTTACTTCGAGATGGCCTTTATGCGACCGGCTCATTTCTCAAGACACTGCAGAATATGCCTGAATTTCAATTCCCGAGAGAAATGACTCACCGATAATCAATACATTCCGAAGCAATCTTAATTACAGTCTAGAAGTCTATCTGGTATATTACATTTTCTTTTTCAAAGCTATTATTTATCGCATCATTTAGCTTTCACATGTTCCAGTATATACATAAAATAGAGATTATTTTAATACGTCACTCATTATTGCAGAATTGCAATGCAAATTTCAATATTTAAGTATAAACCGAATCGAGTACTAAAGAAGTTACAGGTGGAGTGCACTGGCATTGAGTCGAATTTACATCTAATATATATGCAATATATGGCTTTAAATTTATTTGAGACTGTCGTAAGGATATTGTGCCGGGCCTGGACTGGCCTTAGGTCCAAATTATAGGCCAATTTGCAACTCATATTTTAAACATCTGCTTATTGAAAGTTTATACGATAATTCGACATTCCAAGGTTGAAAAATTTATTACATTTAATTAGATATGGGTTGGTGTTGATTGTGAGGGGGACCTGAATGTGAAATGTGTTGAATAAACCAGAAATACATCCGGAAGTAGAGCATAAATTACCGATTGAAATTCCATCAAATATTCACATGAGGTAATAAATTGGAGATTAGAAAGTAATAATCATAAACTGGAATTACTGCTAAATGCATTCTTTGAATTATCACTACACAATTCCCTTTGATTTCTACGACAAATTAACGTGTGGGAAAATTTAAACAGAAAGATGATAAAAGCACCAATATAGTATTTGAAGAATTTCACGATTCTTTAAGTTCTCTTGAATAGAACTTAAAGCATTTTTTTAATTAGAAGAAAAAGCAAGCTTGCTTTACCATTAACTCACGTTAGCAAACGTAAATTCAATTTCGTTTTTAACACTAATTCAACCAAACAAATGGATCATCTTTAACTGTTCACAGATTTTTGGAACAGCAATGTGAATCCGGGATGCAACTTTATGCCCAATGAAATTTGTGAAAAATCATTCGCTGCAGCAAGTAGGTATAATATATATACATTCTTGGGCAAGAAAAAATTGGCATGGATTGCGAATTAATTCATAAATGGCCTATTTATGTCTGTTATTGTGTTTTTTAGTGTGATTGAATTAAGATGTAATAATAAATGAAGTACAATTTTCTCTAAAATGCTATTTTTCGTACTATAAAACAGCAAAAATACCATTTCAGGTACAATTATAGAGTCTACTCTGTTTCTCATAATGCAAGACCCCACGTTAAAATGAAGAATGATAGAATACTTCAATTACATTAAAAAAAGCGGCACTTGAAAAGTCACAATTTTTGTAAAAAATCTCAAATGATGTCATAAGCATTAAACCAAGCAAGGATCTCATCATCAATTCCAAACGGCATTTGGATGACAACGTTATTAATTTGAATTTTTAATGTAGGCATATTAATTCAATGGATTTACACCATATAGTGGCATACGTATACTCACCCTTTAAAAAAAATGACAATGTCAATATTTCAGTAGTGATTCTGTTTCTACATCCATCGTTATAAAACATCAGAAACCAAACACCACTGTTCAGAGGTTGATCATAGCGATCGGAAAAAGAATCTAGTGTATCCCCTGAGACAACCGAATGAACCTTGTCCTCCGTAATGTAGTCGAAGACTCTTCTGAAATCATACGCACTGTAACTAGGATGGGTTGACTTTCGGCCAAGCAACACGACTCTGCATCCTCTTTCACGATTTACAAATAATGTTAATAAATGAGGGCCAGTTTGTACTGCGAATTCATATGTCTTAGCGTGTCCTGATTGCAGCGATGCCTCGTATGTTTGCGCCACACTTCTACTGCCTAAATAAATAAATGAACGTTTGTGTTGAGGTATGCAAGCGCTGATTAAATTAGACCATGAAACGCTTTGAATTTGTGAATATAAATTGGACTGTGATTTACAAAATATGTGAATTAAAAAGGTAAATGGTGTATAATTGATTTTCTAAGATTTAGCAAAATTGACGCAAATCAACTGTCCTTGGACATCTGTCAATAACCATAACCTGGGGTGACAAAATGCGTAAGGGTAGTTAATCGGTTGCCCGTTTTACACTGCAGTTAAAATGTTAATGATAAAGAAAGTAAGGTTTAATTCGTGCCAAGGGAGACTCAGAAACACGAAAAATTGTTGTCTCGGATGCGAATTTTAACGAAAATGGAAATTGTCAGCGAGATATAATTTGCATGCGAAATTAAAGGGAAGCATTATTCAGAATCGAAGAGGTCATGCCGTTAGGCTGTGGAATTATAAAACTAAAAGTTATTTCATGGTTTAATAAACATTTTCATCAGAAGAGATGAATGTCTATCCTAGAGACGAAATCAGTTATAAATACAATCACAATACATGACGAAAACTTGAACATATTGTAAAAAAACAGTTGGTCTTGGTTAATAATTTATCACGCCTTACCAATATTAGAAGATCTGCTAGCCATTCCTAAAAGTGCGCCTGCTTCAGTGCATATTAAGTTACTAACCAAAAGTTGGAATCAGTATATCTTCGCATCCAACGTTAAAGACAAGTATAAAATTTATTGAGAATTTAAGGCAGATCTAATTCCAACTATTGTTTTAAAGTATGTATATACAGTTATATGGATAAAGTAACATAAAGTCTTACTTGCCACGAGGCTGTTGGATGATTCCAGTCGCCAGGAATAAAATAAATCTAAATTAAAAAATAGGTAAAATTATTATAAAATAAATTTGCTTATAAACATTAATATTACCATAGGATTGTGCCTGAAAAAACATTTAACATAACATCTCAATTTTTTAAACATCTATTTCATAAGATGAAAACATGTTTTGTATTGGTTCAGCGGAAAATAACAAAAAGCAGTAGTGAAAACCAGCGACATGCTTTGTGATAGCTCTTTGCTTTGAATTTGGAATAGGCGTGATAAAGCAGCTTCCATTATCAGATACACCGACTGCAGAAATCTAATTACTTCATACTAAATGAATACGTTTCTCCAGAGGGTATTCTTGTGTTAATAATTTGCACAACAAACCGCTTATTGGGGAGGAATCATGCAAACGCGCAGAACAACATTTAATATGACAGATACGTTTTGATTCAGTAAAAAGCGAAGAATTTTACACAAAACTGATTATCCATTCAATTTTAGAGCAAGACACTTAATTGCGTCAATTGTGAAAGTTTGAATCGAGAACCTTCTTTGTCGGGCGTTTTCAAGGGGAACTATAAATTGCCTTTGGCGAAACTCAGAAAGCAGAAAACGAGCGAATGGTATAGATGTCATTTCTGAGAAATGCATCTCTTTAAAAATTTTCGAAAGTACGTAGTTAAAAAAATTGTTTAACAGACTAACATATTTAAATGTTGGTAAGTGATGTGATGCAATGGGCTTAACATTTTGACATTTCCATTGAGGATTGAAATGAAATACAATTATAGGAACAAACTATATTTAAAGGATTTAAATGTAACTTGATTATAAAAAAAATAATCGCAGGATTAAGTTTAAATCTATTTCGGTCCATAGAATGTGAAATTTTTATAGTCTAAACTTTTTAATATTAAATCTTCCGACTTATGTTGTGATATTAAAATTGTTATGAAATTGCACAGCAAGGTGGCACCAAACAATAGTAATAAAAAGAAACTTACATGTTGTTACCGTTGCTGCACAGACGATAAACGAAATAAGAAAGATCAGAACACAAACAAGGTTGCGCATTTTGAAATTATAGCAACCACTGCCTTTAGGTTTGATCATCGAGTAGCTATTGGCAGGATAGAGCTGGTGGTAATCATGCATCGAAACGCGATTTTCTGGATTAGGTCGCCTAGGAAATATTGATGCCATTTTAATAAAACACTGTAGCCACATGATTATGATTACAGAACCGAATATTAAAAATAGCGCGTGTTAGTAATCGGTTTCTTGCAAAAAGACGCATCACTTTCAAATCGGATTGGACAAATAAAACGGAAAGCAATTTCACCGTGTCCTCAATCATCAATTAATTTTATCGAGTTCCATTGGAGTGGATATTTGGAAATAACTGAAAAAATGTCACCAGACAAATGAATATTAAAGAAAAAATAAATCTAATTTACGTGACAGCGTTGTATTAGACTGCAAATAGGCAGTTTAATAAAAAACTATTCTAAATTAAACAACGCGCCATGCGAAAAATAGATTTCTGACAGAACAATTAAATGTCTGCCAGGAAGAAAAGGGCATTCTCACATTGGAATCAGACATCTGTGAATAAACAGTACATTGAAAGAAACGAAAATTAACAAAGCATTGATTGGAGGACATTATAATTAAAATTGCTGCAGTTCTGCTGACATTTTATACAAGATTGTGCAGTTTATCGCTTCTTGTTAGATTAGAAATTATAACCAATTGTACTGGGATAAACAATTGGTAATTTTACGACTGTTTCAATTAGCACATTTGTGTAAAGTTCCGACAAATCGGCCTTTTTGTGGAAAAGCGAACTAATTCATACCAGAAATTAAGCCAAACACATAAACACAAAGAACATAGTTTCATTCCACAATCGAATTAGGAGATTCAAATAATTTAAATTTTAGCAGACCTAACTCTTTATGTCAAACCATAAAAATATTCACAGTGGCAGAACTGCGATTACACAATATCACCAATTCCGCAAGATCAAGGCCAACCCAACACTTCTTGAATCAACTTCTGGAAAAACCAATCGAATAATTCGAACTATTCCGACTCATTAAGAATTCTCTTTAGTAATAATTATACTAAATTCCCCCAAGGAGCATTTTATATGCATGACATTTTTCAAATAATTCTATTTTATTTTAAACTTTCATGTAATGTTAACACTCATAAATTAAAAATGATTTTGTCTGCATAGTTTTACCAATCCCCGTCAAATTTCTTTTAAAAAATTGCAGAAAACTGAAACCGCCTTTAAAAGGCACAATTAAAAATCAATTGTTCAAAAACAAGGCATTGACAAACGGGTAAGACGTATTGTCTGCTATTTGTACTTTGTACATGTACATACATTGTATGAAAATGCAGTTTATTCAACCAATTTTTAAATTGAAACAGCAAAGATGTATCGGTGAGCTGTTATGAATACGATGGGCTAAGGTTCGTTTTCTAAATTGATTAATGTCACACATTTACAGGAGCGACTCTAAGGAGGGAGTTACCCGATTGCCAACGCCCCACGTTCCTTTTGAGGATTTCTCATTTTTTGCAAAGGAGTCTTTTATATACATGTCAGATATTTTTTATGTTGATATTCACAATTTAAGGTGAGCAATGCATAAAATTAAACATCCTCTTGGATTTATTGTTGGTTAACTTACAATTTTATTTGAAAATTTCTTGAGACAAAATTGTGAGGTGCCTGTTTTAAAAATCCCAAAGCCGCGCCTGAAATATATAGCAGACCACTGTTATTTAATACTATTACCAAGATATATTAAAATAGCATTTTGTGTTTAAATGCCCTAGGCAGCTTTGCATGAAGCTGATAAATTTACCTTCTATCAACCCTATGGTTTCAACAATGTAATATGTGATGCATCATTTGCATAATTTTAATCATATTTGAATTTATAATAGAAATTTACTTGAAATCACTACGAACATTTGAATGATGGAAAATGTGTATGGAGAGGACAAAGGATAGTCCTACTATGTAATTGAAAATGTTTGCGAAAACAATTCCATTGCTGAAGGTCAAGGAATTTTATTGTCTGAGCATAAAGCAGTTGGTGGCACAGTCATCCGTCAAATATTCTGCTGTTTTATTGTTTAAAAATAAAATGTCGGTTTAGTAGTTTTCCAAACAGGTCATAAAATTTTATGACACGAAAACCTCCGGTGGAAATCAGGATAATAATTATAGAAAACTAATTGCATGATTTGTTTATTGCTTTGAGAATTTTGATTTTAATTATTTAACCAAAGTCGTATCTTATTGGAAATATAAATCAAAACCGCAATTACAAAGTGCAGCAATCGCCAACGAATTTACAGCCAGTTCAATCGTGATAGCACTACGTTCAACACAAACCCATTTAATGAATCAATTCATAGCATTATCTTTCATCTATATCAGTGCAATATATATTAAATACATCTTCCTAAATATTTCAATTGCGATATGTTTGGTCGAAGGTCTGCCAATAAGTCCCATCAATCAAATATGCTGAAAAATTATTTCAAGGCTTATCTAAGATAGCATATTCAGTAAACACTAGTTTCTTAAAATTTAAAACGAATGGATACGTCCATTTGGTGGTAAGGTGACTGATTGTTCTGAATAGCAAGTTAGTGAGAAGTATCAAACGGAAATTGAAACAAAAGACGAACGTTATTATAGAAAGCTTCGGAAATTGCCTCCGATGTGCTACTATTTAGTCAAAAATATGTCCATACTAGAAAATGTTTATCGAATTCATGTCAAGGTGAAAATAGCGGCGGCAGACATTAGGCTTAAAAACAGTTCAAGATTAAATTAAATAGTAAAACCTCGTCTCAAACCTAACTAAATGTCTAGAGGCTCAAATAAAAAAATAATAAAAAAGCGGCCTAAACAGAGACAGGGGCCCAGGTATAACGAACCATATGACTAAAGTAAAACGAAATAATACGGTAGGGCTTGCAATACTAATTTAAGATGGCCGCGGTTTACCTAAACCTAAAATAATTTTAAAGTACACTTTTGAAATTTGAAATAACTGAACCCAAAGTACAGAAAAGAGTTATAGTGAAAAGGTACCTCATATTCCAAATTAGATGCAAATAGAGTGTAAATGATGCTATTTTACCTCCATTTCCTGTTGGAGCGTAAGGCTATTGTGCAAATAAAAACTGAACGCTACTTAGAGATGTGAATTTCTTCTTTAGGATCTCAACACCTTTGAAAAATGAGGAAAGCAAATAAATCTCAATCGCCAAGATAAGTCAAGTAGTGAGCAAATATTCGCACTCTGCCACTGCATAAAGGCCAGAAGTTGATTAAATTTCGCGGAAACATCAGATATTGTTCAAAGCCTCATATCGATGCGTACTCCAATGTGCACTCTATAAACCAACAGCTGTGGAGAAGATCGATTTTAATTTAACTCGCGCACAAAGGCGAAAAATATCGTGAAGAAGGCACATAGCAAATATACGTAAATTTTATACAAGTGGAGAATTGCATGGGTGCAATTATTAAAATCTATTTGACTGTGAATTTTGACCAAATTGAACTGTCGTAAAATAGTAAATCTAAAAATATAATGTAGAAAACATCAAGTACAATAAAAAGCCGATAACTGTCACGGTAGAATCACATGAGCATTAAAATACAAACTGGTATATTTAACACAGCTGATATATGTTATATAAATTACATAACAGTAACAGATGATATCAATACTTTTTGTTACATAATAAAAATTTTTTAAAAGGAAACTGACTGAAATGAAGGATGCAGTCTTGGGCTGTATTTCAATGACTTTTCATAATGAATATAAGCTTTACTCTATGTTTATGAACATATATCAGTCTTATTCCTACCTACTCGTCTGCCTACAAAACAATTTATTCTTTGGGAATCCAAGAAATTTTCTTGTACCCTTAGATTTATATTTCGACTAAGTCTCTGATCACAATATCGAAATCAGTGCTAGAAGTGAAAATATTTAATTTATGAAAACATAAGTATAAAAACATGAGAAATACATTGACAAAATATAGAAAGTATCGATAGCGGTGTTAGCAGTGAACAGGTGTGGACTATGCTCTAAGCATTTAAGAGCTTTGTGTCCTATGCGTGTCACTAAAAATATAGCAACATAAACCTCGTAAAATAATGAAACATATGATTACTAATTAAAAGGCAAGTTATGATTAAATTAAATGATTTTTTGGAAATTGTTTGCACCTAGAAATATTTATAAAAATGAATAAGATGATACTTGACAATGGGAGATAAATAAGCAAGAGTGAGGTCTGAGCTCTCTGGCTAATTCGAATTACTAGACATTCAACACTGAGGTACTAATGAAAATTCGGCTATGAAAATTTCTGTTGGAATCTGATAAAAATTTGAAACATTTATAACCATATTCGGTTAAAAATTATTTGGACATTTTCTGGTAAAAATTCTAATTAAATACATATAAATCTACAATTCTGCACATTACGTTAATTGCTATTTATTGTATGATGTTGGCCATGTCTATTGTCCATCTCATGTAATAATTCATATCCACAAGCATTGAATACAAAGAATCTCTGTAACTAAAGCATTGATCCACCTCTCATTAAAAACGCCCTTCCATTACTTTTATGTCGCACATGAATTAAATTTCTTAAGTCACAAAACGAAAGCCAACAATTGTCAATAAACATGACTGGAAATCCATGTAAACGTCATTGTTTATTAGACTTTATTGGCAAAGAACCTGAGAATAATCCTCATAAAAATTAAGCTGGCGCACACGAAAAACACTATCCTATCAGACGGGATTAACATGTCATTTGCGGATTTTCAACATATCAATTTTGAAACATGCAATTGACTGACCTTTAAACAAGAATAACAATTCGAAATTTATCAGTAAATGTCAAGCAATGCCTCACATCTGAGAATCTTTGAGTGCTCTAAACACTAGAACTACCAAGTGTCGAAATTGACACATTTGTTAAATTTACATTTGCTAAGCAAGTACATTCCATTCAATTTGCGTACGTAAATTTTTTCACCCTTTGGCATGATTTCTATTCAGTCATTGTCAAGAAGAAATGGTGGTTCTACTGTTAAACATCTTGCAGGTTCAAGGGGTAAACCACGAGCCAAGACAAAGCACATGATGAATTGTTAGCTACTGGATATCTTAGATCTGAGGATTCACATTTTCTCAAAGTATTACTACATCAGTTCCTATGGTAACGAAAAAAATTGAAAAACACCATTTGCGTGTAATACTTATCTGATTTAGTACTAGATTAAAACTAAAGACGCTTTTACTTGATAGTTTTTCTAGTGGCTATGCCACCACAAGGTTATTTTTTAAAAATATTATTTAAAGTAAAGATTTGTAAACAAAAAATGTCATGTTTCATTAATAATAAGTGTGGGAAACTTCATTCATATGGAATGTCCTGAAGTGGACAATAAGCACAATCAATGAAATGTGTTGCGAAAATGGAAATTTAAAGCAATACAAATAAAGAAACGAGCCTAATTAATTGTATTTTGTTAATTTCTTGTAAATTTTAAGACTTCAGAAATTTTTTAAATTTGACTCAAGAAAATATTCTAGAGAATATCTTTGTACATTTTGATATTGGGGACAGCAAATAGCTATTTAAGAAAAAAATATTTCTTCAACTTTGTTTCAATAAATTTAATTGATTTTCAAATAATAAATGGCTCTGTTGTTGTTTTCATTAACAAATTGTAGCACAGTTAATTAAGACAATTTTTGTAGAATAAGGAATATCAGGCAAAATTCTGACAAACTTAAGTTTCATTCAATAAAAATTTCTGAAAATTACTCTATTATGTAAATCTAAATCAACGTAAAACTCACGCATAGTACATCATAGTTGAAAATTTACATTAGACTTCCTGTCGTTGCACTATACAATTACTTTGAATAAACACTTAAAATTGAAAACAACTTTGATAATATAGATTACAGACACAATTTTTGAATTTCAAAGGGCACAACAGCGAGAAAATAATTCAGTGGAAATAAGCAAAAAAATATTATTTAGAGAAATTTGTTCAACCCTAGCATATGAATGCAGTTTAGTAGATGTTGGGAAATAGACATTTGAATGAAAAATGAATTCATTAGATAATATGGGTACTTACTGTCCCTGCAGCGCAGTTTCAATGTATTCCTGTGGAAAGTTTTGTTCGAAATAATCTGAATTTTCCATTAAACGGCGGTCTTCTCTGTCATAGGCTAAAGACAAAATATTCATAGAAGAAACTAATTCATTCGAAGAGGCTTAGTGTGCGATAAAAGTGGCAACAAAATCAGTCACAGAGTTATAGCTGTAATCGTGCTAATATTCCAAATCAATATTATTGTACGATAGTCTGAGACGAAAATCAATGCAGGGGGCTGGATTAACCGAAAAGATTTTAATATACTTTTTCATCGAATACAAATAGACTTTTATTGAGAGAGTGCAACTTCACTGCAAAATAAACCGAGGTTGCGAATCATCCTTCTAGACGCAGCAAAAATTTGAGTGCAATTATTTCACGCGCAAATTCCAAATTAAAAGCAGGTGTGTTGGGAAAATAGTAAAAACATCATTAAAAGTGTTTCGGGGAAAAGCCCTCAACTGTCAGCGATTAGAAACTCCAATAGTATTTAAAGTATCAACAAAAGGCGGCAGATTGTTATACTTCTGGGGAAAGCTAGCGTTCGATTAACAATGACTTCACACAAATTTCTAGTTGCGATTTAAAATAATCTAAATCTACGGTAATAAGAAACTCAACAGCGAATAGATTTTATCTGTCTATTCCAAAATTCATTTCTGCTTTGAGCAGCACTTTTACATTCCTGGTTTATTGAAACTTCATGCAAATTCAAAAAATAATATGGATAATGTTCCCAATGAAACGATGAGTACGAGACATTAAATAGGTCAGAACCCATGCAACTGAATCAGTCTTACTTAAACTTTTTGAACAGAAAATGCCTAAAATATCACCTTATGAAGAAGGGAATATTTGATATGGCGTACTCTTAAAATACTGGAGCTTTTCAAACACTGCCAAGTGCATTACTACATATATTAAAAAAATAATCCAAAATCCTAACAATTTCAAATCAAAAACCTCAAATATGAAATCTAGACCTATTCTGTATTCACATAAGAAAGGAGAATTAAGAGAACGATTTGAAATATTTTATCTGAATTTGTAATTGAATATTTTGAAATCACCCATTAAAAAACATTAATAATTTGATTGGACAATTAAAATATATGTTCAAGCATTGGTGAAATTACGCAATTATGACTAGGAAAGACAAACAGTAATTTCAAAGTGATTTCATAGTAAGGCGAAGGGGATTTCACGTTTGATATTTGTACGGCAGATAGTGAAGAGATAACGGTACTGCGTTATTTTAATCTGATGGTATTCAAGCATGGAAAAAGTAGTGTAAATTAAATCTTACGTGCTGCAGTATAGGGTGGAAATTTTGGTGGTAGGCAGACATCATAATCATGATTATCCATCGGGGCATCCGGTCGATGGTAACTGGCACGATTGGAATGAATGTAACCGGGTCGGTAAGGAGATCCCGTAGATCCGTAGGGATTGGATGTGTAGAGAGTTTGCCTGGTGGAATAATCAAGAGAAGCAGGCAGACGATAGGGCACTAAACAGGTAGCGTTGACTCGTTTGCCTGTGTACAAACACTCCGCTGATTGGTTTACTTGACCGCGCTACGAGGCGTGATTGATAATGTTTTGAAAAGGTGAGTTAGGTAAATTTGGTGTGACAGAATTTATTTTAAGCTCACTGTGTTTTCTTTCTCAGCGCAGAACATGCAAAGGTATTTCTGTATCAAGCGGTACTTCTATTTTCACAACTGCAGCCAGTGTTTGTAAACAGATAAGAGCAAACACACAAATTCACTAATGATTTAAATTGTTGCCGAAGTCAAGGAAAACAGCTGGATTAATATTATTTCCCTCAACATGTGGCTTGTAAGAGGCCGAGCATTGATTTTAATAGCCATCAACTTTTACTTCAGACCACTCTCAAATATTTGATTGTAAGTCTGCTACTTCAAAGTTGAATTTAAAGCAAGTGTTTACTTAAAATCCAGTTTTTTAAATATTCATTAAATGACCATTAAATATGACTCAAGGCAATTGGAAATTGAAAAATTGTGAATATCCGAAAGCGCATTAGAAACGGACAGTTAACTAGATACATGTAAACCCTCTAGTTACCTTTAGCATTACAGATTAGATTGGAATAACATTTCAATTGAAGACATTAAAACCATTAACTCCATTTTCTCCAGGGACAGCAATCAAAATCGAAAAAGAAAAAATTATTTCGATTAAATTCAAACTTCCAAATTCAATAACAAATTGTTTTGAGTGAACATATAAAAAAATATATATATATATATTTCTATATGTTCACTCAAAACAACATAGGGCAGATCATTAACTGCTTCCAAGATTATTTAACTGTCGGGTCTGTAAGTGCATTTTGCATATCAAAAATGTGTGAATTAAATAGTGAAAGCTATTGCATGTATCAGACTTGTCAACGAGCCGAGTCGAGCCGAACTTGAGCAGAGTATTCGATATACAACGAGTACAAAACTAGCCTTTCTTAAACAAAGCAAATTTATAGTACTGCTTGTTAAATTGATTATGCAGATTTTTCTTATTTTTCATTCAACATGCCTTTATTATAATCTTATTTAAATACTTTTAATATTAAATTGAGTTGCCATCATTAATGGTAAGAGCTAGCAATGGTCCCTAAAAGTGAGTTGGAAACATTTATAAATTAACTAGTAGTAAATATTCACAGCACAATTGGAAACGTTTAGTAAGTGATTGACATTGTAAATGTGTGCTAACACAGCTTCACCTGTTTAACTAAACTAAAATGCAACGCGTTTGCTTAAACAGTCATGTAACAAATTCCATGCTAGCGTTTAGATTTCAAACAACTAACATGCAGGTGAACAACATCATGAATATCAGGAAACTATCTGGTTGTAGGGATGCCGCCTTCACTACAAAAATATTTTTTCAATTACTTTCACCGTATTATTTCTGTTGGTGAATACATTTAAAAAATAACTTTCCATGGGAAATTGACTACAGCATCACAACAGTGATAAACTACAAAATGTACCTCACCTCATGGGTTCGTTATTTTTACCAGAAATATACAGGAATAACTTGATATATTTAGTGTTATAAAATCACCCACATGATTTTGTAGGTCTGGAATCAAGACCAAGCAGTAATGTCATTGCTGGAAAAGCAGAATTTTCTGAACTTTCGTTTACATTTTTCATGCTTATTTAACGAGAAAACACTAATGTTATAGGACAGAAATTAAAAGCGTGTGAAAAATAAAGTGCTTAATTCAATCAAATCGCTTTGTAACGTGTTCTAGCTAAGAAAAATTATCGAGCAGAAATCAAACCAAAAACATTCAAATTGAGTAAATTTAATCGAAAATATTCTTAGACATTTCAACTTTTTCCACAACACGTTTTCACGTATCATTTTTTGATGGAATTGGTTGGTGACGCATGAACATTGATAATCGCCTAATTGGTGTACGTGGGATTTTCAGCCGGAGGGAAGGGTTTGACTTGGGGTAACGTCTCAGTAGTGATCAAATTGAGAGACCGAAAGCGGTGAAAGCCCCCAAAATTTTTAACATTTTGAAAAAATAGATCCTAAAATGCATCTCCCAACTTTAGGTTTTAATATTTCATAATTTAGCCAATGAAAATCAATGTTGAAAACATGACGAAAAATATTTTCCTGTGACCCCTTCTGTACGCAACTGATTACAGTGTATACTGCATGTTTTTTGAAAGAGAATTAGTGTTAACGCTATAATATTAATAGATGATTATCTATGAAGAGAATAAATTAAACATCGATAAAAGCCATAAACGATATTCAAAACAGATTTTGAATTAATAATGCAAATTTTTGCTCATAGAACGGCGACTCGATACCAAATATCGCTAATAAACATAAAAACGAAAAACTATCACTATTTTTTGTTGCCCCTGATATTTTTCTACTTAGATTAAAATGTTGGAATTGTTTCATTCCATTAAAATTGAAAATACCTATTTTCTTATGCACAATTAGATGCAGTCTAACAAGACTGGTACCATAATCCATGTGATTTAATCCTATTTGTTCTAGTGTAATCATATGGAAACATTTGCAAAGATTTTCCTTCAAGTCTATTACGAATTTTGAAAAAATTCTTGCCATTTGAATACACTATCTGTAAATGCGCCCCCTCGCTATAGTGAAAATTTTGCTAAGAAATTATTTGCGTGCCTGAAGTACGGAATAATTTTAACTATTTCTCAATGAAAAATTCGATTTCTGTGAAAAACTTCTACCCATACTTAATGTTCAGATAAAAAATTAGGAAAATTTGGGTTACAGATAAAAAAAGTTTCATCTTACTTTAAAGAATGAAAAAGTATTCAGCAATAAATTTAAAATAATATTAGTGCAGTTGTACTTTTAGTACATTTGGTTTGCAGGAAATCGGCAGGCATTTTTTTACAAATATAAACATTGAAATAATTTAAACATTGATTGCCATCTAGTGTGTAAATTATGCATTTAATAACAAAATTTCGGAAAAACTGGATAAAAGGAAAGTGTATAAACTGCAACACGTAAAATAGATAATAAATTATAACATAAATCATTTAGTAAAAGCATCTGGATCTTACCAAGAAAAATGTATATACCACAATCTAAATTTTATATCTTAGCTTAACGAATTTCGACTGTAATAAATTATTCGTTAAATAAACTAGTTGAAGTAGCTTATTAAATTATATCGTATTTTCAGTGAAGTCTATTACCGTATTTTTTCTGCTATGAGGCACACATTCAATAAAATTGTAAAATTACACCACAATCTTACAATAACAGGGCCCTTCCCCAAGTCAAAAACAATTCATAATGCTAGGCTCACGATCAGGGGTGTATATATATATATGTGTTTATACATATATATATATATATATATTCGTCAGTTTTACTATGGGAATCCGGGGTGGGGGTGTACAGGTGACGGATTTTCGAAAAACTGACGGATCTTTAGTTTACTCATTTCTTCATATTTTTTCGGTTTTTTATTAAAAACAGTTTGTATGTTTACTCTAACTAAAATTAATTTGAATCAAAAAAATTTTTTTTTAAAAAAAACAGTCAGTTGTACACTTTTTGAATATATCTGCCAGTTGTAGTACTATAGAAGAAAAAAATCATATAGTACAACTGACGGTTTTAAATATATATATATATATATATATATATATATATATATATAAACGACTTTCGATTATTGATTCGATCACTCTTTCACCCCTAAAGTTTAGTAAGTGAATTTGAAAAAATCAGTTTCCCGAAAAAAATGCCTGTTACAGACCAGGCTAGACGAAAGGGAAAAAATTCAATGTGGGATAATAGATAGGAGCTTAATTTGAGTGTTGCAAAAGAGTTTAACAAAGCGAGGAAATCGCAACAATGTTGTGTTTATGCTATTCTTTGTACACAATACGCAGATGTTTTTCTGGGTGTAACAATTAATTATTTATAAATTGGAAATCGTTAGAAAAGACATTTCGATGGTATCAGTGCTTTATTATATAAAAGGAAATCAACACCATGGCAAATTTCTCCGCCTTTTACATGATTCATGCGCGCTCCCAATTATTAAAACATGGAAAACATATTAAAATTTTATTCACCGGTTCACAATACTGGTTACTTGTTTGTATCAGAATAGACACCATTCATACTAATATTTTCGGCGCAATATGATGACATCAAAGACGAGATAATTTGGAATTTTTTTGTTCATCAACAATAATCGATGACGGTCATGCAGTGCCCTAAAGCAAATATAAAATTAACCTGAACTGATGCCGGAGATGTTGCTTTCATTAAACTTTGAAATGGAATATTGCTTTTTCAAATTGCCTGTTTGTATTGCAGAAAACCTCAAATTTCATTTAAAAATGTGGTGAAATGGGTAGGTTGTGGAGACAAATTTTCGGATATGGATATCACATCATAACTGATGTATTTTAATTAATATTCTTTTTAATACATATTTCTGAATTTTAAAATTGATAACAAAAGCTTCGGTGCATATATTTATAGTTTTTAGTAATAAGTCATAATTAATTGTTCGCATTTTATTATAATGGAACTGGGCACAAGAAGCATCTCACAAGATTGTGAACCAAAAATAGCACCAACACCACATATAAATTGGCATGCGTATGAATGATGCTAACAATAGGTGCTGGTGATATTTATGGCACAAGGAAATATGCCATTTTCAGCAGGTAAGCTTTTAACCACTTTTAAAAAATAATCACAAAGGTCCAAAGTTATTTAGGTTACGGACCCTCATAGAAACTCTTTATGGTAGAGCAAAATCTGCCTACTCAAAATATACACTTTGCATAGAAAACGGCGAAAAAGTCGATGGAACTTCAAATTTTTGTTTTAATTAATATTTATAGAAGCAAGTTTATCTTTTGGTTTAAATTCCAATTGTGTAAAACACCTATGCGATTTGTATGATCTATTTAAAAGATATTGAATTTCTTAGTTCTATTATACAGTGGTGATCTGTAAAATGCTTGTACCTACCCACAAAAATCAGATGAAAAGTTGATACTGGATGAAAAAACATAATCTATATTTAGATAGATACTAAACGATAATCAATTTTTTCATAATCTATTATTTAATTTTAAATAATTTTGGCTGACAAATACGTGGACGATACGATTGAGAAATTCTGCATAGGAATTTGTTGATGCGGAAATTTTTCAGCATTTCAGTAATATTGTATTATATAGTTGTTCTTGTAAGTTTAATTTTACAAACTATTTCAAACACCTTGGTAATGCTTATATCACGGGAACCTATCTGGCTGAGGTGTACAAATGAAAAAACCTCGAGGAGGTAATACCAAAATTTGAACAATCACCTGCATTACAAGGATGCAATAGGAGCAAAATTTGGAAATGTTTACTGTTAGCGAAAGCTTTAGTCTGACTTAGCTCTTCACTATGAGCGGTCGATTATTCAACTTAGTAAAAATAATGATAACATTTAATGATTATCACGCGAAGTAACCGCAGCTAAATAAGGCAGCTCAAATGTTTTCCACCAGAAAATGATGTTCTTTTGTTTGGTAAAGCTTAACATAAACCATATTGCGATTATCTATTCGTTAAAGCTCGAGTATATTGACAATCTTAATCGATATTTTTACACCCTGGTTACTTCAAAAAAATATTCTACACAATGACGAGCTCGGATGCGATTTATGCGCACAAGCGCTGTTTGCAAAAATTTTTAAGGTCTTTTTGAGAAAAACGTGAATCCTGAAGGACATTTTAGTGCGACTTAAAAAATTTCCTGTGTTGATTTGTGATGCTTCGTGTTATTTTTCAATAACATTAAAATAATTTTAAGAGAACTACGGCATGTATATAATTACTAAAAAGATCTTAGGTAGGATAATGGAATAATTTTATCAAAATAAAGCGGAAGCCTAATGCTCCCATCAGTCTCTAG
Source organism: Hofstenia miamia (assembly GCA_900660155.1). Classification (NCBI taxonomy): domain Eukaryota; kingdom Metazoa; phylum Xenacoelomorpha; order Acoela; family Hofsteniidae; genus Hofstenia; species Hofstenia miamia. Next base: position 745,335 of record CABFPE010000062.1, on the reverse strand, counting down.
TGAACACGGTCATGTTCGTCGCCTTCTAAATACGTCATCGTACGGCGTCGAAGGAGCGAAAGAAAAGAAAATAATTTTAAGACTAATGCACTATTATTTAATAAATTCAGAGTTGGATCTTAGATAAAAGAATGTTTCACTTTATTAAATTTCGCTGCAAACTGCGATTAATTTCTAGCAAAATTAAATTGCGTGGAATATATCGAGGCAATGTATGAGATTAATGTATACTGCATTTCGATGCGCACTTAATTACCGACGAAATGTATAGAGAATTTCTTGATATTTTGTTAGTGATACTACAGTTCTGCGGGGGCGCACTTATGCTAAACATCAAAATAAAACACTAAGAGTTCTTGACACAAACACGTTTGGTAACATGTTTTATAAAAATGACAAGTTAGTAGACCGCTCAAGTTAAAGTAGAGACAACATGCTTCCTCAACGACGCTCATATAGATGAAAGTAAACGTAGACGTGGATAATTTTGGAAGTAATAATCATTTACCCAAATACACTCTAAGCAAACTAAGAAACTAAGAACGTTATTTGCCAGAAATATTTTGTATTTATATGTAGAAATCAGAATTCATTGTGGTTGATAACGTATTATCAAACAAATAAGGACTTTATTTTTAGAGTTGTAAATTGAGTTGCCCGTTTTTGAAGGCTCTTGGCATACTAATTATTTACTAGAAACACTTTGAACAATTAACATTTATATTACCAGGAGCGGACTTTGGGAATGGTGAACGGCTGCCCTATCTTAAAATCAAATTTGTGAAATTGCGGAACTACTTTATTCTAAAAATATTGTCATTTCCCTTAAAAAATTGAGATTCAGAGATCAGAAGACCAAATATCATATAGGAACATAAAACAACCTACAGGTTCTCATTTTACAAGATTTTGCATATATAGCACACATTTTCAATGTAATTTGGGGATGCGGTGCATCCGCAAATCCTCAGTGACACCACTCTATAATACAGAATATAAATAAAACGAATATTTCTGGAATAAAATGGAGACACATAATAATGTATATAGAATTATTTTATATAGTAATAAGAAAAATGTGTTGATTTTGGGAGAAAAATATTTAAATATCAATCTGGGAAAAACGCGAAAATGAATTAGCCTTTTACACCGGTTTAAATGTCAACAAAACTAACCTGCAGTGTATTGAGATTATGGAAAAGTCCTGCCATAAAATCGCTTTACATTCTCGATGAAGCACTGCTTTTATTAAACAATGCAACAGCTGCGGTGTTTCTTTCACAAAACAGGAAAAATTATTAACTGACCTGATTATATTGCTAGCCTTGTCTATATCGTCACAATGTCGATGGAAATATATCGCATTATTCTTTCAATTTTTCATCACTCGACTTGAACTAATTCTACTAGTCGTAATTAATCAATGCATTAAAACAAAATATTGAAAAAAAATTATTAAATGTTATAAATTCAGTAAAGTAAACGCAAATCATATGCCTCAAAAAAGATAACTTAGCAGCTTTTGAGGCTTTCTCGTACACATGTGTCCAACATACTTAATATAATTGACATCATAACTAAGTGTAAAATGTAGAATTTGAAAACTGCTCTAAGTTACTTCAAATTTGACTCGGGTTTTACACCTAGTCATTCAAAGCTATGTCAAGGGATATTACAAGTAATCAGAAGGCATTGTAGTTGATTGCAAAAACTAATCTACCAATTAATTGCAGGCGTATTGAACTTGTATTAGAATTAGCGAATTTTAACAATTCGAAAGAATACCAAATGGAAGTTTATGTCTCAATAAAAAAATAGCTACCAATAGAGCTATTTGTAAGATGGTGGCAGAAATTCCTTACTATTATGACACAACTCTATATTAGTTACTTAATTTAAAAAGTTAGTTATTGTTCCTTCGAAATGCATTCTTATAAGAATAATTTTTATGAAGTACCGAGACTCAATGAATTCAATTCCCAACAAATTTTTGTAATGTTTTGCGTAGAATTGCTGTGTTAATCTGATAGAGTAGTGGTACGATGCAAATGATTTTTTACTGCGCATCGCTTCAGTTACCATTTACCATTTGTGTCTTTGCAGTCATAAATATATTTTTTAACGCTTAACAGTTTTGTTTGCAATGGATCGCTGAAATAATTGCTATAACTGATTGTAGCCGTTGGAATCATGTATTTTTTTGAAGTTCTGTCAATTTTAAGTACAGTAAGTGTATCTCTATGGCAATGGACTTTTAAAGAGAAATTGCTTGAAAGATTTGTATGACTTATAACAGGTGCAACTGTGCATAAAAAATGAATGAAGAAATAATAAACCGCGTTTTAAAGAGCAAATGAGGTTTGTTGCAAAGTTATTACAGTTGGCTAAAAAGAAATAATTTTGGTAACTTATTTAACTGTAGCAAAGGCTTTCAAGGGAGCCCATGTGCATCGCAGATCGGCATATTTACACAGATTTCGTCGCACGTTTATCGACATGAATATTTCAAAGGCAACAGCGTTTGGGGAAAATAACACAGGCTGCGTTTGTGGGTCTCTCAAACAGGATATGTGATTGTTTTCACTGAAAACACAAAGCAAGCTCAAAGAACAAATGAAATACTTTGAAACCCAATAAGGGAACTTTCCTGAAATAATGTTCACACATCAAAGTTTGGAGTGATAAAAATTTTACTTGACAATTAATTTATAATGAGTGTAATTTATGGGTGCAAATAAAGCAAAATTGGGATTTACACTACAAACAAGAAAGACCTTCCAGTACAAACACCTAACTGACATCGAACTGTGTAACATCCGAAACTTCGCAAAAATTGTAAATAAGCAAAATGCGGCATAAAAACAATGTAAACAACTCAAGTTCCAAATGCGACACAACTGCTTGAAAGTTCTTTTTTTCAACAGAACACATTAAGACCAGAGATATATCCCGAAAATTGAGGTCCAAATCCTGCACATTTAAATTAATGAAAACTCTGCCCATTTTAATGATCATTGCCGAAAAAGTTTCTTTAATTTTTCGGTTTACTATTCCAAAGTTGGGTATGTTTGAAACGTGTACTTAAATCTATATATTGAAATTGAAAAACCTAAATTGAGATTTTTCATGACATTGCTTTTGGGTCGATCTGTGTGCAATGTTTCACAATTTTCACTCGCGAATGTCCATATCTGCATCAAACATGACAACTTTTCAAGGTACCCATGTAAACATTGAACAAACAAATTACTAGCGTATTTTCTATCATTGATTCAATAAAAACTAAAAACTTTTAACTTAAATAACAGGAAAATAGTTATGTTATATCGAATATTCTAATACTACACTCGACCGTGCGAATTGCCCATTTGACTTCACTTTAATAATACTATCTCTACTTAAAACAAAATCAAGTATTTAAAAGGCGGAAACATGTAACTAGCAAACTTTTCGAACTTCAATTAAAGGACGAAACATTAGATCCTTATCATAAGTAGCAATAAACAAGAACAGAAAATTTCTGAAAAATAGTGGGAACTTAAGAAACGCATTTTAAGTGACAAATACTAAGATGGATGCAAAATAAGTCCTGTTAACTTATTCTGGAGTGTTTCGGATGAAAGGGATGAATCATTGTTGACCTACAATTACATTTTAGTTACAATTGAAGTGCTAGAAACTCTGAAAACACTATTTCCTTGGCAGGAGGCTTCCTGGAGAATTGCTTAATTATGGCAACATTGCAAATATGCATTTTCAGTGATTGAAATTCGATTTGGTGGAACGAATAACTACCTGGTCAACAATTTTATGTTATAATATAAACGTAGATGACAAACATTGAACTCGAAAAATTATAAATTTGTAAGCATAAATTGTTTTAGATTAATTAAAAACTTCAGATTGTATTGCTATGCAATACAAAAATTTGGTCTTTTGTATCAAGGTCATGTTTAGGCCTAATTTCAAAGATTGGTGTCTTGTTTTAAAAAACGAAATGAAGCATTCTATTTGTAATAGGTTTTGTTAGCTGTACTTATGAAAATTTAGTGCAAGTTAACAAATTAATTTCACAATTTCAATGGGTATGAGGTATGAGAATATGAAAAGCTGACATTAAACATTTACATCTTCAATTAACTCAAGACATGTTGATCAATTCATATTTCAACACGAAAGCAAATAAACGAATTGTCTGCAATTCTAGTTTAGAATGTTCAACTGAGAATCGAGAAATCTAATATGAATAATTGAATAAACCTAGTTAAATTTTCTCATCTCAGCTTGCCTGAGTCTCAACCATAGTTATAATCGGGTTGAAATTTTCAAATCCGAGCCGATCCCATAAACCTTCAACCCGAACCCGATTTTTGAAATTTGGTTGCAAAACTATTTGACCAAATTCTAGAATGCAAATAATTCAGTTGTTTTTTAAGACAAATGAACGTTTTGTGAGAAAATTAACAAATTTAAGAATATTTGTACTAATATTTGTAAAATATAAAAATTCAATGGCCTCAACTGTTTCTGCTGAAAGTTGATCACATGTAGCTGATGGTCAGTCCACATTAAGAAAAATATCGTCCTCATTGTGCCCTGGGGTGAAAAAAATGAAGGCCACTACAACTTTTAAAAGCACAGGGAATCTCAAAATATTAGCTTTATAGAAACGTTTTCTTTAACTGCTATAATCCTTATTGAAGCTTCATATATATTAATCATGATAATGATGGAGTACTGAACTGAAATTGCCAATAACCAATGAAATTTATGGAAACTGATTTGTAAAAGATTTACTCTAAATTACGTTTGAATTCACTAAATATCAACTACATGTATATGTGTTTTAAAACGATGTTCTCAAAAATGCATTTTAATAGTTAAATAGCTTCTTTAAATAAAGATTTTATTAAGGAGTTTTCAACAAACTGTTTCAAAGCATGCTTCTCATACTTAAATGTGTAAACAGCAGGTCATTTCTCGATATTTTAAGTTAAAAATTCATTATAAACCTGTAAATTTTTATTTTTAAAGAAGTTAAAAATGTAAACGCCTTACAATATCTATTAGCTAAGATTACCTCGAAATGCCAATCCAAATTGCACCAGCATAAAGTAAATAGTAAATTGCATAAACAACACAACAATTTACTAGTAGGGTGTCCGGAATTCCTAAAGGTGAATGGCTTTGATTAAAAGAAAAGCAGGCATGGGCAATAATTGAATTAAAACTACAATATTGATTGTCGCCTCAATTAGGTCTCCTGGAGCACTGAATTTCGCCTTCCAATCACTTATCTGAAAACTGATGATTAATAAAGAGAATTGTCTTTTAAGTGGAAAGTGAACTTAAAGGAAGCACACAAAGGTAGTACGAAGTTTATTGTCAATAAAAATAATTCGAAAAGTCAGGGTAGATTACAGGTGCATAAAAATTGTTTCACCCAACTCAATGCACAGAATGGCTTTGAAAACTCAAAATTTCAAAATTTATGTTTACATTAATTTTACGCCTATTAATTAAAGTAAACTCATGTGAAAAATGATTCCAAAACTATAAAACAATATATTGGCAAAATATTACTTTAAGCTTAAATTTTGTTGCTTAAATTTTATTGGTTTAACCTCATTCTGTATAAGTAAATCACATTGGAATTCAATTTAATAGAAAATTTAAAAAATATAACATCTCTATAATATTAAAATAGATTTGGCCACATTTATTACTTTTTCTAAACCTTTGTTAGCAAAAACGATGTTTAAAATAAGAATCATATTTATATTATTTTTCTAGTTGTATACATAAAAAAATAGTATTTATATTGCTATGTAAATCGATCATTTTCGGTCAAGACATAAGGTCAGGATGACATTGAATCATTATTTTCTCAATGTGTTCAGATCATCATTGGCCATCCCTGCCAAATATTAGCGTTGTCGTGGTCTTGGAACACTTGATTTTTCATATGTTATGGCATTGCTGTCAATTCGCTGACGTCAGGAGCCATTAGGACGTCAGCGCTTCAGAATGTCGAATTTTTTGTTCTCTCAATATTCAATCATATCTAAGCTATAGTCCTGCAAAGCTTCCTTGCTTGGTGATAAATAAGATTGATTTTATGAGGGGTGCTTTTGGAGCACCCTTCCGGTCTTAAAAGTGAAAAAGCCAAGCCGAGATAGGGTTAAAATAGAAAAGTACAAAGTGAAATATATCAGGGCTAGAGGCAAAAGATGCCAATTTGAGGTCGGGTAAATAACGAAATGGATTTATGCAGTTGGGTATAAGCCCCAGATATATTGTATGCCATGTTTCTTTTGATCATTAGTTCGTACAAAATAACCCTAGATTGAAATTTTGCATAAAATGATAACGGTGTATGATTTGTCTCATATATACACATCTCAGAAATGATAATGTTTTGAAATACTGTGTAGAGCTGAGAACGAAGCAAATTTCTAATTTTTGGCATTGCTCATCACCTATTTTTGGAAGTCATCACTGATGCAAAAATTATTTTTAGCTCAAACCATTTTGCAAAATCGTCTGGCATTGTGACAGCATTGTTGGAAGTGAAAGTTTAGAATTACATTGTCAAACGCTAATGAATTTATCTTATATCTATTGGCGTGAAATGCAATTTCGTTAATAAAACTCCAAAGTCAATAACCAGCAAATCGCTGTGAGTGCAAAATCGCAGTTTCCATTAATTAAATTAAAGCAATTCAGCGCAATCAAATTCAATTCGATGGTAAATTCCGCAAAGGCTATGTGATGAATAATTGAAACGAAATATGAATGGGTAGGTGAGATTGGGTGAGAGAAATTAACAGAAAGCATGATTTGTAAAGTATAATTAAAAATTAATTCAAATCTATTTCAAATTTGACACAGTATGGTGGTAGTAGTGAGTCATCAGGTAAATATGGGAATATGCTATCTTTAGATTATTCCAAAAAATACTACACGTTTCAATAATATTTTACCATGGTTCACTGAACAAACGTAGCCCTAACCATAACTCTAACCTGGGGACAACCGCGACTGGAAGGTGAGAAATTCTGGTTTAGATCAACTGGGCGGATGTAGGTGCCTGGGCAACGCAAGTGCTAACAAAATTAAATTATTAAACTTTGTTTATTGGAGAAAAACTGCAATGCTATTAGAAGACTTTTCCTAGACCTAAAATTGGTTTTTGATGTTTACATTTTGGTGCTAGGATGTTGGTAAAAACCCCTGGTATAAACGCATTGTTTTTCAGTTTTTTGCATATGATTTTGAGGTCTGAGTAAATATCGTTATAGTCTAATTTCGTTTTCACTTAACCTATGTAAACTTTGGCTAACTAATCATTTCAACTTATGATTTCGAATTGATAAAAGTTTTTGCATCGGACTATGATTGGAAGTCTTGAATTTTTAATCTTTTAAAAAACAGTTTTTCGCTTAATTATAAATAATCACATGGATATTACATACAGCACAAATTAACTCTTTCACTGCGAAATTCGACTTTAGTCACACGGCCAACATTATGTCTGCCTGCGAAATTCGACTTCAGTCCACATCTCTGAAAAAACTTCTTTTACTGCGATATTCGATCATAGTCACAGAGTGCATAAAATAATGGTGCCAGCTGTACGATAAGTTTTACTCTTCAAAAACATGATAATACATCACCCATTGAGAATTTCTGAAAATTCATGAAACGCAGTGAAAGGGTTAAAAAGCGTGTACTCAAATCGTATAAATCCATTTTCTCAGTAACAATTGCTTACCAAAACATCACCAACACTGGTTAAAAATGACAATTAATATAAAATATTTAATTACTGGATAATAATTGTAATTAATTGGTTCTAATTTACTGGAAAGTAGAATCTTTTTAGTTTAGTTGAAAAATTTAAAAACTATTGCTGCAATGTATGTAATTTTTGTTCGCTTTTCTAATATCAAAAATGCCCGCAGGCCCTTAATTTTCGCTACAGTAGCAATACCTATGACTATGAATTGACTTCTGTCTTAGAAAATTTAATTGTTTGATTTGTTCTATATGAAAACAAATTATATGAATGGAAAATTAATCAAATCAAATTAAAATAATTTCCAGCACAATGCTAAATTGAACAATGTTTATTTTGAAAACAGTGGCAAAATATTATTCGAATTCCCTGCTTGATATTACCTAGAAAGGCAGTGGTCAGTGTATTGTCGCTTCTTGTTCACACTTCTGTAAACTACAATAATGCTAAATTCACAAATCCAATATAACAATATTGATTGTACTTTAGAAAATATTATTAACACTTGTTGTTACACTCATGTGTTGGGTCAGCCTATTGCGTTTGAACTTAGCTTACGCCGATTTTTGCTAGGTCAGTTATGTTTGAGCTATGCTTGGCCCACAATTAATCACTGGCAGTCAGGTATGATTGGAATGCTGGTGAATTGTTAATTAGTATTCAGTAATTAAATATCGTCTATATGGACCTGGATTTCAGCCAAACTAGAAAATTAAGTTGGGTTTGAACGTCTTACTTGAACCTGAGTTGGGATTTCCAACTCCAATAATTGCTTCGAATGTTTCAACTCAATCAAGATGATTAAAGTCAGGGGTGTACTCGAGGAGGTGCTCAGGGAGGCTCAAAAGTTATATCTCGGTGTGGGTGTTGGATGTTATTTGTTGAGTAATTAAATTCGGTCCAAACTTCAAATGTAACATAAAACTGCAGTACTTGAAATTAGAGCCCCCCCGTTAATTATTTAGAAGTACAGCACTGACTAAAGCCTAAGTTCACAAACATCATTTATACTTATATAATGATATAAAATAAGACTAATGCATTAAAGAAATTGACATTCAACAACAAATATATTTAGAAAAGACAAATTAAGCATGAGCAACTTGTGATTAGGTGCAGGAAGGCACAGTTAATTTAATTCAGTTAGCTGTGAGGCAGGTCTTGAAAAATGCACAAATCATTGCAAAATGCTAAAAAAAATTACAATTTAAGCATTCATTTTATTAAAAATAGTTTTTTATTAAAAAATAAAACCCCACTAATGGCTTATTTAACCGGATTGTGTGACTGAAAATGAATTACAGTCAATCTGTTCTTTCACTTAAAGTGAAATTTTTAATTTAACCCTATCCACTGGTTTCCCTACAAAAGAATTGAATGCAAAAAATATTTACATGTTACATTTATTTGACTGTACTTATGTAGAAAATGGAATATGGATTATGCAAAGCAACATTGTATTCTTGGTCAAAATCCTATTATTAATCATTTAACAACTGAGATATTAGTTTTGATGTAAATTTTATAACCTAATTAAATCTACTTACAAACCTAATTGCAGAATAGTTTAATTATAGCTAAATTTTTAGACAGATGTTCATCAATTCAGTGCGCAGGATTCAAGTGAATTTCTGCATTTAAGTTTACATTAAACCTGCCTTACAATACAATGCAATGAAAAACCTAAAAGAGATAATTAGGTAAACAATTTTAATAATTTCACAATTGCACAGTTGAATAGCTACTGCAGTTCATATTATTGTGGGCAAGTTAACTGAATGAAATATTAATCTTTTAAGCTTTACCGTATCCAGCAGTTATAAATATTAGCCGCATTGCAAAATCAGGTTAGTGCATCATTTGCCTACGCAGTGGAATGTTGGAGTGATGAGATTTAATATAAGACGAGATTAAAACTACAAGCGTATGAAATTGGAAAATCCAGTCTGCCGTCGATAATTAGAGCAGAAATACTCTTTTTATTTGATTTCTCGTGAGTAATTCACAGATGTCAATGCGCTGAATCTTTGGAATTTAGGAAACGCAGATAATGCCCCCATGGGTGCTACTAAAATGCCACGCACTTGAACACTCGGAAGCTTTGCCTTTTATGCAACAACTGACAATATAGACTTAATATCTGTAAGAAGTACCTTTTAGCGATCACTAATCACTTAATTAAAGTAGAACTGCGTTTGGTATAGAATACAATTACTAACTATACCTATAGGAATTCTAATGAATAATGTAATTATTCAAAATTAAAATCACTTTCTCTATACTGAGATCTTCAGAAAAATTCAAAAAACATGATTGTCAGGAATCCCTGGTTCCACACTGGCAGACGCAAAGGGGAGCAACTGGTGGAACGTGGAATATCACCCGTCAGGTTTTCAACATTGATTACAGTTGGTTAAATCAACATAGATTTTGTTAAAAATTACAAATTATTAAAAACTAAACATGAGGAGATGATTTAGAGGCCCATTTTTCATTACTTTGAAAATTTGGTCACTGAACTTGTGCAAGACTGGATGTCCCCCATCAGAAAATCCTCCGTATGTCCCTGGTTGCACATTGAAAAAAATATTTACTGGTCAACTACTTAGTACATGATGTCAAAACCTGTGCCTTTAATCATGCAATTTTCGAAAAGGAGCAAATTTGCCTTCGGAAGCCGCAAAAAACATTAGAAAAAACGTAATTAAGATCGTAACAGTGACATTTACTTAAGAACAGAGAAACCCATTCACTGATACGCATAGCACAGTGGGGGACAAATCTCAATCAAATCGTTCCAATAAATACATTTGCATGCAGATTAAATTTAATAAGTATCTCCTCAATTTTCGAAAATAGTTCAATTGCACTACTATTTTGTAATTACACAAAAGCATGTATAAAACTTGGTATCTGACTAACCAACACAACCTAAACCTAATTCGACCATTAGAAGGTGACATTTTATAGGCTTAACCGTTGAGATGCGAAATTTTTCAAAGCTTATGTAGACTACATGAATAAATTGCAAGGGATCGCTTTGCTCAAGCTTTTAATTTGAGCTTGGAGCTCACGAGAAAGTCCTCACGTAACCCGTTAATGGATATTTTTGTGTGGAAGGGATTTATCAACTTTTTCATCCTGAATTTCTACAATATGGATAAGGAGAAAGCAGATGTTAAATTTTAAAATTACACTTGAAATGAGATCATATAACAAAATAGAACAAATTTTTTTTATTTGTCGGGGAATTCCACATTTAGTTGGATAAAAATTTTATACATTAAAACCCAAAAAACAATTACCACAACTGACATGAAAAGTTAATTTAAAAAGTACATCGTCGTTATACTAAAAGTAAAAAAACCTAAAACCTTCAACGAAATGACTGAATGAAAAAAACATGTATATATTGCATTGATTTAAATGAAAGTTATTTTTAGCAATAATTTATTCTAAGCGCAATGTAACTAAATTAGTGTTTAGTTCAACCCGGCTTGAAGCCAGTGCTTAGCTACATCTTTATCGATCAATTATATGAAACTGAATATTTGTTTCATTTTATTTAGATAACCTTCAGCTCAAAAACGTTTTTTCAATGGATAGAGTACTTTTTGCAAAAAATATTCAAGGACCTTTGAACTACATAGACTTTTTAAAATGAACCGCGTCTGTTTCCTCACATCATGAGATTCAGATGCTATCCAAGAAATAAAAACGGCAATCAAAATGAGGTTGAAATTAAAGTTTGGATTCTTGCTTCACAGCCTATAAAAAGTTTTGTCAATATATTACACAATCTGTGTTTGGCTGAAGGAAGTCGAGTAGAAAATCCTTACAACATATTGAGGGCAATATTCCGATTCTACAAATCACTATATTAGTATCATCATAAAAAATAGAGCGTATCAATAACCTAATCTCATAAATTAGGGCAACTGTCAGACATGCAATGTGTCTAACAAACGAAGTTTCATTTGGTAAATTCTGGTCTGAATGTATATGATAAAAGCATTTGCAATTGTTCAATACATATTGAATTTGATAAATTTATATTTCATTGGTGACTGTGGAATAGGGCTGTTCGATTAATTGAATGTTAATTTATAAATGATTGTTTCAGCTGCCAAATGTGATTCAATTATCAATTACAAGTTATTGTCAAAATTATTTGCAATACTCAGACTTTCAGGATGTAAGTTTGTCTTCTTTCAAAGAATCGTAGTTCGGCAAAACAGTTCGCGAAAATGTACTTGGTCTAAACTCTAAGCCTAAACCTAACCATTAAACCAAAAGGCGTATTGTATTTTAGTATTTGAAATAAAATTGAAAAAGAATATTTTAGCTATCAATATCGATCGAGATAAATGATTGATATAATTGGTAATTTACGTATCAGATTGATAACTGATTGACTCTTGAAGTTTGATTATCGAACAGTCCTACTATGGTAAGCCTACGTGGAAAAATGGGTAAGTAAATGTGGAGATTGACAGTGTAAGTGTAAGGGTTTGCTAGTGTATTGACTGCTTACTCCACATGATAATTAAGAAAAAAATCTAACACCAACTCACCTGTGACACACTACGGAAGATCAAATTAAATATTAATAATTAATAAAATGATCGAAAGGATGCGAAATGAATTATCTTTTAGGAAAAGACTTAAGATTTTGTTGGTGATAATATCCCGCATTGTAACATTTATCAGTTATTGCAGGTACGCAGTGTTTTTAATAATCAGCATTATATAGCCAAAAGCAATCGTCTGTACCAATAATTGAATTAGTAATGAGTCATGGCATAAACAATAAATACAAACCATCTCAATCAGTGCGAGGTAAATAAAAATAAAAGCTCACTTCTGATCGCTTGCGGGACATAGATAAGAGTTTTCCTTTTAAGGCCGTAACCCATATCCCCAGAATGCTCACAGCAGCCATTGTTGTAAACAAATTCACGGCCAGTGTGTTCCATCATATTGACAATATGTGGGAAACATTAAAAGAAAACGCAGCGAATGCAGATAGCAACTCTCCAGGCAAAGGACGCTGGTGAAGAAAACGGTGAACAATGCACCGCGTAGCCGCTGAAATCCTCAAGTCTTTTTTAACATGGCGCGATCAAAAAAGAGCGCAATTGAATAAAACGGTATTACTTCAAAAGCACGTCGGTTCAATAGTGGGAAGAAATAAAATTTCCAGTGACACGTAAATTCATTCACTGATACGCCTAGCACAGTTGGGGATAAACCTCAATCAAATTTGATTCCACCCTGCGCTGACGTGTAAAATTTCATCATTTCAATAATTATATTTGCACGCAGACTAAATTTAATTAAAACCCAAATATTAGCGAAGAAGGAATTCAGTGCATATGTTATATCAATTTCAATAATTTCTAAGATTTATGCAACCGATTTTCACGTATAAAACAAATATTGTACATTAAACAATGATATTATATCATTTTTATATTTTAAACGCCAAGTGTGGCCATGTGCTGAATTTTTCGATAACAGAAGTAGAAATGAATGGTTGACACTTGATATTTATGTATCAACAACTAATTTGTTAAATCATGGACTTCTGCTATGTAAAACACATAGTATAGAGAAAACACACAGAATGACATTGGATTCAAAATGCTTTGTACGTAGATTCTCTCGTAATCAACGATTTCAGCAAAATTTGCAGTCAAACTTTCTTCGATTTTCAATCATCTAAGTTTGGCAGAATAGCTAGCCAACCCGCTCTTCAGGTCTGAAATGTGGATAACATGCTGAGTTGATTGAAAGCATTGAGTTTTTGCATCAAAGCTAGGCATTTTTTGACTGAATTCTGACAGGTGAGCGACGAAAACTACCCGTTTTCACTTAGCGCGTGAAAGCAGCTAAATCCACAACCAAATGATGATAATCAGTTGGGAACTTCCTTCAGTCTTTTTTTCTTTTCATTAATAAAAGGTTATTTTAGAAAAAACAAAAAGCTATTTCAGTTTCTCACGAACCCGAATTTATCAAACAAACATTTTAATAAATTTGTTGCATAAAGACATAATATTTCGAAGTAATATTGACACACATATCTAATTGCAGTTTAAGTAGATCTGATAGATGGTACTACCGATAGGGTTAGGGAACATTTCCGGAAATTCATTCTCATTTATAGGGTTATTCTGCTCGCAATACTTACTTCAAGAGAATGATATCTGGAATGCATAAATATCAAATAGACACTTAATTACTCATCCTGTAATATATAAAATTTCTATGTAGAGACGTGCTACATTTTATAAAATAATTAAATATATAAAGTCAAATTACTGTTGAATATACCCGGAATAAAACATCGGGATAATTCCGATCCATGTTCATTAAATTTGACTGTATGTATGTATTGCATAAAAATTAGAAATTATGATTAAATACGTGTAACTCATATAAAACGTTTCTTAAGGAAAAATAATCATCCCTATAGAGGCAAATGATCTCAGCTTAAAATAAGATAATACTTTGTCAGATTCTGGAGTATAGATACTGCACACACTGACAAATAAAGTAATCGTTGATTTATCTCATCTTGTGAAACAGACCAGAGAAGAAATAGTCTAAGAAATACCGAGGGACTATATTTATTACGTCTAAAAATCTACTTACGCGAATCATTAATGAGCGGTCTTTGAGAATGAGGCCGCTCGCGATAGGGAGCTCTCAATGAGTTGAAATTATGGGGTTGAAGGGGCGGTACGCCGTAGTCCATCGATTGCGAAATATTACTGCCTAGAATGAATAACTTAAAATTGGTTTTATATATATATATATATATATATATATATATAGCACATTTATATAATATATGTAGATGCACACTTACATTACCTTAGAAAATTGCACGAAATGGCATTGCTAATGCTGAAAAATAGCTTTGAATGAATTTTCAAAATTAAAAAATTATGATTTTCCAAAATTTAGCTAAAACATTTATATATAGTGCCATGTTCCTGAAATGCATTTTTCGCTTTATTGTTGCAATAATTAAATTATTCAACCTAATAAATATATGGCATACTGTATATACTAAGTTCTCTCTATATAGAAAAAAATTTTTACGAAAATTAAAAAACTCCCATTTCAACAGCAAATATATTAACACATATAAATTTCGTAGTTATAATAAAAATATAATTTTATCTTTATCGAAATAAAAATGCTATTAAAATACTCAAATTCTTGGAAATAATTGTCTAATAAAAAGTCATGTTTTTTATGAAATAATTTAGTATAGAGACATATCGTTTATTTTGTGACAACCCGAGATACACATCATAGAATGTCATTTACCCCAGATCAATAATCAATGTGATCCAATCCTAAGCGCTAATGCCACATTAATTGATCATAAAACAAATCCCACGTTCACAAAACAAAAAGTTTAGATATGTATCATAAAAATATTTGCTATGAATGCTCTTAGTAGTCTTCCGCAACTCAATGAATTTTAGTGTTAAATGGAGATCGATTTTGAATATTAAAGAATTAAATATTTCACAAAATTAAACCCAAATCAGAAACGGAAAATACGTAATCTAGAATAAAAAATAATGAATAGCTTAAATGCACATTTAAAGAGAAAGGGGGTAGGGGTGGTTGCCTCGCGTTTAAGCATGCAGTGTATATATTTTTAAGGTTGTTGTGGGCAATGAGTGGGACCAAAATTTTTGGTGGGAATTCTTACGGACATTCATTAAAACTTCAAAATATTACATTTAAATGAAGGGTGTAGCGCAAAAAATGTTATGCTTCAAAAAATTGGAATATAATTATGACTTATTGAGAATTTCGGAAGCATTCTATATAATATAAATAAGAATGTTATCCATGCAAATAATGAACTTTGAGATATGATCCCGCTATAAGCGCTTGATCCTAGTCCCTCCTACTTTGAAAAGCTGGCGACGCCTCTGGTACTAGTTAATGTATTATGCTATAACAAAAATTATTGGAAAGTTGAAAAGAAAGATTGTAATTAGTTTGATGCCAATAGTCACGTCGGTGGGAAAGAATGAATACTGACGCGTTGACAATGCCAATTAAAATATAAAAATTTCCTTAGCATAGTGTCAAATGCATCCCCTCTCTAAATGCTAAAGTAACTGCGGCATTAGTATCAAATGTTCGCTTTAATTTTTATAAAAATTAATCAAAAATTGTCAATAATGCAATCAAGCACGCAAATCTTCAAAACCACCATGTAAATCAATTTTACGTGATTAATATTTGCAGATCATGTCCTTCATCTAGTGAATCAAATTTAATTTTGCTTTTTTTTGTATGAAACTTTATACTGTATTCTGATTCAGTGTTATTCTTGTATTACTAAGAACTAAATAAATAGATTTAACCCTAACCTGAACATTTTTTTTAAAAATTTTTATGGATTTTTGAAAAATCCTTAAGCACATACAACTAATAGTTATCCAAAATCTGAAAACGCCACAAGATAGAGGACGCGTTCTCAATGGGCTTATATCGGCCATCTATATAAAAAACATGTAAGATAAGTTGTTGCTTTTATGGGCTTTCAGCCTCCTGATTCCTGAATATTAGGAATAGTGGGAATTAGTAATCTTGAGACCTCAATAAAATGATGACTTGAGGCTTGAATTTATATAATTTTGTGTTGCAATTAATTTATTACTAGAACCCTATCTAATCGTAGACTGCGTTGGAAAAAAACGTTTCTTAATAAAAAAACGTTAAAACACCCGAGCAATTAATAAGGAAAAACGGCTTTATATGAAAAGCTTTGTTTTTTCTGCATGACTGATGGGACAAAGGTCCATTTTTGGAGTTTTTCATGCGAAAGACAATTTCGCAGTTCCGTCTGAGTGAGTAACATCATGCTGAAGACCTTTCTTTGGAAGCACAGCGTGGCACAAGTTGCGGCAGGATTGTAATTCACCACTTGCTTGATATGTTTACTTACCAGTACATTACAAAATACAATTACAACTACGGCAACATTCAACGTTTAAAATTTTACGCGCCGTAATCATAATAAAAAACACTTTAAAAAAACTTCAATAAAAAACAGGTCTTTTAAAACATGTTTTAAAACGTGTTTTAAAACAGGGTTGTTTTTTATTTGCCAACCCTGATCTTGAAAGTTTACATATTCCTAACCCACTGCCCGAAATGTAATAAAATTGAAAGTTATAGTTTTAAGCTTTTGACAGTGTAAAAATGACATTTTAATCTATTTTGAATGTAAAGATTTATTAATTATTTTGGTTCGTATAACAACACAAAACTAAAATGCCATTTCTTGACTTCTAGAGAGGTAATAAGAATTGTAAAATAACATGGACAAATGAATATATTTTCGTAAATTTAATTTGAATTTATCAAATCACATTCAATGAAAACTAACAAAGACAATTGGAACTATAATAAATTCAGCAAAGAAAGCGCATGACAATAAGCAAACCAACAAGGGTTCATATTTGACAGCCTCCACGTGTTCGTTACGTAAATGACAGATATATTTTATAAGGGTTTTAAAAGAGTAACATCTGTTCTTTAGGAAATAAAAAATGCTTTGTTAAATATTTTTCTACAATAAAATCTGCGTATTTCTATTTTCACAGGCTACTTATGGAAACTAATAAGAAAAACAACTGTGTTCGTTAGTAATGTAAATCGATTTTATGAATGTATTTAAATAATCATCAAAAATAGTTTTCAAATCTCACAAATTATTGTTACAAAGCGCGAATTTTTGATGAAGCAACTTTAAATTACATTTCTTATTTTTTCTTCATATCATTAATTTTTCTTTATAATTTCAATAAATTAATAAAAATTTTTCTCGCATTTTTCTTCAAAAATTGTCAGTAGAAATTTCAAAGAAACGCAAAAATATTCAATCGAAATAGATGCGGTATTATCCAATTGAAATGAATTTGAATGTTTTTTGCAATTATTAAAGTAGCAGACATTAATATGTAACTAAAACTATAGTTGAAAATGGCAACTAGTGAATTACCACAATATAAGCTATTTCAAACGATTAAATTCAAAACAAACATCGGCCTCCAAAAATTTTTCACCGTAGACTCTGTCGAGTTCCGCCCTATGTATTATTATCTTACGAAGTTCCGTGCTTCAGTAAATACAAATATATTTTCAAAGAGCAATAAAAAATGAATATGAGCATATTTTTTAAATGCAACATTCTTGATGTAATTTAGTAAACAGCAAATCGGGGTTACTCTACCAGTCAACAGACTGAAGAGTGCGTGTCAACAGATCAAGTCCGTGACTCCTCCCCTGGAAGTGTACCCGCTAGGGCCGGATCTTGTATCATGCTTGACCTCTGGCGACCCCTGGCACGCAGAGTGCTGATCTGTGTTGAGTCTGATCAGCAGAGAGTGAAGCCGAAGGCCGAGCTTCGTGAGAGGGTTGCGCCTCTCTACAGCTTTCGCCAACCAAGGCTACTAACTGAGGCAACTCGTGAGCACCTGCGTCGGCCTGTTATGGAGATCCTGATTATTTAGGAGATATTTATACACTTGAGTGCAAAGCACCAAGTGACGTCCTAAAATCTCCGTGACTTAGAATGTCGGATCATAACTAAAACCCATGACAGAGCAAAGCTCCCTCATAGGTAAGGCTCAGCAAATGCTGGCCTGGGCCTATCTAGAGGCCAGAGACAGAGGAAAATCCTCTGTATAACTGCCCTCGTAGACGCACTCTACGGCTCTGGGCATAGACGTCGCCGTCTGCTCCACAGAACAGACAGTCTCACATCACCGTCACCGCCCCCATATGCGCATCCCTGCACACATGGCAGCACCTTCTACTACCCTATTGTTTAACGTCCACTTTTGGTTCGGGACTCCGCAAAGCGACGCGACCATCAAGTATTGGCTCAGCGTCTCCGCCTACCCAGGAACCACCACATGGAGGTTACTCTTCAGGACGATTCGGGCATAGCCCTTGGGTTCCCAAACAGCAAATACCTTTTATGACACCCAGTCGTAGCATAGTAATTAATTTAACATTTTCATTGATTACCAATTAAATATCTAACTTGGTACGTTATGGTATCAAACATGTTAGCAAAGGGGCGTAAATCTTTAGAATTTTTACGGGGAGGGAGACGACGTTCCTTTACATAAAAAACTTTTTATATTTCATTTACTATTTCAATTACTCGTTTAAATTAAGAAAAATGGTTGTAATTTGTTATTACTTATATTATTGCGGAAGGGGATTCCCTCTTATCCCATTCAGAATCCATGCTAGTGTGTTAGCGTATGTTATTGCAGAAAAACATAAAACAAACTTAAATAATTGTGTGAAACACCGGGTTCCTAAAAGAAGGCAGATGTTTGGGTAGATTAAATAAAGATGTAACTATTTGAACAGCTTTATAGATGCTGAATTGTTTATATTGAGAAATCATCAATTTGCTTAATGATTAATAGTGGAGCAGTGAGAGTTGGGGTTCAATAAGCGTCAACTGTTGATGCCTAAATGGATTTCATGCTTCACTACGCACGATAACGCCTTATTAAAGGATGTCCAACCCACCCATTCTCTGGGGTATGCTGACAATCCAATAATTGATTAATAATAAAAGCGTCAGAATAATTATTTCTGCTAATGGGACGGTCTTGTCTTTACAATGCAAGCATAACGGTAAAGCAACATGTATTGTGCAATAAGTGCTTAACTGGGAAAAGGTTTTTAATAAATTTAATATTAATAATTTCACATTATAAAGTGCTATTTTTATGCTTCCAATGGAAAGTTAATTTTAGAAAGGCATTCAATCGATGATCAAACAATTTATTCAAGAACGTTGTTATCACAAATTAATATAGAATTTTTCCGAACGTTAGATTTTGAAACTACCAAATCTAAGCCACCTGATAAATACAGGGTNATACAGGGTGCGTCAGCTATTTGAGAACATATTTTTCATTTTTTTTAAATGATAAAAAATCAAACAAAAAATATTCTTAATCAAAAACAATTATATAAACATATAAGCTAAGGCATTGTTTAATAATTTCATTCAATGAAATTCCCCTATACTTCAATGACAGCTTCGATTCGAGACCTAAACCGACTGCAAGCGCGCTTGAGATGGTCCTCATCTATGTTGTCCATCACTCTGACAATGGATGCTTTTAGAGAATCTTTGGTGTTGTGGGGGTGTTTATTAACATCTCTCTCAACGACGCCCCACACATAATAATCCAACGGATTCAGGTCTGGAGAGTTTGGAGGCCACAAGTTTGGAGTGATGTGATCATAAAAATGATCCGCCAACCATTCCTGAGTGTTTTGAGCCTTATGTGCTGGTGCAGAGTCTTGTTGAAAGATGTAGGGCCTTCCATTTCTTACTCTATCGATCCAGGGCTTAACAACAGTATCCAAGACTTCAATGTAAGCAGCAGAAGTGACTCTTAGTCCTTGCCGAAAGAAGTGTGGTGGCATCACATGTCCTTCGTTGCTAACAACCCCCAAAACCATAACAGTTGCAGGAAATTTTGTATGCATGACTGTTGGAACTTCGGAAGGGTCATCACACAGCCATCTGTCATTTCGTCTGTTTACCTTTTGATCTTGATCAAAGTTTTTCTCATCTGAAAAAAACCAAAGCATGCCTTGCTCAACAGGATGTTTCAGTTTGTTTAACAGCCTCTTGGACCTTATCAAACGATTCTCTTTGGTGGTCTCGGACATAAATTGGCCTCTCCTCATCACATAAGACTTGTAACGAAGATTTTCATGAACAGTTCTTCGAATTGTGGCTTCTGAAACATTCAGGTCTTTTGCGATGGACCTCATTGACTTTTGGGGGCTCTCATCAACGATATTTTGAACTTGATGAATAAATTCAGGTGTTCTAGTCGTGTCCGACCGTTGGTCGTGCTTTTTACGTTTAGCAACCTGATTGCAATCACCAACTTCTTACGAGCTTTAAAAACAAAAGATCGTGCGACTTTAAGAAATTGTGCGATTTGTAAATCGCTATGCTCTGCCTTTATTGCGACAATTACAGCATGTCTTTTCATTTCTTCTGTTACATTATTATCTGCCATTTTTAATTATCTCTAAAAAAAATAAAAATAATTAATATAACGTAAAGAGTAACGACATTACGCGATGTTCTCATTTACCTGACGCACCCTGTAAATAAATTTTCATTTAGGGGGTATTCATATAATATTAATGATGAATTGGAAACTACCCAACGTTTTTCAAGCACTGACCGAGTATTAACCCTATTAACCCATATATTTTTTAAAATTTGTGATTCTTTCTATAAAAATTTATGTTAGGTGTTGTTCCCATGGTATTAAGATTGTTTTATTACCTGAAAACTAGGTATGGAAAAAATATTTTTTAAAAATCGCATTTTCAATTGAAAAAAGTTAGTATTTTCAATTACTCTAAAAACACGAATGATTTTTATCACAAATTTTCACTTACCCATAGACGTCAAAATCGCTGAATTTCCAAGTTCCCAAAACCCAAAACACTAAGACCGTTGTTTGAAATGTGTACAAAACGGTTTGGTACTTCATAATCACAATGGGCAAATTAGGGTTAACCCCGCTTATCAGCAATTCGTTTAAATTCAGTAGTCAATTAAACTGCTTATTTGATATGGTCTATTTAAACGGAAAGTGAACAAATAATAAATAACATTGAAATTTAACAGAGCGTTTTTAATTGATTGTCATACGTTGAGAAAATTGACAACAATGTATAAACTTATCATTGAAAATTATGAAAATCTGGATAAATCTGATATTGACACGGCAGATGTTGCAAAAGCAGAAATGAATTATCCTACTGTGTTAATTCAAAAAAGTATCTCAAAACCTGTTGAGATTTTGAAGTGCAAATAGGCAATGCTGGTGGACAATATCTTGAACAAAACTAGCAGCCACTCGAAAATTATTTAACAAAAATCAGGCTTCGGAAAACATTTTTGAGATATTTGTTGAAAGACTCCATTTCCGAGGCTCAGAATAGTTGCACCCCAAGCTAACTGCTAGAGCTCATTGCCTAAGTTTGCAATCTTGTTAATTCTCTTAGAAACTGGATTTCGATGGCATTATCAAAAAGAATTATTCTGTTGAAAGCTAAGCAGACGATATAGATTGTTTGATTTTCTTAGTTTTAAGTTACATTTGTTTGCTGAATAGTATATTATAGTTTGATTGCAGTTTGTTTATTCAAATTAGTCTAAAGTATCAATTAATTAAAATTCAACAGATAAATTTAATTTTGCATTTGAAATGTTGTTTAAACGTTCAACACTGACCTAATGTATGCCAAACACTTAAAAACCCAGGAACAAATAAGAGGAATGTATAGTGTAAAATTGGAAAAACTTGCAATTTAGCCCAAGGATTAATTTCTGTATTGCGAATATAAATTTAATTTCATTGTTTTTATCAGAGTTAGGTTCGATCTCATGTCTGTGTCATCTCACTGAAATAAGTATCAAACTCAGTGTGAAAAGTTTAGTATATTCACAAACTTTTATATTCATTTAGTAATAAATTCAAAATTTGGAAAACTCTCATTATATTAGACGACATTTACATAAGAATTATTCATGCAATGGGATTTATACAAAATTCTGAAACTTTGGGGTGCATTCATTCCTTGCTTTATTGTACATACCATGTAGATTATGTAGGTATTGATAAGCCGCATAAGCCAAACCACTAAAAAAATTAAAATGAAAAATTAATTCCATCATGCAAAAAGTTGATTTTGGTTCTTAAAAAAATAAAGTTATAAAGTCTATCCTTTCAAAATAAGTTGTCAAAATAATTTTGTTCACATTTGTAGAGCATTCTAGTTAAAATTATCATGACTCAGTGGTGAAGATATTAATAGTAAGTTGGCTTATCCATTATTGATTTATTGGTAAGCGATTACATGGAAAAGTAAATGGAGGCAAGAACTAAAAGCTTAGGAAAAATTAACTGAATTGCAGCTAAAATAATGTAAACAACAGAAATCAAACTAACACACTGCGGGGGAGTCTTAAGAACACATTTCGGAAAACATTAAAAGACTAATAAATGATTCTGAACTTGAGATACACTTCATCAAAAATCAAAAAGAAACCATAAAATTGAAGAGAACATCCAACTCAAACCGAAATATTTTCAGGTGCAGTGAAAAAGAAGTGATGTTTTTTGTTTCCAATGAAAATCGAATAGTATTATATATTTCATGTAATTTGCTTAGTTTTGATTCTACATAAAAGAAATGCATATCATTCAATCATTCAGAAAGTAAAGAAGTAGGAAACTACTTCATTTTAAAAAAATTTGATGCTAAAAATTATCTCGGTTTTGTTGCTATCACACTATTGCAATGTGGGAATGAACTGCAAAATGACGAAACTTCAAAACCTTTTGAAAAATTTGCCCAGTGACTCATTATGGATAAGGTTTAAAAAATTTTATAAAAAAACGTTTATCAAACAAAAAATAAAATTTAACAAATCAATAGTTTCTGCTCTAACCGTAAAATTCATATAGTAGGGTAGGTGGATTACATTTGAAAACTTCCTAGTCCAAATAATATTACTTTGCTATAATAACTTTTTCTTAATTGCTTATTTAAAAATCATCAATTGAAAAAATGATGGATTACTATTTGCCTGATAGGAACTAAGGTTTCCAACTAAGGAATAAAGTTGGTTTTTGAAGTAACTACTTAGGGTTAAGTGGTTTTGATATTTTCAAATGCTTGTACACACGTAACGATGAAATTCTGCAACATACTGGATTGACACTAACATAATAACTTGAAGTAAATTGACATAAAAATGGAAGTTATAGCCTTGAGAGACAGTAGAAATTATCGAATAAGAGTAAAAGCGGTGATAAAGCAATAGCCTTAAGTGAGGTATTTAATACTTCTCGCTACAAGAAGAAAATTGATTAAAATTGAGTCGTCCGTCAAATTGAAGCATTTTTAATGAATTGTAAAGCAAGTCCACAATTACAATAAATATTAAGTGTGGCATTAATGAGACTTCTATCTCATAAAGTCTGCGCTTTTATGTAATGCTAGGAAATTATGCGAATCAAAGCAGCAAATCGAATAGAAAATGTCTAGAATGATGCACATCAATGTAGACTCCTGTAAAAGCTCGCGCTCGTGAACTGTTTAATACGCATTAAAATCTTTAAAAAAAAATTCGGCCGAACTGAAACCTAACCTCGCTTAGATTATGCAATTTATAATTCCCTCATTTGCCAACCAATGTCATCCTGCTATAACTAAGAATTGCTTTGCTTAATGTCTTAAACTTCGCATTTGAATATCGAATTCCATTGCATTAATTTGCTTCTGCAAAGCTCGCAAGGACCTACTTCAGTGGGGAATAGTAAAATATATGGTACTTTTGGGTTAAGATTAGGGCTAGTGTAGAATTTAGCTTAAAGTTATGTTTAGGGTTAAGGTTAGGGATATAACTAGAGTTAGGTTTGGGATATGGTTAGGGTTAAGGTTATAATTATTATGTTGAAAAATTAGCTAATTTTTGCAAAAATGTGAGTGGAGGGGAGATAACGCAAAAGTAACAAATATATAGTCTTGAACATAAAGGTCGCACATCTATTATTGTAAATGCATTCAAACATAATCATTAATCATGATATACCCGCCCTAAATTGTCAACAGCTAACAATTTTTTTTAGTTCAATTCATTATCTAACCTATCCAAGTAAGACTCACAGCAAAATCTGCTTACTCCTGAACACATGGGATATAAAGCTCCGCCAAATCATGTCAGGAAACAGGTGATCCAAAATTCCAGTTCGGACTGTCTCCAAAAAAATAGCGGAGCATTTATTGATCTCAAGATTTACTGTCAGGTGTATTATAGCCGCTTTTAGGACTGAAGGCTAAATTGAATGATTAAGACCAAATCCACAGAAAGGTCCAGATCCTTATTACGGAGGATTTTCCAAAAACAACACCCAGAGCATTGAAAAGTACATGGAGTGATGTTCAGAATTATTCACTAGGAAGCATCCGCCGTATTTTATGGAAATATGGCTTATTTGGTAGACTCTGATGCAGAAAAACCTCTGCTAAATTTGCGTCATATCAAATCGAGATTTTTCTGTGGTCGTGAAAAATATAGGATACACTATTAAATACTAAAACCCGTGAATTTGCTTTGTAGGTGTTTCAGTTATTATTGTTAATAATATTCAGTTATTTTATATTTTATATCTTATGTGCGACCTTTATGTTCAAGGCTGTATATATATATATATATATATATGATGAAATAACGTTGAAAATTCGTGTTGTCTAAATTACTGTTTAATTATGATTAATAAACTTATAAAATAAAATGTGTGAATTACGATAAACTTGTAGCATAAATAAATATATCTTGTAGCAGAATTCGAAGTTAGAATACGATTATGCCGATGGCATACTGCGTTGGCATACACAACTGTTTGCTTCCGCTGTTATTGTTGAATCATTGACATGAAACTTATTTGAGCGGTTTAAGAAGTTCAAAGGAATGAAGATCAAATACTATTTATAGGATTAATCGGATTGCGCATTACTGAAAGTTTGACTATGATAGACCTACCAAAGGTGATTAACCCTATAATTATCAATTACTACTACTTAATTGGATCAACAAAAAACTACAGGTTCAGATTATACCACCATAGAAAAAAGTGGGACGGGGTTCCAAGAAACATTGCATTCTTGTGGAATAGGGTTCAAGCCTAATCAAATAATTTTAAATTAATGCTGACAAATTGCCTCTTTTGAGAAAAGTTTTACAAATAATTAAACATCTTGTACTTTAGTCAATGTATTGTATCCACGTCCACATAAATGGCACGTAGTAAAATTTTACCTGGTGGTTTATCGAATTACATAAATTACAATTAGATTTTCCTTTATAAAAAATATTGTTGAATAAAACAAATCCAAGGTCGAAATAAATCACGCATTTCCAAAAAGCATAATACAATTCCTGACAGTTCTGAAAGAAACTTCATTTTATTTACAAATATATTAAAGTAGTGAGATGAGATTAATCTGCACATATTTGAATGAATGCGGTCAGATGAATGTATTATCTTGCGGTAAAAAAATAGTTTTTTTTCAAACAATATAGAAACTTTTAAAATGATACACTGCATTAATTTCAGAAAGAATCAAAACACTTTAGTACTTCCTCCATATTCACACCACCTTGTCTTAACTTTAATTTATAAATTTCATTTGATTACACGAAAAAACCTTAAATTCTACAGAAACCCTATGTTTTCAAACTACAAACTTTGTTCTAAAGCTTGCAATAAAATTTTAGTAATAGCATTAAGCAATGTTCAAATCTTCAAATAGTAGGTACAGTTTATGGGATGATTATCATTAGAGCAGACAAATGTTTCAAAATCTACCCTGTAAAAGATTTGTTACTTGATTTTGCATTTACCAAAACAACAACAGCTACATGCATCCTAAACTCAGTTGATAATCGATTTTAGGCTGAATGTGTAACATTTTTCATACGTTTTTCTCAATTTTTAAAAAGTGACATTAAAAATTTCATTTTTCACAAGAAAAAATTGCTTCATAGTGTATAACAATACTTGGGGGATTGTGATTTTAATATCTGCCGCATTTAACAACATTGATCAAAACTCTAATAGCTTTAAAAAATTGTAACCTGAAGATGGAACTTAAGCCCCACTAACAGAAAATGAGCATACAAGCAAAATCCATTTTCAATAATCAAGGGTGCAAAATCGATTTTAGGAAAACGATAATCGCTGATATTATCGACAAGATTATCGATCTCAACTTTTAAAATATCGATTTATCTATCGGTCTCCTGCGATAATTGCTAATTGCGGGTAGCACACTCAAAACACAAAATTGAAAATCTGAACTGCATTTCGTTTACATCAATTTTTGCTGAACGTTTGTTCCAGTAGTTTGAAATATATTTTTACTAATTATAGTAAAACATTTCGTCTGCTAACTCAGAAAGTCAGATATTCTTTGTAACAGAATGTCGGCGCATAAAACCTCAATGAAGTTATTGAAATTTTTACTTAGCAGATATGTACGATAGTCGATATATCCATTGAGGTACATTCAACTACTCGTTATTCTATAGGAAGGCAGAAGATAATTTTACACCCCTATCGAAAATACTTAAAGAACGCTAAAGACTTAAAATTAATTATATTTTCAAATGGAGTGATATATTGGGCATTTAGATTCTTTTATAATATGCTGGGTGCAATTTCGAAACGCCACAAAGCAGCGAGATTATTTTGTTGTCGGAATTTAATGAGCGCAAATATTTAATAGAAATAACCGACAGGATTTAGCAATGGTAAATAGAAAAATTGGTGTATTCTAAACGAGATTAGATGAGTTAAAATATTTGCAAACAAGGTAGATAAACAGTTTATAATCAACAAACGTGAAAAGATAATTACTGTTTGCTTGAATAACATACAATCGCAAAATATTTAAACCATGTAGCCATTATAAATCAGTTAACTAATTTTCAAATAATTTATATACAGGGTGTAACAAAAGTAACCAGACGCTTCATTTTACGAGAAATCTAACTTTATTCAGAAGAGTAGGAATAAAAAACGAATCATTCATCATAGAATATACAGTGTAGCGAGTCTAAAACAACTTACTGAGGTTATAATGTCCAAAACGATGAATCATAAAAGAAGAAAGTATTCATAGCAAATGTTCAAAATGATGAGCATCACGTGCAATACATTTGTTAACCTAGTCCAAGAACAGATCGGCACATCTTGTTCACCAAATCTAATGGTATGGCACGAATTTCTTCGGTAATAGTAGATCGTTGATAGTGCGTGGGTTTCCGCCATAAACTTTGTTCTTTAGTAAGCCCCACAGAAAAAAGTCTGGTACAGTCAGGTCCGGAGACCGTGCAGGCCAATCGATGAGGCCTCAGCGACCAATCCACCTGTTGGGAAACTGGTTGTCCAACCACTCTCGCACAATAAGTGAATAATGGGGCTGAGCTCCATCACAGTTAAATTTCCATAAATTGATGTACAGTTTTTTGCTTTCATTTTGCTAGCGTCTGGTTACTTTTGTTACACCCTGTATTTTATACCTATTATATTAATGTCATATCAGCAACTAGTGAATATTAAACTTCTGAGTTGAAAGAATCAAATGCTAAGATTACTTCAATTGCAACTGCTGGAGACTAGTGATTCACAATTTGAAAATTTATATAAAATTTTTATGAATGCCTCGCACCAAGGGTGCACATGCACAGCTGGTACCGGCCCAGTTTCATACTTTAGGTGCAACGACAAATTTTCTTACACTTCGCACTGCTACACATTCACACGATAGGGAACTCCCTTCGGGCCTGCTAAATTGAAAATTTAAAAATCGTTTAGCAATATATTTGAAATTGGGTCTTAATTAAAATTTGAAGTTTGAAACTCATCATTTCCAAAAATATATTTTGAAAACTAAGCAAGTACGCAAACAATGAAATGCCATCTTTCTAATCGCCAATTCGACATCAACGCAATAAATATACGCCAATTATGGAAACCAATGTGAAATGTGCCATAACGGATATAAGTTATGGTACCTCATTTCAGGGATGTACATTTCGTGTTTTTTTCCTCAATTAAACAAGTTTTTTTGTTTTTTTGAAAAAAACATGTTTTTTTCACGACAATGGTTTTTTTAAATAAATAAAAAACAACAATTATTCTTTTAATTGTTTATAAAGAAAAGAAAGTTTTTGGGCTTTCGCAACGCTAAGATTTGCCCTAAACGTGCCATAACTTATTAAGAAGCACGGAGTATGGTTGGCCATGCACAATTAAGAACACCGAGTCTCGCAAAATTGCACTGCTCCTTATAAAAAAATGCGTGTATCTGTTAACTAAATCAATGTAATTACCAATAAATTTAAATCATCCAGTGTATTGAGTCCGGTTGCATATCCTATTCTAATCAGAAGTGTATAGGAAAAAAACATGGGTTTTTTTCAAGGTGTTTTAAACAGTGTTTTTTTCATCTGTTTTAAACTATTTTAAACAAATTTGACATCCCTGTTTAAAAGAATGTTTTCATTGGGAAATAATTCATGCTCTTTTAGTTCAGTGAAAATGCAAAGTATAATTTTCAAAATATATATTTTTTCATTCCTCTTTCTGAATAAATGTTTAAAATTACAAAAGCATTTCTAAAATTTTGAGGATTTCAGATTTTAGTGTGCTATAATATATTTAACCCAGTTACATTCCTCAATTACTCTGAAAATGCAATAATTATATCCTTAATTATGTATTTTAAGTTTCATTGCTAGATGAAACTACACAGTTCAAATTGAGTTGCTAATTGTACTTATCGAATATGCTTATAGAATAAATGGAATGTCAAATGAGGCTGTTGTTGAACACATACATGTTGCCTTGAGCACATCAATAAAATCTGAAATAGCAGTTCCAAATATACGGAGTGCATTGCGTAAATCTTTAAATTTTGTGCATGTCATTGCATGCTACTTTGATGCGATGTGAAGAAGTTATTCTTTCAGCAGTTTGAGAAAACCCCGTCATGCAAAACGCATTTAAGCAACTGTTGCAAGAATAGCGATCGCATGAGCAGGATAGTTAAAAGTGAAACTGCCTCCT
>CABFPE010000062.1:694484-714782 GCA_900660155.1 Hofstenia miamia | reverse complement strand
TATTTGAAAGCCAACAAGCGGACGCGCATGTTTGGATGCTACCGGAAACTACATGTAAATATTGTTAAGTGGATTACCTGTCGCCAAAATTTGAATAACGTAAACAAGTTTACAGGTGACACCAGCAGTAAAAAGAAATATTTACTAATATGCACCCGTGACTAGTATTGCTTGTGGCGATTTCGAAACTAATCCTGATCGCGGAGAACCGATAGTACTTGCTAATCCAAATCAAATGACACTTTGGTTTGTTCGATAAAGTTTCAGCGCAACTGGTAACTTGCAACATTTTAAGAGTTCCAATTTATAAAATCAAATTTCAAAACGCAAATTCCAGATGTTAGGAGCATTGACATAGTTTGCACTACGAATTGTGAATTTATGGGCAGAAATAAATTATGCGTCTGACAAAAGGTTGACAAACAAATTAAAATGAATGCTTCACGTGTTCATTATGGAAATATAGCGATACACTGTAATTCATTATTTCTATTCTAGGAAGGTACGTAAAAGAAAATCTTATTGAACATGCAATTTGTCATATTACTTTAAATATTTAAACATGCCTGTATTGATTTTCCACACTATCATCGTCGAGCTATGTATTTGCATAAATGGCTTTGACTTTTAATAGTGGTAGCAACAGGAGGTAGTTACATTAATATTTTTCGTTGAACAGTAAATACCCTTTTAAAGGTATTCTTCGAAAATTGCATTCATTTGTATATCATCTTATTTTAATTAGGCTCAAACTACAAGCAGAAATTCGATATTAAAAATTAGTGGACAATTAAATACAATATATAATGCTAAATCTGGGAAACGGAAGGACAGCAATTTGATATCTAGAATAACCTAGGGAACGTTGACTCTATTTAAAGTTTGTCTTTTAAAATTCAGAAACGTTAAAATATTGGATGTTTGCTGCCACAGAGAGCATCGTTAGAGCTGTGTACTCCAAAAAACCCATTTGTTTAATACAATCAATCTAAGTAGGATGAAAGTATATTAATTGCCATAACCTGTAATATATTAGGTGACACTTCAACCAACCCTAGGCCTAACTCTAATAGGGTCTTCAGAAAGTAACAATTTCCTAGATTTACAATGTAGTCTATAAATTTAAACGGTGTTGGATCCTTCGACGCATGAGTCAAAAAAACATTTCATGACTGACTATGACTATGTTAAACATATATAAAAAATATAAACTTATTTATTCTCCGCTAAACCCAGAACCATAACAATTCTCACTGGTTGTAATATGGCATACACACATAGCATTTGCTATGATAGTAAAAATTGAAAATAAAAATGTTAAACATCAATACATGTCGAAATCAGCATTTAAGCTGGAATAGTAAAATTCTTACAGTAAATATAGTCGGATTTAGGTCTTTGTGAGGAAGCGGGATTTTTAGAAATAACTAGCAAAGGATAATTAAGTTTGCGTTTGTAAGTCATTGCGTCATTTATCAAGAATGAACTGTCTCTGCTGGAAACAAACTCCATCACACATGCTACACTCGATTACTCAGAAAAGTTTATTTCACGCTGATTGAAAACATTAGAGTAGGGTTGCGAATGCTGTGTGCATGAGTCACTTGCGTGCAACAGACAGTGAAACCTCTACTTGAATGCATTCGCATGTTGCTGCGATGATTTATGAAAATACAAGAGTGGAAAGCGCAGCCAATCAACGTCTTTATTTATTTATAAATAATATGGCCATTGTAAATAATTATATTATGTTCAGTTTAATTTTAAATTGTTAAACCATAATAGTAGTATTCACACACAAATACTAATTCAATTCCTTGAGAATATGATCTAGATGTCTTACTTCGAACAATTTCATCGATTTTGCTGATCTTTGAAACCCCACATCCTATCAAATTATTGAGAAAAGACGAAGACTGATTGACACAGGCTTTACATTAACAAAATAATGCATTCAGTAAAATTTATATTTCGATGCAATGCTTATCGCTTGTCAACAATAGGCACCAAAATTCATATCATTGGATAGCATTTTAACCATAAACCCTTTTGTACACATTTGCAAACACTTTTCTCAAACAGTATTAAAAAATTTGGGAATTCTAGGATTTGGACACATTTATGAGTAAGTCTGCTTCTCTTATTATGATAAAATTATTCCTCTCCTTGGAGTATTATTAACTTTTTTCAATGGAAAATGCAATTTTTTCAAAAATGTTGAAAAATTTTCTCATACCCAGTGTTGAGATTATAGAGCGGTCTAAAGTCAATGGCAACACCAACTAGCCTCTACTATTTTGTTTTCTGTAAATATACCACGCAAGTCCGTCCTGGCGCACCGAACGCGTGGACGGATAAGGTAAAGGGCGCTATTATGAATGAAAATGAAGGAGGAGCCGATTCTCCATCCAGTAGATTCACATACACAGTATAGTCAAACAATTATATTTTGATGATTGAGGGTCATGTAAACATAAGCTATGAAGAAAAGTGTCCACAAGTGAAAAATGTTGCGAATCATTGCTAAAAGTCATGTTATACACAAAGTGGAACAGAATATATCAAATTTAAACTTGCTGTTGGCGGTACAGGCATATAATCCGTTAATTCCCGTAAAGTTAAGAAGTGACATTTATTAATAGTAATAAAAAACAAACTTTATAAAACTACGCGGTATTATATTGCAGTGAAATACAAGAATACTGTCGCTATTCAAATTTGCTACAAATTATGATAATATTATATATTGTGCATTAGAAAGTTTTCCACGCTAATTGCAATTAAGAATACTTGATAATTAATTTTTGTTGCAGGACTTTATGCATGCTATGTAATTTTGCTCCTTAATAAACATATATTTAATCGTGTACAAATCAACTTTCTATTATGAAATTATTATTATCATGGTCATGGGGGATTCCGTTTTATAGCAGATGATATCGCTCTATTTATTAAAGTTAGGTGTTCTGAACATAATATTGGTTTTTCCTGCACAGCACTAACACAATCAGTGAATATCCAATCTTGAAATTTACATAAGCAAACATTTTAAAATAAACATCTACACAATTATTCCTGTCTCGAACCTATAATGATGCTTGTATTTTCTCATTAAATTATATGAATGCTTATTTTTTACTAATGTATAACAATCAAAACAGCGTTGCATAACGCCTAAAATAGTTCTAACTAGAACCAAAAGCATTTTGTGAAATTTAAATAAATTTGCATGCATAATTGAATTCACTTTTAATTAATACGAAATCAAGACAAAAGATATTTAATAGGTCGCTTTGTACCCTGAACAACTAAGTCAGTTCTGCCGCCATATACTTGGAGTCTAATTGCTACTGATTTCGCCTTTGCTGTACTTTAGAAGACCCATTTGCAACATTACGAAATAATACTTAATCTCTAAACCTTTCATCCAATCATTGAAATACATACTATTTTACTGGATTTGATTTTCGGATTTTTTGAAGTGGTAGGTGAAGTATTGGAGTTTAATAACTATTTCATAACTTCATTCTACTGGGTCCCCTAAAGTACAACAACGCCCTGATTTATTTTACAAGTACAAGTGCAAAGGTATGTCAAGTTGCAAATATATTTGGTACAAACTCAGTAGCAGTGGAAAGTTGTCATGGGGGCAGTTGCCACGCCCTTAAAATCAAATTTTCAGAAAAATCTTTCGAAAATTTTATAATTTAAACACTAAAAGGCATTTTAGTTAATTTGCTGGGTATTAAATGGGCGTTATTGTACTTTAGGGGACCCAGTTTATGTGACGTCATAAAATGGGTATAAAACTCTAACCCTAACCCCAATCCCTCACCCAAAACTTGGGTGTTTTGCAAAAAATTAATCAACAAGATGAAATGCAATATAATTGCATTGGTTGGGGAGTAGGGTTAGGGTTAAGGTTAGAGTTTAATACCCATTTTATGACGTCACATAAACTGGGTCCCCTAAAGTACAATAACGCCATTAAATGTTAACTTCGACTCCCCTAACCAAAATTCATTCCGCCGTCATTGACAAAACTGTGAAAAACGGAAATAAGTAATTGAGTTTGTCCTATTCACTAATTTTTTCATTGGCAATATATATTTGAATTTAGAAATCAGTAATAAGTACCTTATATTTACAAACAGTACACACTGCAGCATAGTAATGTAGATTTAAAATGTTATAACTTAGCTCATTTTGACACACTTATTCGGCATTATTCATTATTTAAAATGCTCTAAGTGATTTTAACTGTGTGTTTGATCAGAGTGTTTATATTCACATGAGAATATAGGTCGAGAGCTAAATTCAAGGTGGAATGAAAACTTGGCTATTGCATGAAAATAAAATGGCCTATAGTGCTTCATTTACTAACCTTTGAAGGGTTTAAAATGGTACATCTGGGAGTGTGGTGGAGGCCTGTTTTCATCTTCTAGGGATGGCGAACGCTTTAAATAATCTAAATCCAGCATGCGTGAACGCGAGTCTCCTGTACCGTGATCAATGTACATATGATGATTCCGTAAAGCATTAAAGGCCACATCCAACGGCCGTCTAAATTCGTTCATAACAAAATGTTATGGTTGCAGCCCTTGTGTATAATTATCAAGGCTTTCAGCACTGTTCTACGAACACTTGCTAACTACTGACGAAATACGTTTTGAGATAAGTGTACGAAACCCGCGCGCGCAATTCTATTGGTTGACATACACTTACGGGTCTGTGCATATCGCTCCGCTATCTCTGTTACGCCACCACACTGAATTGTTTCGATAACTAGACGGGAAGTATTTATCTACGGTATTGTTCTCCATTTACATTAGTGTCACTTTTAATAGGGAGCTTTATTTTTTCTTGAGATGACAGAATTGTCTTTATAAAACAATTTGGTCAGCCCAGGGGCTATATATACTTGACAAATGTTAAATTGTTCAGGTCAGTGCTTAACAAATCTATGCGTTTAGCTTTTAATGACTCATTGCACTGCAATAAGTTTGATATCAACTGATACTTAAAATATAACCTTGAAATTAATAATATTTTACATTCCAGTACATGTACGTTGGTTACAATTAAAATATAATTCTTTATTTGAATAAAAAATAAAAATGGCTTTAAAATTTTGGGCTGGCTATTTTAAAGATCATGTTCTTTGTGCTTGATCTTTAAGGGATTCCCTGAATAAATTATTCTGTGCCAGAGTCAAGGTTTGGTTATGGTAAGCAGCAGTGTTGGTCGATTAGAAGTCACATTTTACAATCATTGTTTCTATTGGATTTAAATCATGGTTTCAATCAAAGCACATTATTAGTTCAATTATTGATTTAAATCAAGTACACTAAAAGAGATAAAAGTTGTGTATTCTAATTGTGGTTTGGATTCAATTCCCTGATATTGCAGGTTGAAGTGCGGGCTACAATTTTCACCTATTCTGCAAATGTTTTTTATATCTTCAGTATATTTAAAATTGATTAAATTATTGTATTTCAAAAATAGTAGCATCAAAAGGATTTTCATTTTCCATAAACTTTCTATTTGTTCTAGCTAGTATGAATTTGTCATCAAAAATCCGATTTAAATAAAAAATCCGATTTTTGATTTTTTAGAGTTGCAACGGGTTATTTCAAGACCGGGCCTTTTAAGCCATTATCCAGGCCCATCTCAACCCGTTGCAGCCCAGGAGGATTTTGTGGGCTGTGGGCTGATCTGATCCACATCGACTGTCTCCTGGACCTGGCATGAAAAATATGTATGTTATTACTAAAGCAATTTCTCCGATAATTGAAATTCTTGTAGTCGTGGGTTTACTTTTTGATGTATAATTAGTCAATTGAATATATTAGTTGATATATTATAATGTAAGAAGAAAAATGTGTTTTTTAATACCTCTTGAAAAAATTCTAGGCCCGGTTGTGCAAAAATTTCTTACCCAGACTCGCTTCACTCTTAGTTTTTCGGACCAAACCCGGACCTGGCTGGTTACAACCCTGTAAAAACCCACCCGGTACAACTTTGGTCTCTGCTTAGCCGATTTTTTGAAAAAGACCTAGATCCTTGAATATTCCATAACTTACAATTTGCACTGCAGGTTATAACCTAAAGTCGTGGAAATGCAAACAATTATTGACAAAACGAATTTTTCGTATGAAAAAACATAAATTATATTTTGTTACAAAATACAAGTGAAACTTAAGCCTAAATCACTAAAAAATGCAAGATTTCGTCTTAAAATGACACTGGCGCTCAAAATACTCTTATTACATATAACTAGAATCAGTTTAATGTTCATTGCTTCTTTCATGAGATAAATATACATCATGTATTTATGGAATTACCAGGCAACAAGAAACAGTAAGGAAACGGAAAGCGAATGGTACACCAGTACTAACGGTATCAATATAATAATCAGGCCCACATTTAGGCAGTTTAGTTTGTAGAGGGGGTATTATTGCTTAATTTATATTTATTATGATAATCATTGAGTAGTACTAAATTGAAATGATATACCAATCAAATATATCATATATTTTAGTAAAAATACATTGATTTGGAATAATACCTCTATATACATCATTATTTTTATTCTGGATCCACTCCTGTGTATTTTTTTCAGAAAGATTTCGTAGGAAATCGGGAAACATAGCCTCCTCCGGATACTTGCAAGAGTCCTAAAACCGGTCTGGTCTGTTGGATTTTTCACTACGGATCGGGACTTTCTCATTCTATAGGGTTCTGTTCTGGGTAAAGGAATATCTTAGGGTGGAGCCGGGTAGGGGAGTCTAGGACTAAGGACATTTCGGTTCGGGGTTTGGGTCCAAAATTCAGGGCCGATAGAAATCTTTTCCCTTAAATGTTTTACAAGGCTTCAACATTTAACGTAATATTTTAATATAGGTAATGACATTTTCACATCACGAAACTGAACAGGCCTGACATCGGTAAAGATTTTGCATTGTAATTGGAACAGAAACTTCAAAAGAAACTACCGAGCTCTTAATATTATTATTAATAAATTATAAATGTTATTATTATTACTGAATCTTAATCTTAACTTTGTTTAGCAATCTTTAGGTTAGAGAGGAGGGATTCATGAAAATTAGGGTTTCGAGTTGGAACTAAATAGCTTTAGAAAACAACGTTTCTATTAACAAATTGTATAAAAATTTAATTATCCAATTTCGGCGTCCTTAATTCAATTGGGGTACTTCATTAAAGTCCAAGTGATTGACAGAAAATTGTGCGATACCCATTTCCGCCCCGGGACATCTCGGAATAGACAATGTTTGCTTAATGCAATAAACCCGTAGGCGCAATTCTCAGGGTTGTCAGTGACTACCAAAATATAATATTGATAAGATAAACCAAAGTAAATAAAAGCCCTACGTGATAGTCATAAATACACCACGTATACTGTGCACTTGCTCTCATTGAATATTTGCTCGTAACACTATAAGTTCTACATAAGTGTTTGTAAGTTTAACGTCGTGAAATTATCTTACACTTCTAGTCAAACATTTAAGGTTTTTATAAATCCATTAAAATAACTGTACGAAGTTTCACTTCTTTTTCACACATTTATACTTATACCAACATAGCAATGGATTTGGCATATGCTAACCGCTTAGGTTTTAGCCTTATTTTAAAGTTTGATTAATACTTTGATAGTATCGTAATTATTTTCAGGGAGTTTCAAATTAGGTCTATGTAACAATAACAACGTATGTAAGTTAAAAAAATCAGGTTTCCCCTACCTTTTTATGTTAAAGTAATGCAATGGTTGAATATTGGCTAATGTGTAATTTTCAAACAATGCAATGGGTTTTATCCATGTATGTTTGTAATTGAAATATTGCCTCAATATGACAGGTGAGATTTCCATCTTAAACTGAAATCTTTTCATTATTATCATAAGTATTAAATATATGTTTTTAGTTGCTTAAGCTATAGTTATTTTTTGAAGAATGCCAAGGAATAAACAGCAATAAAATTGAAATTAAAAACACACTTGCTAAATTTTTTTAAAATTGTGAACGATGAAAATACAGAGGCACCATTTGTGTTGAAACCAGTATACTTTTATTTGTCTACAAATATCTTCTACTTAAGTTTAAATTAAAATATTTACATACTAAAGAAGTGCATTTACATTTAGGTCAAGAGGTTTTCTTAGCAGCACATTCCACTTCTCGCTTCCCATTTAGTGATAGGCAAGAATCAGCAAATTTTTACTCTATTTTCATATTATATAAACTATGTATGGTATATATATATATATATATATATATATATATATACATTATTTGGTCATATTTATTACTACCCATGGTTTTTGGGCTGATTACTAGGAATCATTCGAAATCTGACTTTGCTCAAGGAAATCTTGTACAATTTTTTTCCTTTTCTATTACTCCTTATATATGGCTCACATACTCAAATTATTTAATGCTCTGCGAACTATCCATACTGCCAACTCAAAGTCCAGTGAGCGATACGTCATTTCTCTCCATTTGTCTTACCTGACAATTTCGCTATTTTGAACAAACGTCATCACCCTAACAAATCATCTACTTTTATAAATGCATCCTCATGTGTTAACCATCACTATAGGCTGAATTCTCACTTGATCTCATGCTTCTTTGAATTTTTGGCTGTGATTTAGTCAGCTAGAAGAACCGTTTTCCCATTATTTATGTTGCATCAACGAGCACAGTTTAGAATCCTGCGGAACCGGGACTAGTACAAGACTGAGACTACTTAGTTTTATACTTATTGTTATTAGCTATTATGTTAAATTTGCTAAACTAAATTTTTTACAATCAAACTGCCAGCAACCAGTGCTCATGTTTCAATAATACATACACAGCGGGTGTACTGGGTTAAACAATTACTCCATTTTTATGATGTTGAAGAAAATCGTTTCCCTAAAGTTGTTTGCTGGATCCACTCTGAATAGATGTATGGGTCTGTGACGAAATCTCAAGAGACAGCACCGCGGGTCTCTTTTGCAGCTTTATAAGCGACACCAGCAATGGAAAAACAATATAAGATTATAGTAAACGTTTATTTTCACAAATTCAAAATATTGACTGGAACGTCAACCTGTTTTGTAATAACGGTACACAAGATAACAGCTTACAAATATAAATTTAAAATAGTTGATGGTATCATCAATCGATATGGTTATTAATATAATGCTCACTAAAATTTTTCATTTCGTTATTTACGTAGTTTTGTTTCATACTACGAAAACAAAATGATTGCTTGGCTTTAGTTTTGGAATGATTTGAGACGAAAGTTTTTTCGAGGCTACAATCATTAGCCTGGTGTTTTAATTTAACAACTTTATAACGGCTTTCTTGATATCGAGGGTATTTGCAGTCTCTGTATTTCTCTTCAGCAAGTGGTTAATTCCTTTGCCCCTCTACTTCCTCTCAAGTCTACTTGATCGAAACTAACATTAATTTCTACTTTATAAGTAAAATTATAGTCACAAAAAGCCTGTATAATTTCTACATTAAAATAAACAAGATTATGAAATAAAAATTGCATTCACTTACTGCATTTGAAATTTTTTTTTAAAAGCAGGTAGTTGTTTTATAATTGACCGCGGAGTCCGCAAATTGACTTACAGACGCTTAATTTAAATCGCGGTTTGAATAAATGTAAGTATATTGTATGAAAATAGATAAAATCCTTAATTGTAGGGATAACAAATGGTAGTTCATCATGTGTTTGGTAAAATAATTTAAAAACTTACATTTTAAGGAACTTTTGTGTTAATTAACCTTAAACAACCCAGGGGTTTCTAAAATATATTTATGGTTCTTCAGCGTCTCAATAGGTTTGGTTTTTCTCTTCACACATGACACATTTCAAGAAACAGTTAAAGTTCTTTATTGCTTACATAGTCTTGAAACTTACCATTTTCATGAACATTAGATATGGAGATAATTTAAATCTTTTTCAAGAATTCAGAATTTTCCAAGAAAATTTGTTAATTTTTTCAACTTCTTCAGACACTAATACGTTTTAATAAAAAAATTTTAACATTGCATTCAAGCATATGTTTCCCAATTGCCAAATCCATGTCCATGGTTTTTTCTTCTATTAACACTTAGAGACACCTTTGACCTGCATCAAGGTTATAAGTCAAAAAGGATCTCATAGTAATTGCTTCTGGATCATCACAAATATTAGCATAGTTTTATAAGTAAATCATTTGGAAGTTTTTCAAAGTATTAAAAAACGTTATTAGAGAAGTTAAGTTATTAAACTAAATTGGTAATTTTAATAAAAGTGTTTGATCAGTCATTTGTAGATATTGTACTACCATTATTTTATAAATCAAGCACTTAAAATATAGCATTAAAATGCATTTTTTTGAGAATAACTTTAAATGCCTAAAATCATGTGTTGATGGCAGGTTAGAACTTCATTCATATCTATAAGTAGAAGTGATTCCAATGAAAAATTGACTGAAAGGGACTGTCGAATAAAAACAGAAGTTTAAGCCGGTAAAACCCATGGTTAAACCGCTACATAAACATTTAGAAAGGGATAAGCTGGTAACAAGTGATTATGATTAACAATGTAATAGATAACTATAAAGTTTCCCTTATGAGAACAACTATAACATTTGCCACTTTTTTATATTATATTTATAATTATAAATTTAAAGCTGTATCGTCAACAAAAAACCAAATGGCTAAATTGGTATTGGTTGGTTTCATTAGATCTAGTTAGAGAATTCTTGCCAAATGCGCATTTTTTTAAATTTTTTATCTGAAATCAGTCAAGTAAAATACTTATAACTTTAATTAAATCGGAAGTATGCAGACGCTTTTATATGATTAGAGTACTAACCAAAAAGTGGTTTAACATCACAAATAGTGTTCCAATAAAATACAGAAGACTGGCCTTAGAGTCGGGTTATGTTTGCAACCGATACACCTTGCTCTAAATTTTACAATTGTTAGGCATTGTTACAATATCAAAAGATAAAATTTCATTTAAATTTGAACGTAATAAATATTTCTAAGAGCTTAATAACCGCTCTGAATCTTTTTCAACACCAATTAAAACTATTTTAGTTTTATGTTGTAAAACTTTTGAATAATTTACAATGACTAACTCTCTGTATTTATAGATTTTGACATTACAGATAGCAAAATAAATCTTTCCTGTCACTCATTCTTATTTATTGATCTAAAGGTATAAGTAAATAGTTTATCAAATGGTCGTTTATAACTGTTTATATTTTTCTTACTCTAATGGCGTCCTTAGAATTAAGGGAAATGGGAAGCAGTTAGGTAGAAAAATACTCCATTATTTCCTTTGCGATCTTTTAAAATTTGATTGGTAATCAGTATTTTGAAAATCCTAGAAATTTCAATTGTAGCTTCTGCTTTCTATTGTTGAACAAATGAAGCTATGAAATGGCATTTCTAATACATATTCAATCATTACTTTGGGATGATTAAATTTCTCGATGTATTGATATCACTATGTATAGATAGATGGGGTGTGTAAATTAATTGAGGAAATAATACGTTTATAAATTTCATCTTCATTTAATAGGTAAGCAATTTTTCAAATTCCAAAGTGACTGGGGTATTGCTTGGGCCTATATGTCTAATCAGATCTATTATATGTTTACTACGCAAAATGACATACCCACACACAATAATAAGAATGCGAGAACTTGAATATTTTACATGAAAGTTAGATACATGGGTCACGATAAGTCATTAGAGTAAAGTGGGGTAATTCTCAATTAATGAATTATTGTGCAAGCAAGCTTTTTTGTTGCAGCAATGAGCGTTGATTGTTTAATTATATACATTTGTGTATTGTAAACAGCTGTTTTGAAGCTGACTTCAAATATCCTATTCCACGTCATTTTTCAATGTATTTTACCAGGTAAAGAAGTGGAGTGAGCCCTGCGTCAAAATATTAAGTCAAGCCGCAACCTATCAATACACACTAAAGTGCAGTCTTTTAGTTCAAATTATATTCTTTATTAATTCTTAAAAAAGGGATTTTGTGCATCAAGTTCAATCCCTTATCATATCCTGCAGAAATTTACAGATTTTAAAAATAGTGGGTAAAGCGGAGGATGAGTAATATTTATTTTTAGATTCCACAAACATATAAAAACGGATCACTGTGCATATGGGACAATTAAGCTTGAGAAAGGTGTAAACGCGCTTTTGATTATATATTCAACCTTACTAGACGCAGTGATTACTATGGTTTTCCAGAAACTACGTTAAGGCGTCATGTTCACAACCTAAGTACACAAAAGTTTGGAGTAATACAGTAGAACAAGAAGAAGAGCTTGTAAAGCGAATTCCCTTCGTGTCAGGCAGAAATTTTTCATTGACAGTATTTGACGTAAGGCAGTTAGTATTTAACTTTCCTAAAACGCTAAATCGTAGAAGGTTGCTATTTAAGCCAATTCCAAAAACATGACATACTTTTCACGCAGCTAGTAAAAACTATAGGAATTCTTTTCAAAAACGAAATGGTCAACAAAGTCTTAGGAAAGCACAAAATATATGTGTAGCAAAATAGCAAGAGCTACAGCACTCAATAAGAAACGTATCAACAAATAATTTGATCTTGATTTGGAGACAATTAATAAAAAGTGTGGTATTGCTAATATTCCTGAGCTGATATACATGTACAATTGCAACGAAACTGGACAGACATATGTTCCAGACCCAAAGAAAAAAGTTGTGGCTCGTTGAGGGTTAAAGATTTTCTATAGCTACAAGCATTTTACTCAGTAGAAGACAGCAACTTTAAAAAGTTCCTCCGATTTATCCCACTATCCGCCGTTTCTACCCACAAAACAAGCATAATGCCGTAATATGGTGATTCCCTCTTATTGTGTTAAGAAAGTCCTGAACAACCATATAACACACTGCAACGCATTTTACTGTTCATGATCAGTATCTGGCACCATTCAAGCAAAGGGGAGATCAGCAAATCAGGGAACTCCGATAACGTATTACAAAAGTTACTACATTTTTCAATTCGGCACGACATTCATCTA
Source organism: Hofstenia miamia (assembly GCA_900660155.1). Lineage (NCBI taxonomy): Eukaryota > Metazoa > Xenacoelomorpha > Acoela > Hofsteniidae > Hofstenia > Hofstenia miamia. The sequence continues at coordinate 701,716 of CABFPE010000062.1, read as the reverse complement.
TGAAAACAACTTTACTCCACAGCTAGGGCTGTTATTCTAATCTCTGGAGACAACATATCAATCTAGTGAATGCTTGACTTTTAGTCTTCGCACATTGAGACCATCGAAAAGTCCACATTTCCTACGGATAATGGCACTTCCAATCATCTGCCATGGTGTTTAACCACCTTATTATCCGAACACTAAGTATTTGAAGAATTTTAATGTTTTTTAAAAATCGGATTTTCCAATGAAAATGTTACTTCAAGCATACCAATAATTTTTATGACAATTGTTCACCATAACAGGGAAGCACACTTACCCATGCATCTGTCCGTATTACAGGATTCCTAAATTTCCTAGTAGGCTTCGTGAAAATTTCATGAGAATGCAAACAGAATGGTTGTTGCCAATACGTTGATGTGACATGATTGATTTCATCCGGTATGAATTTCAAAATATCTATGTCTACTTATTTCCTGTTTATTTAAGTATTTAAACTATGTTAACCTCAATTTTTTCGCGAAATATTATATTTTTATGGAGAACCTTAAATTGATAATACATATGAAAAGTCGCTATGACATTTTGACAGATCCTAAATTTTAATGGCGAATTCGACATACATTTACTACTACAATGTAAATTATATATATATATATATATTTTGCAGAGCTTTAGCAGTGCTAGAGGACACAGGTTATTGTTTTCTTAGATGTTCAAATTTTTGATCCAAAACAACATCTAAGAGAAAATGTTTGTATTGACACTTTTTTATTACTAGACTGCACCTTATTATGCGCTTAAATTTGTGAGAAATCAACAAATTTACGTATGAAATATAACACCCGGACTGCGAAGTTATCCCTATCAACAGTTCTTCCTAATTATTAAGTATAAATTAGAAATAAGTTTTACTACCTGTTGATTAGACTCTTTGTAAGCCAATGTTTGCTTCTTGAGTGTGGTTTGCATTTGACACAATTGCTCAAAGTGGTATTATTTGGAAAGCATTTGATTGAAAACCTTACAGTAAACAAAGAATTTTACTCGCACTTAAGTATGCTAACATGCTTGCAGCAGCCATTTCATATTGTTGATCTGCTTGTCGTTCTCGTAATGAACAAATTGATTAGTCCTTGAATTTGTGATGGGACATTGAATATACGAATTGTGATCACGAACCTATCAAGCATACTAGTCAGCTTTAAATTTTATAATGTATTCTCCATATCCATATCAATCATTACCATTGCTTGATTGATATATAACATTTTATTTTTAGCTTTTACCAATATTATTTGTTAACATTGTTTGTAATTTATTGTTAGACACTATTTGTTGTTTATGACATTGTTCTGAACTCGGTGTTTGCTTCATGCAACTTAAAAATTAATATACATATATTTCAGTCATTTGTTATTAAGTTTAATAAAATAATACAAAAATGCCAACTAGTTTTACCGTCACGAAATTGCAATTCTTGAATAATTTGAAAATGAGTGTAATATCACAACATGAGTTGCTTAACTTTTTTAAACTAGGAAAAAATTATGCTTTATTCAAGAATTAAATATCCATTACATACATTTCATTTGAGTGGTGCAACCTCATTGGCTATACGTAACTGAATTGAATTTAGTTCATTATTATGAGCTGTAGCTGACTAATATAAATCGAATATAAGCTCGAAATTAATTAATAAGACCCTCTAATTATTATATTTCGATTTAAAATTTTCAGAATTTTTAATAAAAAAATTGCACTCAATTCGAATTATTGTATGAAATATTCGAACTTAAAAGTACAGAGAGTCCAGAATACCAGTGATTCATTATTAAAACGCTTCACGAATGTGGGCGGCTTTAAGGTTTATGAAAGCCATTGAACCCCGAGAGGTTTGTCAATTACCCTCACAATCATACACAATTTGATGCTTAACCTCAATGATAAATCTAAAATCCTTTTTTATAATAAATGTCAGCATCCCCTTAATATGAGTAATTTTACATGAAACTACAGCTAAATGATTTTAAGTAAATTGCCGCGAAAATTACTCTCATGGGAGTTACTGGTTCTAGAAAATACTATGTCATCGAAGCATTTTGTAGAGATATTGTCAGTCTAATCCAACACCTCATATCGTCCCAGCTTGAATAACAAAAATATATTTTTAAATTTAATAATCATTCAAATAAAGGTGCCAGGCTACACATTGTGGGAAGCAACGTTCTTAATATTTAATTCACAAAAATCATGATTTCTGATCAAACTTTTGTTGATGATGAATACAATTAATTAAATTGTTGAACATCTGTGTTTATCAATAATGTATTTGAATTATGGATTCCTTGAAAAATCACTATTTTATCACTGTATTTATTTATATATATATATATATATATATATATATACATTTTTAATTTCATACATATAAACAAGGTCGGTTGTAAAAGTAGAAATGGATAAATCCACAAATTTTTTGCAAACTTCATGTTTTAAACATGCCAACGATGATTCTCATAATTTCCCTTCCTATTACCAATTCAATGGACAAATTATTATTGAATATAAAAATGCAAACTACTTGAAACATTTGAAATATTATATATGTATACAGTATTTCAAATGTTCAGACTGAAAAAGCATTTAAAACGCAACTTCTTGCGATAAAAATATGACTTTGTTAATCAATTTTTCTCAATGTTAATGGATAAATAAATTGAGCTATAGATGTATATTACTTCCTTTAATGACTTCTGCAAAAGTTCGCTCAAATTACTAAATTACACACACACGTTTAAGATTCTAAAGAAAATTCATTTTTGCATGATTAAGTTTCCAACTAAGATGTTAATAAATTGAAAGAACCAAAATAACAGATTACATACGTAAACTATGTATATACACTGTGGTCAAAAGAAAAAATCATGCAATTTAATATATTACAATAATAAAAGCATTCTTTCAAAAAAGAGTTTCATATTTTTACTCTTTAATGAAAGGATATCCTGTAGTCATCAATTGATGATCTCACGTGCTTGGTGCAAAAGTTAATGTTATTTAATGTAATGTAAATTCTTTTGAAGAAAAATAATTTACTATCCTACTTTGTTTCTCATCTCAAGTGAAAACTTATTCTTATCCCAATACCATAAATTTAGTTTGGAAAATCTTAACATGAACATTACCATTGGAATGCCATTCGCATTAGAAATTTTCTCACTTAATCCATTAATCTCAAGAGTAGCGCATAAGATGGTAGCCACTACATATTGGAAAAGCAAGACATTTTCTATTGGTTCAGTACATAGTCTGTTTGTACTAAGTTGTCGCCATCTTCTAATTTGGGTAAATCAGACTTTAAGAAATGATTAGGTGGGGTATGTACAAAAAAGCCTCAGAAGCACTAATTTTTTGAAGTAATAGTGTGGGATTTTGTGGCTTAGATTAATAAATGAAGACTAAACTTGCTATTAAATTGCCCATTTAAAAATTTCTAAAAATATACAAGTTTTTACAATATTAAAAATATAGTTTTAGCATGAACAAGTTCAATATTGTATATCAATGTTTCTGGCATGTTAAAATAAATTTTAAAAACCATGCATTTTGTAAAAATATTTTTCATGTGCCTCTCCTTTGCACTTTTTATCAATGGTGTAAAATTATGATCAATTTAGAAAGTCTTACTAAGATCTATCATGTAAATATTATAAATTAGTCATTGCAACGAATTACAATAACCAGTAGAATCAGTGAATCGAGTAATGTATTTTAAACAAGCGTATTTGTAAGCACCCAAGCGTTCAACATTGTCTTTATTACATTTAGCTTAATTTTCTAATCAACTAATTTTAACAACTTCTTCCCAGGGAATCTATATTTGCCACAACTATAAATAATCAATTTTATTGTTAATAACAACTTTATGGTACTTACATTGTAAAACTATGTTTACAATGCAGTTTTAGTGACATATTTATAAACATAATAAATAGTTGTGCCTATTTTGACAGAGAAAGTATCTATAAAAAATTTGGAACCTTTCTTAAAGCTTTGAAATTTATGTTTGTCTTTGTGTTGTGTTTATGTGCTGTTTCACACATTAGTATGATTAAAAACAAAGGGCATTGTTTGATTCAACTCAACAAATGTATATTGTGCCAATGTAATGGTATTAGAGAATCTACTTTTGAAAAAATCCTAGCTTAATCATTATAAACTAACATTTCCATTTAAAATTAGGCATATTTAACTATTTGGTTTTACAGTTTGACTGTTGAGTAACTTCTTTTAAAATTTACATCAATTCTCATTGTCAAGTAATGGTCTTAAATATCAGGTACATATATAAGGGAGGCAGAAGACTAAAAAGTGTCTCGTGGAATTATTTCAGTACATTCTGGATCACGCTTAGTCTGTTTGAATAATTTAACAATGTCGTTTAGTAAAATATTGGTTTTCACTGATGTATTTACCCAACACACAGGGCCATAGAAATAAAACAGCTTATGACTCATATAACTATGTGATTGTATTAACAAAATTTAACATCGGATATGACATGTGAGAGTATGCTTTTAAAACTCTTTTTATTGATGACCAATTAAGGAAAGATGCAAGCTGTTTAGGACCATAAATATAATGTATATTCATAAATATGAATGTCATAATAAATGAAATCCTGAATGATGTTAAGAGGGAGCAATTTAAATACGAAATAATCATTAGAAGGTCAAGAAAATTCAAGAAAAATTATATCCCCCAAATTGATGAAGAAGTTCTAAACTACAGATAATTCTTGTATTAGTCGTTTATGTTGCAGACACCATTCTGTAAACAATTCCAATTAACATGTTCGTGAATTAAGCAATTTCTGATCTTACACGAAGGTAAGTTACTAGAAAATGCAAAATTATTAGTGAATAAGTAGATTGGTAGAAATCAAAAAATGGCTGCTAAAATTCTATTTTCAAATAGGAATTTAATAAAATATTGTCGTTCTTCAAATGATTTATTCATCTAAAAACTTAACCCAAGCGCAATATTATACAATCCTTGTAGATGTTGAATTTATTGAAGAGGTAATTATTTTTGTAAGTTGATTGGAAAATTTTGATTTGCAACAATTTGCAAACATGATTACAGGCTTTGATAGTGCTAATGTGGTCTGATAATGCAGAGCAATATAATTGTGTATCTACATTTATTATATAAATGTTGATATATATATATGTATATATATATATATATATATATATAAAACATTAGCCATGTGTGTATTCAAATGTCTATATAGGTGATTTCAAGCGCTAAATCCATTAGTTCACCTATTAATAAGTATTTATAAGATAGGCTCACCAAAATTTCGACCGTCGAGATCCTCCCTATTGAGTTTTAAGTTTCCACCGAGTCGGCTATTTGGTGATTGTCTTAGTGTAAGATTCGGATTTCCAAAGAATGGCAGGGGTTTTTCCAATTCCGAAAAAGAAGGTCTAAGTGTATTAAGTTTTCCAGCTGAACTATCCAAAGAATTGTCCACTGACCACCTTCTATCTGACATCACTGATGTGTGAAGCGAAGGGTAAAATTATGTGGAAAATTGGTTAAGTTTCATTTTCCTGGTGAGAAGACAGTTAATTTGTTTTGAAATACTTAACAATGTTGTACCTGTTGTTATCAAAATGTACCTTTCAAACACTTCACTTATCAGTTAAAGACGTAATATTGGTTTTTTAAAATTAAAGTTACACTGGTGCGATATTGACAACCAATATTAAATAAAACTTCTTTAAGCGATAACATGGGTCGGCGTGAGAGCTTGTCGCCAAGGGAGCTTAATGCTTGCGGGCAAACGGCAAACACACCTCATACTGATAAGCTTCCTGTTGCTACAATGTAACGCATTGTAAATCAACAATTACAAATAATACCAGCTCCTTGTTTACGTCCAGCCATATTTCATATTACATTCGAATTTTAAATATTTACTGACATTCACTATGAGAAAGCCTTCCAATCAGAAATTAATTGAATGTAATAATCGCACAGAGGTTATTCACATTATCTAACCAATAGCCAACTACATATTAGAGATTTGTATCAACTTTTTGCAGGTATGTGATAAATACAGATGAATTTCAGTGAATCAACGACTTATTACCATTTGTATTAATCAATTTGTGAGTTAAAGGTGAAACCTTCAAGGAATTCAATTTAGGTAATAATGCCAGTTTGATTAATACTTCAAAAGTGAAAAACATTTCTACCAAAGTCAAATTTACCAATTGACACTAGAGCTGCATCTGCTATTAGAGATGCTTATGGATTTGCAATTCATCCATCTTACTCAGTGGCATCGAAAATCTCCAAATTAATATCATTTCTTGGAAGGCCATTAGATATAGTATCATAAAATAGTAATCACTTAAGTAAAAATATTCCTATAAAATTAACCCTTCTACTGCTAGTGTGTCTATTTTGATCACTCCTGACTAAGATCAAAATATCTTCCTTTGCATAGGTTCATCTAAAAATTACTTAAGTCTACCGCTTACCTGTTTCTAAATATATTTTTATTGGCACTAAAAGAATTCTCAATTTTGTTTGAAATTCTAACCGAGACCACCGGTTTCGAAATGTGAATGAAGGAAAACTTGATAATGCTTCTTGACCTAAGTTCTCAGTTTTGAGCTTATTTTCAACAATTTTGATGTTTATGTTCGAATATTTCCTTGGCAGATATACTCCGTGGTAGTGACTATTGACTATACTTGAATTAATACAAGCAGCCCAAATCTTGTAAAAAAAACATGCACAAGGAGAACATTCCATATTTTGCTGCTATATTTATCTTATTAGGAAGCATGCAACTATTTTAGCACTGCATTACTTGATTAAGGTTGACAATATTATGCAATCGACAACGGAAACATTATATAAAATGTATGGCAAAGACTCATTCCATAATCTGGAGAGTCACTTTAAGCAACACTCTATTCTATGAATTTCAAGGCAAAGGAAGTCACTTATTTATTGCGAAATTTCACATTATTATTGAAGTTGACGAGAAATACTATTGATCAATACGCAAATACATCATTTTGATCGACTTAGAAATTATCTTATTATTATAATTAACTCAACATTGTAGTATTCTTAGAAGTAGTAAGCAAGCTTAATCTCAATTATGCAAACTAATAAACTAGTATTCCATACAAGACATTTATATATATATATATATATATATA
>CABFPE010000062.1:661261-678496 GCA_900660155.1 Hofstenia miamia | reverse complement strand
TATATATATATATATATATCCAGTTGAACCTTTGAATAGTTAGATGTTACTTTTTCGAATATGTGCATGCAAATAATGTTGAAACCTCGCGTTTTAAACTCTACAAGACTGCACATAAAGATAGCCTATACATAAAATCCCTCATATCTTATTAATTTTGAAACATTAAAAAGAAATGTTGTATACAAGAACATATTTGTATAAGCTGAAGTCAATATAATGCAAAAGAAACAAAATTACATCAATTCTTAAAAACGTATTTATCGATTGTTGTTTGGACAACCTTACATTCAACAACATACCAATGGAGTCTTCAATGGAGTTGAATATTTCCTGATTAATGTTACAACCTCGATTTTCAAAAAACCCGCGCAATTGACCTAAAATTATATTATATTGAGCTGCAATATCACATTGCTTGCTATTTTCTACTGTAAATTTGCGAATAATTTCATTTTTTCATGCAAAGTTAATTGCTTGCATTTACGTGTTGATTTACAAGCCATGAGAAAACGCGGGATTACTTTGATGTAGGAAATTGCAGAGCATGCGCAGCCACCATATGCTCTGAAATTCTTTACTATTTTAATGAAAACCAAGCATACAAAAATTGCAGAAGCTATATTCATAAAAGAAACTAAGGAGAATCTATTAAATAAACAATTAAGTCAAAGACTAATATCGTATAAGATCTACGAATTACAATTTTAAAATTATAAAATTTGTATTTACCACCATTTTATTTTAGTTATTTTGTACTGACGATGAGTGGAGACACTCGAAACATGTCTACATAAAATATTTCTTGTTTTTTACAATGAATAGTTTAAGCACACTTTGTACACAATATATATATATATATATATTTGTGTTTTAGTAATTACACAATTTTAAATTAAATATATAATATCCCACCAATTTATACAAAAACCATACGGATGAAAAATTACTACAAAATCGACACACAAAAAATGGATATTATTAGACGAGATTGGACGGGATCTCTTCTCTTCCACACACTTGGGAAATATTACAATATTATTGTTTTTGAGAACATATTTTGCAGTAGAATGAAGTCTCACATTACTCAGAGAACAATGGAATTTAATATTATCCTATGCTATTACAAAATTAATTTTGTAATTACAAGGATTAAAAAATTTCGTCTCATGAGAAGCTGTACATTCCAGTTAATTAAATTTGAAGCATTACTTTTAAATATATGTCAATTATATTTGGTATATTCTATAGCCTACAGAAAGCAGTAGGCTATGTGTATTCTCTTGCTTCTTCTTACGAACTTTCGATAAGCGACTCGATTTCGCTAGTACACATTTTTTTAGAATACTTTACAAACATGAAAGTTTTTAAGTAATTCCTTCAATATAATTAATATACTTACAGTGTGTGCAATCTTTGTGAATACATATTGAGGACAGAAGCAAGTGCAAACCCAAGCTTTCCAGTCAAGCCAGTTAGTAGCTGTGAGATGTGCGACAAAATCACCCATTATTACTCCTGTTGATGCTGCCTCGTTTTCTTCAATAAATTGTCCCTTTATTTCTAAGATGTTGTCTTGGGAACAATTTAGTTATGACAACCACTCAAATGACGATAGACAACGTGCAGCCGAATCGTCCATTTTATTCCAAATAACATACAACAACATGAATCACCAATCTATAATAATTTTATTGCAAAATTGTGTTCCCAAAATATTTCGAAATATTTAAAGCGTTATTTCCACCTACCTTAAAAATGTATGCAGGCTAATTGCCTTATAGTAGTAGGTATGAAGAAACGAAAATATCTATATTTAGAGTTGCTTTTTACAATATTAAATAATGTTTACAACTCTAAATAACGTCAAAAATTAGCAATGCAAATAAAACAACAAATGCATATACAATTAGGAATATTTACAAACGCTATTAGAGAATTTAGTTATATATATATATATATATATATATATTAGGGTGGCTCTTATATGAAGATAAAAATTAAACGTCGCATTTTCGTTGCTCTCCGGCCATAAATAGAATACATTTCATTCAGAAACACTGCATTAAAAATTTTATTAACGTTTAATGGTAGTCCAGAGGGTTAAAATTCTGTAATATACGGTAATGCAGTAAAATTTTACGCTGCAGTAAAAATTGCTGCCGGTTTAATCTACGAAGTAGAGATAAGAGTGCTACAAAGTCATCACATATGTTGGACTTTGCCTGTTAAGCTCATGTACAATATGATGTTGTTAATTATTCCTAATTAAGATGACTGGCAAGGTTTAAATTTAAATTTAAATTAAACTAAAGTAATACAAGCAAAATCATATTAAAATATGAAATGTCACATGTGCTAGTTAAACCAAAATCTTGTTAAAAAACTTATCAACTTGATCAGCATACTTATATCAATTAAGTCCTTTCTAATGAGTAATATCTGCTCAAGGCAGTATCGTTTGTTGTACGCTTACTCATAATTGCTTCGGTTGAACCAGGGCTACTTTGGATTCACTTAGGTAAATGCGTCGATGCTCAGAAACAACTTGCAGTAAGAACTGCAATTGCTCTTCATCTTTCATCAATAATCGGTTGTAAGACTGGATGAGAGCAATTCCACGTTCTGCATAGTCATTAAGTACTTTTAAGCTATTTACAGTATCTTTAACAGAGTGGAAACCCTTGTTTTTGAATCAGAAACTTGGATCTTCATTGAGGAACTTATCATCTAATCGAAGCTTTTGGAAGAATCTAATTGTTTCTGTAGTGACGAAATCTTCAAGATATTTTTCTTTTAGGAAAGAAGCCTGACACTGAGATCTTTTAAAGGGTTCCTCCACATCATCTTCTAGCAGCTTTTATCAGCACAATTGTAGCTTTTCTATCTGATGCTTGAGTACAGAAGATGGAACAATGTTCTGTCGAGCCAACAAGGTTTTGTCAGGCCTTTTAGAGTTTTGGATGAGGTTGTTCTGTTTCTTCTGACATTCCACCCTCTGCCCTGCTCTGGAAGACAAGAATAACGTCTTTCGAAGTAGATGCTTTGTATTTTTCTCCAGCCTTTTTCTTCCGCATATTTTTTGCTTTCCTCTTTTGCATAATCCGCTTTTTCTTTGCAGCCAAGGCTTTATCCACAGATCCCATACAAACACGCTTTCCTTTCTCTCGTTGGGCAAGTAGTAGAAATTCTTTGTCTTCTTTTATAACTATCATGTGTAGAGCATTTGCATGGACTATATCAAAAAAATCATTCAAGTTATCCAAAAACATTTTCTCTTTTTTATCTGAGCTGTGGTCCGTCGATTTCTGAGCCGCTTTAGATCTTTCCAAGTCTGATAGAGAGCTTCAATTTGAATTACTGCACGATGCTCAGGCTCACAGGAATTCGTGCCTTTCCTGTACAAATAAAAACAAGATCCCTGATCGTTTTGGTTGCTGCTTTAAGTATTGTCCTTTCTCTTCAATATGACGTCGCATAAACACACCCAAAGCATCTCGATTTGATGGTAACTTACCACCAGAAAATTCTTTGACAATATAATCCAGAAGAAAGTATCTATCTTTGCTACGCATAGCACATTCAGCTGCAGTCATTACAATAGTCCTACTCGTTTATTTGCTAGGAGTGGTAATTACTTTAAGATCAGTTATTTGTACACAGTTACAAATGCAAAAAACCTGCAGAAAAAAAATTGGATTAGGTTTGTAGTAAGCAGACACATTAACACCATATAAACAAAGAGGTGTTTGTGTTTATGTAGCACAATAAACCACAAGCAATCAAATGGTAGATTGCTTGATAACCAGAGCAATCTTTCTTACTTGATAGCACATGTGTTATAATAGGCAAGTATATTGTACTTTGAGTGGACTACCTCTAAATGTTATTGAAATATTTCAAAATTTCTCGGGGAGGGTTTTTTAGGTGTTGGATCCATTTTAAAAGTGGAGAGCAAAAAATTTCGAACTTTCAAAAATAAGAGCCACCCTAATATATATATATATGTATATATGTATATACAAGCTTTGGATACAAAATTTTAAAATATCTACAAGGCGCTGGATACAAAAATGTAATAACTTCCTCATACTGTTTGCATATATTCATCGCTCTAAAAACTATCTAAATTAATGAAATCATATTAAAAATACGATTGTTATTGAGCTATCGCGGCCTACAGAGTGNATATATGACACACTTACAATGTCATTGATTGATTATAAAACCAAACAATATTTATTATTAGCCCATAGTAAGAAATCACTAAATTTTAGAAAAGTTGAAAGTGAAAAGTAGATCATAAAATTTTTTAATATAAATTCAACATTCCTAATCTAAACAAAAGTAAAAAATTTAGCAGCTTCAAAGCATCATTTGACTGGTTTAAATTCTTGTATCAAACATTAAGCTTTGCATTCAAAATTTTATATTTTGATAGGAAGCGATCATCTAAGCATGACTTTAAGCTTAATAAATTGCTGCGAAATTTGAGCTAAATAAATTTGGGCTACATCTTTTATTTATTTCTAAAAAACAAAATTTTTTCTATTTTTAATATTAAATTTCATGTAATTCCCTTAGAATTTTTTTATATGGTAAGTTCGATTACAATAATATCATTAGCTTATAAATCACTTTAGTTTGATATTCATAGATATGAAAATTGCATATAGATTGATGGTGTTCTTCAACATAAATTTTCTATATTTTTTCAGGATGGATTCTTGTTATAGTCAAACCTGGGCAGCTGCCTATGGAAGCAATTTTAAAAATATGACTTCAAAATATCATCTTAGATTTATTGTATAATTTTTATTAATAAAATATTGAATTAGTGAGCTAAACTGTAAGCAGCCGTGATTTCTTCTAATTAGGCACTGGTATCTATTGCATAAATAATCCGATATTAATGATGCAGATGAAACATCAAATATTTGGATATATTATATTTCCTTTAATTAATAAATAATACATTCATCACTTTGAAACAACTAACGAAGGAATGTCTGTGTATATATTTTTGCCCAACAGATCATTACTCTATATATAATAACCTCAATAATTGCATTAATTGTTGATCGTTGAAATTTGAATTTGTTGTAGTCATTTTTAATAAAATTTCAATAACGATATAGTAATTTTTATGAAAAAAATTAAAGGAATTTAATTTTTAATTTGCTTTAATTTTCATCACTTTCAAGTTGTTCGAACAATATTCTGATATTTTTAAAACAAATGATAAATTACAAGGGTTTTTGGAACTCTTTTGTGACCTCGGAGCTCCTGGTTAACGGTTTAAATATATCTAATAAATCGAAACTCGATTGTGCAAAAATTTTTTTGCAAAATTAAGTCAGACTTTATAGCATATCTAAAAGATAATTCAAAAAAGGAATTTGAGAAATTCTCTATGAAACCTTAATCAAATAAGAAATCGGAAAGAATGGACATTGAACCGGAGACAAAATTCAAACCAAAAATAGCTATAAGGACGGTTCATTAAGTAAAAGAGGGCAACAAATTTGTTTCTGATATCGAAAAATCGATCAAGAACTTAAATGAGAATGCACCCACTATTGAAAACCTGAAAATTAATAACCGCAATAAGTTTGTTTGTTTGTAGGTCAAGCCAAAAATTCAGGACGGCAGAAGCGAAACTAGGACAGCTTAAAAATATCAATTTAAAACCATCAACTAAATTTTTATCAAAGTTTAGAACTACAAACATACCAATATTTGAAAAATTTTCGGATCTTGATGCATTTGATAAAAATAAATTTATTACTTGATAATAAAGAATTATTAGAAGATGTTAATGAAATGACATATCAATTTTGTTTTCGAAAACAAATTATTTGAAGAATCGTTAGCAAGTTATTATAAAGGTCACACCCAAAATGCGCTTATTACTTCTGAATAAAAAATTGTAATTGGGATTCAATACAATAAATGTTTGTGATCATCACTATGTCCAGATGTGTTGTAAGTGTTGTATGAATGGGCACTCATCAATTCATACAATAATGAGACGTTATCGTTCATGTTTTCTTCAGAAAACCATACTTATAAAGAATGTACCATCAAAAATGAAAAAATAAACATAATTGTATAAATCACGTTAATTCAAAACAGTTTAAAATTGAATCATCTAGTCATTATGTATTTAGTAGAAAATTCCCAATATACATTGAGCAATTAAATTTTAAAATTAGAAAGAATTAATATGATTAAAGAACAAATTTTGATGTTCATTGAATTTAATGAATGTATGAAGAAACATGAAAACAAATTAAAATAATGGAAAAACTCCAGCTTTCATTGACTATGTAATTACAGATATTTCAAACTATAGAAATTTCATTTCTTATTTCCTAATTAAGTGTACAATATATGTTAAAATGAATGTAAGTAAGAAAAATAAATTGATATATTACAATAGTTCTAAAAGACTTAGCTATAAAGAATTGATGTTTGACTTAATAAATCTTAATTGGCATAACTACTATAACACAATGTCAATTTTTGAGAACCTAAGTTTTATCAATAGTAATTTGGATCAATTATATAACAAGCAATGTCCAGTTGTAAAGATCATTTATGCAAATCAAAAGAGAATTCCTATTTGGAAATTATGGATTTCAATAAGTTCTAAGAAACTCATTAATGAAAAGCATAAAGCCTATAAAAAGGAAAGGAATAATGCATCTAAATTCATTTTTGACAATTTCATTCAAAGAAATGAAAACATGCCCTCAAAAAATGGAAATATATTAACAATTTTTTGAAACCACATTCGAATATACTACCTGAATACCTACATAATATGAAAGAAAATCATGTGCACAATGAACTGAAAATATCAAATTTATTTATTGAAGATTTCATAAAATGGGAATAATTTGATGGAATACAATATGATGTCACGACTAAGTTTGAGCAACAAAAACTTGAAGAATAATGTTAACTGATTTGCTCTTAGATATATTTCCTTACATGAATTTCAAAACGCGGCAAAATGCTTTAATATTTGAAATGATATATGCGACTTATTTAATGAATGCATTAAATGTGACAAACATCCTGATGAACTAAAAGTTGCAAAAGTTATTCCAATCTATAAAAATGGTCTCAGCAATATTTCTTCAAATTTCAGACCTATATCAATTTTAATTGGAATTAATAAGATTATTGAAAAGATATTACACAATCAAACTAATTGTGATTTTAAAAAATACAATTTATTTAATCCAAGTCAATTTGAAAAACATTCTTCAACTATGAATGCTCTTTTGGACCATAGACAATTGGAGACAACTCATAGATAGAAATTAGATCTTGCAAAAAAATTCAATTCAATGGATCAAGGAATATTGATTAAAAAATTGACACATACTCACAATTGTGATTTTAGTTCATCTTCACTAATGTATAATTACTTAAATAATAGATTTAATGTGCAATTTAAAAATTTTTTATCAAATCTACGAACTAAACGATGTGCTCCACAAGGCTCCCTTATGGGACTACTGTTATTTAGCATCTGTATAAATGATATTTCGAACCATATAAAAATAGAATGTATGTTATATGCAAATGATACACCAATGTATACTAAAAATAACAATGAGCTTCAATCTAATTTAGATCATGTATGATTATTATATTAAAAATATGATGCCTCTAAATGTTAAAAAAAGTTTTTATGCAGGTGAATTTACTTAGAAAAAAACGAATAAAAAAAGCTATATATTGGTAACGAAGAAATAATGGAGCAACCAATAATATAATATTTGGGAGTGTTAACAGACAATCAATTAAAACTCGAAGATCATGTAAATTCATTAATTCAAAAATAGCCACTAATATCAATTAAAAAACATCCGATTTATTGCCAAGAAATTAGATCACAATGTTGTTTAAATCTCTAGTTGTATCAAAATATATATTCCATAGTATTATTGCAATATTTAAAAATGATTTTTTCATAATTCTCTTATACTTTTATTACATTGATATGTACTACGTCTAATATTGTATTTTAAGATGTATCGTTCAATTTATAAACTATTTCGAAAAATTTTTGTTGTACAGATTTCATCTGGATTTAGTGTCAAATAATCGTTTGTCAAAGTTTTAATTGCATTATTATTACAATTGATAATTCTGTCCATCCATTTGAAAATGTTCAATAATTTTCAAATCTTGTTAATAAGTAACAAGAATATGAATATTTTGATGCAAGAAGAGATTTAAGCAATATTGAGAACCATTTTCTTTTTAATTAACTTAATATTAATAGTGATTTTTTGGATTAATGAACTTACATTTTCGAAATTAAGTTGATTGTCAATTAACACCCTTAAATATATTCTTGGTTGCTTCATTATTTCTTTGTTTTCATAGTTTCTTTTTTCTTAATTTATTCATTTGCAAACAAAGAAACGCCAATTTTTTATTTTAGTTATCGTGTATTAGACATAAATTAGACAGAAGCTCATTGATAGATTAATGTATCATTGGTATATAAAATGCATTTTGTAGTTTTGGATTCAAAATATCAATTATATAAATCTTAAGTAAAAAGTGCTCCCAGGACAGATTCTTAAAACTCTTGAGGATTTATTTATAAATTATACAAATTAAAATCTATTTGAAATTTCTATTCCTTTCTCATGGCGGACTTGACTTAAATAGCAAAACAATAACGATTACTTTTAAGAGGTTTTCAATAACGAGTGCTTTCTCAATAAGTTTTTGATCCACTTTTCAACATTAGAAACGAATTTCTTTTGCTTACGTTTTTATAAATTTAAGCTCCTGCATTGCTGAGGGATTAACATTAAACAATACTCATTTCAATTTTCCATCAAATAAAACTAATTTATTTTCAAAAATCTCATATAATA
The DNA here is from genome assembly GCA_900660155.1 of Hofstenia miamia. Lineage (NCBI taxonomy): Eukaryota > Metazoa > Xenacoelomorpha > Acoela > Hofsteniidae > Hofstenia > Hofstenia miamia. The sequence goes on along the minus strand of CABFPE010000062.1, from coordinate 669,587 downwards.
TGTGTTTCAGAAAAAATTTCTAAAATTCCCTTCTGGAATTCTTGAAGTCTTCAATAAATTCTTACTTGATTTTGCAAACTAAATTTCTACAGTAGAGCTTCGATTTACCATAATTTTAAAATCATTGTGATGTTAATTTTATATGTATTGATTTTTGTTCTTTTTCAAAAAAACAATTTTATATTTGTTTTGTAATGTTAATTTTTTCTCAAATTCTGTTGAATCAAAGCGAATTGATCATTTTAAAATCATTAACCAAGTGCTCTAATAAAAATGAGATTGAGAGCTCCTGATATTTATAATTTGTTTCAACAATATCAACATATTTTTCAACATGGTGAAAATGATGAAGCTTAATTTCCATTTCAAATACATTACGGAAAAAAGCCAGTACAGTGTTACTTGGCACTCATTTTTTATTAAATTTAGCAATTACATTCTTTTATTTTGCAATGTCATATGAAATCGCCCATTAAATTACTACATTTGTTTACAGGATTTCCTCCATTTTGTAAAGCTATTTGCAGGATCGAAAGAATTTTGTTTATTATTAAACTAGATTAAGTTTGCAAATACAAAGAGAACTAGGATTGTTTGTTCTTTCAATTGTTGCGCCAGTGGCATTTGTAGAGGTATTGTAGCTTATCAACAAGCAGCCTAATATCTTTCTCACAGTAAAAAAACCGTGCAGGAGCTGAACAATCTACGGCCACATTTGAAAAAATTACAAATTGAATGTTTCTAGAAATCTTTATCTGAAAAACACAAACCTAGGACATACCGAAAATGGGAGCACATTGCATGGAAGTGCTAAAAAATATTTATATGGCGGATCAGCACTGCTAGTCTCAATTTTTTCTGATGACATTAAAAAATTTTTTCTATTGCTAATACTTTCATTGAAATTTTCCGTGCAAATTTTTACACATTGTTACTCAATCATGCAATTTGTTTTTACCAAGTCATAATATTTTAATGCATATTTTTTGTTGAAAACATTATATTTGGAGTGTCAAACGAATTATGACATTGAAATCATGCAAAAACTTGTTTCTTGTGAAGCTATATTATGATTTGTGAATAACTCAAATTCAACTAGTTTCAACATTCTCAATTTTGCGGAATGCTAATTTTTACAAGGTTTCTTCAATACTAAATTATACCAATAGTTAGACCAAATTAATTTTAAAATAACCAAAAAGTAGTCTAATTTAATAAACAAAGATATTCAAGGGAGAATATAAATTCATATCAATAAGAACCTAGTTTCTACATGTGTACAATTGTACAAATTGTGTCTCAAAGGGATATAATAAAACAGATTCAAAAATATTACTCCCTCTATTCCAAAAAACGGCTTCATTTGATTCATAGTATAATAACTTTGGAGGAAAATAAGAGATTTTCTCTCTGATGTTTGTAATATTATAATCTCATGAAGCATAAACTTCAGAAAATATTGCTTTGAAAAAAGTTTTTAAGAAAGTTTTACCGATTTTAATTCAGAGAAAAATGAGGATAGTTGAACTTTTGCCAGTGGAGCTCTCTCACATCAGACACTTTTTCAGATAGAGTAAGGATGGGTACAAACCAACCAAATAACTTAGCGCATTAAATTAATACTGGAAGCATACATTTATTGAAAAATAAAATTTCTAAAATATTCCAGATGGCTATAGAAGGTAGAAGCATTTTTTTTCATTAACCAATTAGCTCCAGATTTCAAACATTGATCAATATCCATTATGGCAATTTACTAGTTATTAGACTAGTAATGACTATGCTTTTGCGTGATCAATCTAAGCTGTGTTCTACATGCTGAAACTCTATACATGCTAATGACATTGTTTTTGTATACAATGGCTGTTGTAATAAAATGCATTGGAATGAAAAATGCACTATTTTTACTAAAGATACTTTGGTTGCATTACGTGAGGTTATGGACAATGTTATTCATGTGTTAATAATGGGATAAAGACTGCTATACTGGTAGATTTGTGCAGACCAAATTCGAAACTTGAATCTAGAATTGATGATTGTTCAAAGCTGATTGCTGAAATGGATAAGCAACTTAAATCTTTGGCTACTGTTGTTCCTAGTGCTCATGTTACTGCTTCTTCTGCGTCAGCATTTAAATCATTTGATAATGTCAATTACATTTTAAAGCTTGATGGCCTACCTGAAGTTGGAAGATCAGCTGATGCTTTGATTCAAGAAGAAAAGCAGGTTAAAGACGTTTTTTGTCACATTGACAATAATTTTGGTTTAATAGCTAATATCAAGCGGCTGGGAAAGTTCGATCCTGCCAGAGTTCGACCTCGGTCGGTTCTTGTCACTATGACATCTGTATGGGATCTTGGAAAATTACTTTCGCAGGCTTCTAAATTGAAATCATTTGGTCGAGATGTATACATAAATAGGTTTCTCTCTAAAGAGGATAGGATTACTGAAAAGGCGGTGTTGAAACAGCGGCATGACCTTATTCATTCTGGTACACCTAAGTGTGACTTAAAGATTCGTGGATTGAAGTTTTTGAACAAAGGTGTTGCAGTTGCTCCATCTGGTAATTGACTATTCTCGAGTAATCTATTACTATGGAACTGCCAATCTATACGTCGAAAACTCACCTTTCGCATCTCTGTCATAATTGAACGCAAAATTGATATATGTGCGATTACTGAATTTTGGCTTTGGGGTGATGAGCGTGATGACAGTGTTTTTGCTGAAATCAGACGTGATTTGGCTGATTTTGATATTATATCTGTTCCTCGTGGCTCTTGTGGAGGAGGTGTTGCTGTTATACACAGAAAAGCTTTCAGTGCTAAAGCTCTTACGCTTGGTGTTACTTTTGAATCTTTTGAATATATTAATGTTACCATATCTTACAACCGTACTCGTTNAGACGTGATTTGGCTGATTTTGATATTATATAGGTTCCTCGTGGCTTTTGTGGAGGAGGTGTTGCTGTTATACACAGAAAAGCTTTCAGTGCTAAAGCTCTTACGCTTGGTGTTACTTTTGAATCTTTTGAATATATTGATGTTACCATATCTTACAACCGTACTCGTTTTCTTCTTATTGTTCTCTATCGTCCTCCACATTCAGATTCCTCAAATTTTTTATCACCGTTTGGCTCTTTGATTGAATCTGTTCTTTTTCTCAGTTGTCCCATACTAATTTGTGGCGATTTCAATATTCATGTAGATGTATCTGGTGACTACTTTTCCCAACAATATCTTGATTTAATTCATTCATTTGGTCTTGATCAACTTGTAGTTGGTCCAACTCATTCTGCTGGACATACGCTGGGTCATATCCTAATACGCTCTGGTTGCTCTTTGGTAAACTATGTTAAAGTTTTGCGTGGTCTCCATGGTTCTGATACTAAATCTTACCATGATTTTGTTAAATGTAGCCTTTCAATTGATTACCTGTTTCTGTTCCTATAAATGTGAGCTTCAGAAATTTTCGATCCGTTGATAATACTATTCTTGAACGTGATTTATCTGATCTGACTCCGTAAGTCCCATTTTTGTCTCTTGATTTTATCAATCTTGATATTGATTCCACTATCTCTAACTTTGATCACAATATTTGTTCAATCTTGGATAATCTTGCTCCTATTCCTCGTCCTTTCTCTCCGTGATATAATTCTGAACTACACAATATGAAGCGCCAAAGGCGACGATTGGAACGACGTTGGCTGAAAACTAAATCTATTTCTGATCATCTTGAACTCACCAATTTTACTAAGCTATACCAAAAATGTATAATAGCCAAACGAGACAATTTCTATATTGATAAAATTAATAACGCTAATTCTAAGGATTTATTTGGTTATATTACTCACTTGCTTGAGGGGGTTCAACGTTGTTATCCTGATGCAGTTTCTCTTGATAATTTGGTTAACCAATTTGGTGAATACTTTGACAACAAAGTTAAGTCTATTTCTGATACTATTGTTAGTCAATTGCATTCTTCACATTTGCCTGCCCCCATTCTTTCTTGTAGATTTAATGATTTTGCCTTAGTTACTGAAGCTGATCTTTTCGATTTAGTTATGATCAGTTCTACTAAAACGTGTGATACTGATCCCTGCCCTACTTTTCTTACTAAGCGCTGGATTGATTATTTATTGCCAGTGATTTGTTTACTTATTAATGCCTCTCTACAGCAAGCTTACTTTCCTATTAGTTGGAAGCGTGCCTGTGTTACACCTGTTCTAAAGAAATCCAATCTTGATAAAAACAACTTCAAAAATTACCATCCTGTTTATCTTTTTTCTCCAAATGTTTAGAAAGGGTTGTCTATAAACAATTATTTACATACCTTGATGAAAATAACCTTCTTCCTCTGATACAAAGTGCATACCGTCCTTTTCACAGTAGTGAAATGGCTCTTGCCAGAGTCCAAAATGACATTCTACGCAGTGTTGACTCACCTGGCACTGTCCGCCCTGTTATCTTACTTGATCTCAGTGCAGCGTTTGATACTATTAATCAAAGTGTTGTACTTGGTCGTCTTCAGAAGCGATTTGCTGTTTGTGGTAATGCTCTTAGATGGATACGTTCTTATCTCTGGGATCGCTGTCAATATGTTTGTATAACAAATGCTCGTTCTCGATTGTTTATTATATCTTCTGGAGTTCCTCAGGGCTCCATATTGGGTCCTCTTCTTTTTATTTTATATATATCTGAAATCGAATTGGTTGCTGCTAAACACCACATACTTATCATGTGCTATGCTGATGATACCTCTGTCACCCGTCTACAGATGTCTATTACTGATATACGTAATTGATTTTCAAACAACATGGCATTGAATGATGGCAAATCTGATGGTTTGGTCGTCACTTCTGTTCGTGGTTCTTCTCCTTCTCGTGATATCTATGTTGGTGATATTTTTTACTCCTTCCAATGCTGCCAGAAACCTTGGGTTTATTTTTGACTCGACTCTCTCCCACCGTGAAGCAGTTGTAAAATTGTGCCATCCTGGTATGGTTGCACTTCGTCGCCTCTGGCAAATTCGCCATTACTTAGATGTTAATACATCTAAGCGTCTTGTCAGTGCATTTGTCACATCTTATATTGATGCATACAATTTACTCTTGTTTGGTATTCCTGCTACTCTTCTCCATAAGTTGCAGTTGTTACAGAATTCTGCTGCTTGCTTTACTATAAATATTGACCCAAGCGAACATATTCACCCCCACCCTATTTTGCAGGCTCTACATTGGCTTCCAGTTCAATATCGCATTGTCTACAAAAACATTTCAGAACTTTTTGAATTTTGTGATAATGGTCGTAAACTTAGATCTAGTGATCAACTTAGGTTAACTGTTCCACTTGTTAGTTCGTCTAACTCTAACTGTTCCACTTCAGTTGCTGGTCCTAAGGTATGGAATGATCTACCTCTTGATGTTAAGATGTCTCAATGATCTACCTCTTGATGTTAAGATGTCTCCCACCATAATTGTACTTAAAGCGAGGTTAAAGTCTCTTTCTTCTCGCATTCTCCTAACTGTTTTATTTTTGTTACCGCTAAGTAGCGGTCTATAAATATATATTATTATTACTATATAATCGATTTGCAATTTAAAATATTTATATGGAATTTAATAGAATAGAATAGAATTTCTTACTAAGTGTAGTACATTGGCATAACTAAACACCTCAACAAAAGCTGCTAATACTACACTTAATGCGTCAATAATAAATGAAGTACAAAAACAAAAAGCAACACAAACATGGATGCAGAATTTACAGTTTACCCAGTTTATTGCTAATTATTTTAACTAATGATATTTTTTGAAAAACTGAAGTCCTTTCCATGCCGTAGAACCGATTTTAAGTATATATGTTGCTTAGAGAGGTAGTCATTGATTTGAATTTTAAATTTTCTGCGACTTTTGATTCGCTTTATTTCAATTGGTAAGTTATTCCATAATTCAATTGTTGAGTTTAAAAATGAATTTTTAAGAAAATATTTTTTAAGCTTCACTTGCTTTAGAAGTCCTCGAATTATAAGTTGAATGCGCATATAATGGAAATTGTAGTTTACTGTAAGGTGAACGCTGATTTAAAATATCCCAAAATTTTATTAATGAAAAGTATCTTATGAAATATGAAGCATCGTCATGATTAGAATATGAACTTTTGTCGTTCCTAGTCGAGTAACTATCATTATGAATATTTGCTACCCATTTAATTTGTGAGTCGATTTTATTTATTAATGAGTAGTTCATGTCATTAAATAAAACATTACAGTATCTATAATGACTTACTATCAGAGATGTAACCAACATCGATTTCATTTTGGAATTTACAAAATTGCCTACATGTGAAATAGTTTTAATTCCCATTGCCATTTTGCGTAATACTATGCGTATGTGACTTGAATAGTTCAATTAATTATGGATTGTTACTCCAAGATATTTGAAGGATTCGACTTGAGTAATTTTTGACCCCGAAAAGTTTTAAATGTGTGATTGGTTATCTTTGTGAAAAGGAGACATAACACAGAATTCTGTTTTAGAGGAATTTACAGTTAAATGGTGCATATTAATATATTTTAGCAGTTGAGAAAGATTGATTTCAAATTTATTAATTGATGTTTCTATTTGATTATCATGTGTAAATACACGTAAATCATTGTTTAAATTGCCATTTAAATCTTTTACATACAACGAGAAAAATAGAGGCCCTAAAATAGTACCTTGTGGGGCACCTTTGTAAGTTTTACCCCAGTTAGAAAATATACCATTTACCTTAACTCCTTGAAAACGATCACTTCAGTAGCACCTTAATAAATTTATACCATTAGAGTCGAAACCAATGTATTCTAATTTTTAAGAAGAATATAGTGATCAATAAAATCGAATGCTTTGAACAAATCGATAGAAGCAATTGTGACAAAATTGTTATTATCGAGATGAGATCTCCAATTTTCAGTAGCGTAAAGTAAAGCATCAGAGGTGGAGTGAGCTTTGCGAAAGCTAAATTGAGTATTCGAAAAAATTGATTCGTGATGGAGATAAGTGTCTATTTGGTCAAACATTAGTTTTTCGAAGATTTTTGCAAAAGACGAAATGATTGAAATGGGCCGGTAATTGCAACCTTTTTGGGGGGGGTATCACTTTTACATATGGGAGTAACATTAGCTAATTTTAAAATTGATGGAAAGATATTTAGTGATTGATGATATGGCATAAAGGACTATTAATTAATTTTGCACAATCTTTAATACACCATGCCGGTATTTCACAAGGTCCGCTTGGTTTATTAACTTTTAGCTTATTTATTGCTTGAAGGACTTCGTATCGAGTCACAAATTGGAATGAAAAATAATTTGCTTAGGTTAATGCTTTGATCATGAATGCATTAGCAAAATCCTTGGGTTTAGTTAATATTGCACCATTGCTATTTTCAATGAGATGCAGGTGTTGGATATTACTCTTGTTTCTGTTCAATACATTGTTGATGAAGTCCCACTTATGTTTAGGGTCATTTATTCTACTAAATGCGGATTGCATATAACGATTTTGTGCTGCTCTCATTTCAATATTAGATTTGTTCCTTGCCATTTTACATAACCGGTCGTTATCAGCAGTTTTATTTCGTTAGTAAGTTTTGTAAACCCGATTTTTGCATTTAACGAGTTTTTTTATGTTGGGAATTAACCAGGAAGATCGCGTGATTTGATAATTTTCGTGTTTTTAGAAAAAAATCTTTTGGTCAGTGGCGGCTTGTGCTTTCAAAAGCTAGGCAAGCTAATATTTTTAAGCAACCAAAGTAGTATCAATAATAAACCATGAAAAATATATTAATATGTGAAATACCTGAGGGCGATTTGTAATATTATTATTCTGAAAATAAGATTAGTCCTGCAGTTCATTTAATAAAACATTTTCAAGAAAATTTGCTAGTAATTTCTGTAGTTTTTGCTCCTCTAATCAGTTACTCTTGAATTTGTTTAAGTTTGCTTTAAACAGAAAATAATTATTTTAGCTAAGGAAGTCGACAAATCATGCATTTCAAAATATCAAATACGAATTTTATCGATTTACAATTGGAGCCATGCCAATGACAGCAAACTTGAGATTAATTACAAAGTTTTTCAAGATTGCGAAAATTAGAGTAGAAATTTAGAGCAGAATAGGCAGTTGAGGGCAATCACATTTAAACTGCTCAATGTTTTTAAAATTTAATAATTCTATAAAACGGCATTTGCATAGGGATGTGAAACTGGCCTCCATTTAAGTGCATATGCATATGACGCCAATTTATATCAAAATATGTTTTTCTTAAATTTTCCAAGTTTCATTTGA
>CABFPE010000062.1:626609-661150 GCA_900660155.1 Hofstenia miamia | reverse complement strand
TTTTTCTTAAATTTTCCAAGTTTCATTTGATTTTTGAAAAAATTGATTGCACATTAGTAGAAAAAATTCGTCTTGCATTAACAATTCCTATAAATTTTCAATATGTCTGTCAAAGAAAAACAAATGGCTATCGTATTCTTATTTAAGAATTTGTACAAGGATAAAAAATGCGAAAAAGTCATTATTCCAGATAGGAGCCTTGCTAAAATATATTCTGTTTCCGGCACTGCTTGAATAGAGCAATGTTTCTGATTGATATTTAAATAATATCATGTGTAGTTTTGGGTTATCGTATGGAACGAAAATATTTCGCCTGATTCTTTTACAACAACACAACAGTGTTTCGATCAATGCGAAGCAATGAATGGACTGCTTGCCTTGCTAGCAAAATCTTCGCGCAATGAAATGAAGAGAACGGATATAATTTAATCGCTTGAGCGAGCGTAGGTATAGCATTAAGACATCTGCTTGCTGTGGCGCAATCATTTAATAATTTTAAACCAAATCGTAATGAATGTTGTTTTAAGGGAAACTAAGAATTTACGATTTGTACAATTGTATAGATATAAATTCATACAATTAATGAAATTCATTTATTAAAGAATTATTGGGCAAGCACTGCTTGCCTTGCTTACACACACGAGCCGCCTATGCTTTTGGTTGGACAATATAAATTTATATAAGTCGTGAATGAATGAATTGAGCATGTAGTTCACATCCTCGGATAGAAAGACGCTATCCCAAGATTCATTCTCTAGGCGAGTTTTTAGAATTTCTATTAGCGCTGGATCCCTTTCTGGAATCTTTACCCAAATTTTTACGTTTGTATGCTTTATGTTGTTAGATGAAATGCAAGTTATAATACAATGATCTGAAAAGGGGAATTCGCTGCAGGCATAGTTATAATCGTTAATGTTTTCAACAAGAAAACAACCAATTAAAGTAGAAGAGTTGTTATTTAGTCTAGTTGGTATACTGGAATTTATTTTACTAAGATCACCAGCATCAAGTAAAGAATTCAATTGATCTCTTTCAGTATTCTTCAGATAGTTGATATCGCCCATCACTATCAACGACTTATTTTCTTTTAGAGAATGTTTTGTTTCACCTTCAATTTCAGTAACAAATTCGTTAAAGTGAACTTTGCTGGGCCAGTAGGAGGTATTTATCAACTGATGAACGTCTTTTTTCCTATTTTTTAGGGAATGCATATTTCAATTCATGGGCTTAAAATGTTTTGGAATTAAAAAACATCACTCGACCTCTTTTAGATTTGTTGCCAAGACTTAGGTCCCCGTCACAGCGAAATAGTTTATAGCCATCAGGTCTCCAAGTACTGTCAGAAACTATGTCAGTTAGCCATGTTTCAGAGATTCCTAAGATTGAGTTTTTTTGGAATTTGGTATACTACTTCAGTGTAGGAAGATAGTTTATTAGTGAGATTTTGGATATTAAGATGAACATATTTAATTGGGGCAACAGATGCACTCATCATACCACATTAATTGTCATACGTGTAAATCTTAGACGCATTAGGCTCAATACCGGCTTTCATTAAAAGAAGACAAATTTGTGCACATAATATACTGGAATATATAACGAACACGTAAAATAATATAAATGAAAAATTAATTACATAGGCAGCTTCTTTATGAAATGTTAAAATATACGGACTTTTACCCTTACCATATACTGGAAAAGTTGCATTTTGGGAAAGATTACTAAAGAATAAAAATATAAAAAATAAAATTGTGTATCGATTATGTTTAGAAATAGTGCCTACAATTAATGCACGCAATAAACTGGGTATTACTAGCACAAAGTTTGTCAATAATGTTGGAAGCTCAAAGAACATACGTACCATGATTAAAAAAGTTTGTAAAAGTTCAATAAGTTCCGAATGTGGTTGATTTTTGCGGTTAATAGAGTCGGAACGGATGAAACGGTGTCGGAGTAGCTTTTGAATGGCAGCGAAAATCGCGTGTTACGAGATTGCAGTGGCGGGAGACTAAAGCGATTGTTTGCGGTGTTACGTGTGCATCAAGGGATCGCGAGAAGCACTGAAGAAATTTTTTAGAGCCCGTGCATACATTGCATATCTAGAATTGGAATAGTGAATTCCGTCATGAGCAAAAAGTCTTGTGTTAATTGTATTGCCTAAATAAAAATGGTTAAAGCTGTCAAAAACAGTGTAATCAAAAAGTAGCATTTTGTTTGATTAAACAGTTTAACTCAATTGCCTTTTTGTTAAGTTGTTTGCTGTACGGGAAGGGAACGACTTCACCCATAAAAATAGTTGCAGAGTTAAACTTTGAGTTAATAATTTCAATAAGACGCTTGTACTTATCTGTGAGGTTGTCTTCTTTTCATGATATCGTTGCGACCAATTGTGACTAAGATCTTTATTTTTGCAGAGGCTGGGTATTGGCTTAATGTATGAGAAAGGTCATCAATTGTTACACCTGGATACGAATGAATTCCTAATAAGACGTCAAAGCATTGAAGAACCAAATATCAGGAAGTCTGTTCCTTCACGAATTTTTCAGTGTGGAAAGCAGTAGGTACAATTGAGTTATACAATCTAGAAGAATGTGAATGCATAGTAAAAGCCGTTTGTCGCAAATGAAATGGGCAATCAATGCCCACTATACGTCTATGTAATTTAGTTGTAGATTAACAACGTATTGTAGAACTTATCAACGTATTGATACTTGTAAATATATTTTTGAAACTTATTTAATAAAGTGTTTAATTACATTTCTATCGAATTTATTAATGCGTAAAACAGCATCTAAGGATATATTGGATGGCCAACTAGAGTAAATTTTTTATAGTACGCATTTAGAAAATACATGTAAAAAAATCTATATAAATTTCTTTAACAAAGACCAACTAACAAACACTAGAACTTTACAAAAGTACAATAAAAACATGCGTATAAAATTTACATAAAAATTTGCGTTAAATTACTGCAATTGAATATTTAAAAATCTAAATTATTCCAGTAAAGCTAAGGAGGAAACTTTCTAATAGTAATTTTATTTCTTCTTAAATCGTCATATGTAACTTTTATTCTAGTATTATCTGATGGATTTTTTAAAACCAAATCAGTTGCCCCGAAGGTATGTATGACAGCAGTTTGTCTTGAACCGATAGTTGACCGTCGTTCCAATACAACATTTTGACCCTTTGTGAAAACAGCAGAATCCAAATACAGTCTCCCATTATCTACTCGAACTTCGTGTCCTTGCTGTCGTTGGCTAGTGTAGTCTCTCTAAACAATTACACAAATTAAATAATCAAATTAAATGTAAAAACAAATGATTTTATTGTATTTAACAAGCAATTCCAATTTGTGCTACAAACCTCAAAATTAATGAAAATTCAGAAATATTAGGAATAGCGTTCTTGTTTTGAAGAGCACATTCAATAATATAGAAGGTTGATAAGTGTTAATAAACCGCCATTGCAAAACTAAGAAAACATAGAAAGCAAAATATGTCTAAACTTTAAGCTAATGACTAAAGATTAAATAAATAAATGCTCACATCCCGATTTGTAGGGTTTTTAAAACCCTTGTTAATAGCTCTAAGATCATTGTAGATTTCATCATCTGGAATTGGAATGGAGAAAGAAGCGAGTATGTTATTTTGTCCAAGTGGTAAATTAGGTTTCCTTCTACTATTGCCATTTGTAATGATTGGTCCAACAACAGAAAGTGCACTTGACGGATGTGCAGGAGACTCCAAAGTTCGCCGCCGAAGTTTCCGAGTAATCAAAGGTTTTGATTCTCCAAGCAAATTATCGCAATCAAGAGTTTCAATTTCGTGGTCTATGAGCGCTCTTCCCTGCTAAAAAAATTAATTTAAATTTTGTTATTGTAGTGCCGACCCTAATTGCACTCATTGTGCTTAATGTAACTGCTTGGGTGTCAGTAGAGCAGTAGTTCTAGACCAATTAACTATTTTTGATATTTATATTTAAATTAGTGTCTCACTTTGGTGTTTAAATTAACCCTTTCTGGGCCACAATTTAGTTTCTTATAAAAAAAATCAAAAATGATGGAATATCAAAGTAAGGGTCAAATTGATTAGATACATCCAAAAAATGGTATTTTTCATTTCCAGTTAGAATTTTAGGTTTGTTGCATAATTGCAACAATGGCCAGTATGAGGTTGATATTTTGGAAGATTTACAAAAAAATGATTTATTACTTAACACTAGTTTAGATAAACTAGCAAGCATATTTTTATTAAAAATCAACCAGAGACATGCTTGCAGTTTAGAGAAACAAAGATGTAAAGTTGAGAATACATAAAACTAAATTTTGAAATGTTTACAGTTACATTGGGGATAAAAAAAGCATTTTTAATAGAAAATTGATTACTGTTCTGCTTTAGGTATTTTAGCATGATAAAAGAATTTAAAATGCGAATATTTGCATGTAAATAGACGAAAATTTTTTTTTGAATTCGTACCCTACCCATTGATTTTCTATTGTGGTTAGTAGAAATAAGATTTCATGCAAAATATGAGCTCAATCGATGCACTCGACTTGAAGATGTCACCATATTTTGGCCAAAAATTCGCCGGTTTTTCACAGATTTTCAAGTTTAAATGTCACATAAGCAGATGTTAGGATATTCAGTCATTCACATTCTAAATGATATTACTGTACATATCTTGATTTCTAGTCAGGGACATTTTAAAGTGTATTGAATAATATTTGACCCCAAAAAATTTTGTTAAAAGAGAACAAAATTGGTTAATTTTCAAAATGTATGTCTAATTTCTGCGCAAAGTAAGAACACCAGCTTGTTGGCGATTCACTCAATCTTTACATCATAGCAAACAGACATTAATTAGATAGTTTGTTCTACACAATATCAGTCAATCAACGAAACCCACAATGCGTACAAGACACAACACATCATCCATCGGAATTTAATTAACTAAGCAATAAACCAAACGCAGTCCATCAACATTACAGCTTTCACTAATAACTGGTAAGTGATAAATTAGTCATATTTCTACTCATCGTTATTGAAAAGTAATGAACAATAATTATTGTGTTCGATCCATCCTATTGGACGTTAGGCGCCTATCAGACAAAATATCAGAGGACTTGACAGTATAAGCTGATTTTCATGTGCTGGGTTTTATTTGAGATTGACAGTTAAAGCTAATACATCGCTATTTTGTCTTTTGCTTTAAGTGGCATGGCAACCCGTCTGGCAATGGGTGATGAATTCATTTCTGCCCAAACTTTCCGAATCGCAGCTACCAAATATTCGGGACATATTAAGACGAATTTTGTACATGAAAAATTGTGTCTCCAGCCCTGGTGTAACAAGCAATCGTGACCTCTGCTTAGGGCGAGCCTTCCGACAATTCTGGAACACAAAGTTGTGGATAAGAATTTGAGATGGATTGATCTTTTGGCTAACTTGAAGAAGATTCCCCCAATAGGAGAACAACTGGCTCTTCCAAAGAGAAAATATTAGAATTTCAAGGAAAAATCACGGCGTTGTTTGACAATTCGAATGGAATTGTTCCAAAGACGGAAGAAAACTTTTATGAAGATCAAAAGTCCGGACGTTGAAAAATGCAAATTGGTGTTGTGGATCAAAAGGAAACTACAAAAATACAGAAGAAATTGAAGAGAAGTACAGACGATCAGTTATCACTTGAGGCACGTCGTTTACGGGAGCTGGATCGTGCTCAAGCTCTACAAAATATATCTTTGTCTTCCGATGGCGAAATTACTGATACTAATGGCGATTTTTCGGATGATNGAGATTTTCATGTGCTGGGTTTTATTTGAGATTGACAGTTAAAGCTAATACATCGCTATTTTGTCTTTTGCTTTAACTGGCATGGCAACCCGTCTGGCAATGGGTGATGAATTCACTGGGTCATTTCTGCCCACACTTTCCGAATCGCAGAAGACACAACACATCATCCATCGGAATTTAATTAACTAAGCAATAAACCAAACGCAGTCCATCAACGTTACAGATGAGTCAGTTTTCACTAATAACTGGTAAGTGATAATCAGTCATATTTCTACTCATCGTTATTAAAAAATAATGAACAATAATTCTTGTGTTCGATCCATCCTATTGGACGTTAGGTGCCTATAAGACAATATCAGAGGACTTGACAGTATAAGCTGATTTTCCTGTGCTGGGTTTTATTTGAGATTGACAGTTAAAGCTAATACATCGCTATTTTGTCTTTTGCTTTAGCAGGGGCATGGCAACCCGTCTGGCAATGGGTGATGAATTCACTGGGTCATTTCTGCCCACACTTTCCGAATCGCAGCTACCAAATATTCGGGACATATTAAGACGAATTTTGTACATGAAAAATTGTGTCTCCAGCCCTGGTGTAACAAGCAATCGTGACCTCTGCAAGACTGTGGCAAGGGAAATGATTGAGATATGGGAGAGGGCGAGCCCTCCGACAATTCTGGAACACAAAGTTGTGGATACGATTTTGAGATGGATTGATCTGTTGTGAAGAAGATTCCCCCCAAGAGGAGACAACTGGCTCTTCCAAAGAGCAAATATTAGAATTTCAAGGAAAAATCACGGCGTTGTTTGACAATTCGAATGGAATTGTTCCAAAGACGGAAGAAAACTTTTATGAAGATCAAAAGTCCGGACGTAGAAAAATGCAAATTGGTGTTGTGGATCAAAAAGAAACTACAAAAATACAGAAGAAATTGAAGAGAAGTACAGACGATCAGTTATTACTTGAGGTACGTCGTTTACGGGAGCTGGATCGTGCTCAAGCTCTACAAAATATATCTTTGTCTTCCGATGGCGAAATTACTGATACTAATGGCGATTTTTCGGATGATGCAGAGTTCTATCCAGACCAAGGTACTGGACATAAGAGAAAATCAAGAATACTAACAAAATCTCTGCCCCGCACTTGTTTGGAAGCAAGCAGATGGAATGTGTCTGATCGAGGAGCAGCGGCCATTGCTACTGCAACTTTGCGGCATGCAGCGCTAATGAGTCCAGAAGAAATAGTAGACAGGCATAAAATACGGCATGAAAAGAAAAATCAAGCTAGTCATCTACAACTGTCAACAGAAACTAGTAAAGGTATATTGGGTGTCTACTTTGATGGCCGGAAGGATGTCACAAAAACTGGACATAATTCAAAGAGGAACACTATCTTTAATTGAGAGCCTGGTACCATTTACATTGATCATGTTGTTCCAGTATCTGGAAAAGCGACAGATATAGCCTCTGCTATTTTTTATGGATTGGAAGTAAATAATGTTTGCTTGGACCAGCTAACACTCGGTAAATTATTTTGTAAATAATCATATTTATTATATCATATCATTTCATTATATCGTTGTTTTTTTCAGTTGGTTATGATGGAACACCAATAAACACTGGGCATCGCGGTGGTGTTATAACCATTCTAGAGCAAAAGGTTGGTCATGCGCTTCAATGGAATGTATGTCTCCTCCACATAAATGAACTGCCTTTAAGACATTTATTTACGAGTATAGATGGAAAAACAATGGGACCAACATCATACACTGGTCCAGTAGGTCAACAACTCGTGGGAGCGATTGAAAAACTGCCTGTAATGAAGTTCAAGGCAATCCCCAACGCATCATTTCCGATACTCCCAGATGATGTCGTAAAGGATCTCTCTCAAGACCAGAAATTGCTCTACAAACTGACACTAGTTGTTATTTCTGGCACAGTGTCCAATAGCTTGGAAAATAGGGTCATTGGACCTTTGAACCACTCCAGGTGGTTAATCACCGCCATCCGAATATTACGCTTGTACATCTCACTTGATATACCTGCGAACAACAGGTTGACTTACTTTGTTATCATGGTTTATGCACCAACATGGTTTAGTATCAAGCGCAAACCAGCAATAACGGAAGCTCCTCGTCATTTTTATTTTCTACTTAGCCAATGCAGATTATTGGATCAGCTGATAGTTTTTCCAGTTCTGGCAAGGAATGAATATTTTGCACATCCGGAAAAACTGCTGCTTGGAATGCTGTCTGATGACCGTAGACGCATTCGAAATTTTGCTGTACAATTTCTAAAAAACCATATGGATGTAAAACCTACATTTCCAGTCAGAAAGTTCCAGGTTCCGAAAATCTCGTTCACAGCGAAAGATTACAGTGCTATGGTTATACTGGATGATAGCACTCAAACTTTTCCCCCAGTTCTGTCCGGGATGACAAAGGATGATGTATAATCATGCATTGAAAGTCCACTACAGCTTCCATTTCACTGTCACACCCAGGCTGTTGAAAGAGGAGTTAACATTGTAACAGATGCAGCACGCCAAGTTGGCAGCAAAGAGAGCCGTAATCGTGAAATTCGCAACAAATTGGAAATTTGAAATCTGATGCCTTCTTTCGAAAGTAAAAAGGACTTTGCATAATGGTAGTTATCGGTGATTCTGATTTATTTTGATAATGAATTAAGTGGCTGGTGCTGTAATTTATAGACATTTGTTTACCTTTTGAAAATAACAAGATAAGTTACCAATTTTGTTCTCTTTTAACAAAATATTTTGGGGTCAAATATTATTCAATACACTTTAAACTGTCCCTGACTAGAAATCAAGATATGTACAGTAATATCATTTAGAATGTGAATGACTGAATATCCTAACATCTGTTTATGTGACATTTAAACTTGAAAATCTGTGAAAAACCGGCGAATTTTTGGCCAAAATATGGTGACATCTTCAGGTCGAGTGTGGGGGGTCAAACATGTATCGATTGAGCATATATTTTACATGAAATCTTATTTACTAACCACAAAAGAAAATCAATGGGTAGAGTACAAATTCAAAAAAAAATTTTTTCGATCCGGCCTATTATATAAAGACAAGTGTTTGTAGTCAGTCATTGATTGGATTCAATTAATTAACGAATAACAATACTTCCTTTACACGGAACTTAATCTAGGGTTGTCTGTCCACAGCTTTACATAGGGGAATTTAGTCTGTTGCAAATTTGCAACACTCCCAGAAAAGGTTAACTCGTACATCCTAGAACGAAACTAAATGTAAACAAACTGCAGAGCTATGATCAATTATTGAATTTATTAAGTGATAGGTACGTAAACTAGTACCTAACAATTATGTACAAACAAGCATTTAGAAATTCATTAAATTTCAACTTTTGCCGAGCTGGTTTACATTAGTACGTTTCTAACCTTTTTAGCCTACAAAATTTACTGATTGTTTTTGATAATTTATTTTATTAAGTTTATTAATGCATTGTAGCAGCCAAATTAATAATGTTTGCGGGTTGGGCGGGTAGTCTATCACGACTGGACAATCTGAAACATCTCGCAAGGAGATACCAACCAAGTAGGTTTCCGATAGGCTATGTTGCCTCCACTTGTAATTTCCAGCCAACGGTATCTCCAAGTAGATTCTTTAGGGCAAAACCTTTCATTTTCTACAGACCTTTATAGAGATGCTTACATTATCAATGTGAAGTGAGAGCAGTGGCGCGTTTAGGATTTTAAAACGGGGGGGGGTGGAGCTGACACCCATTTGTACAGAAAAAATTGCAAAAAAAGTTTTTTTGAACAAAAGTAAGCTTACACAAAATGTAATCGTCTGTTTTTAGTAGCAAACCGATTGCTAACATCTTGAATTAAAGTGAACAGATTTTAATTCTTAAGTGTTCGCAGCTGGCCCCAAGGGGGGTCGTCCCCCTAAACGCGTCACTGAGAGAGATAGGTTTCTTTATACATTCGTAACTAGTGATAAAATATAAAAGCTGCAGACAACGATAATGTCATCTCCATTGATACTGAAGTCTCATGACGAGGAAGTGTCTGCAGGTCGGGCACTGGCCACGGCTCGCCTCCTAACTAAAGAATTGTTACTAAATTACTACTCTGAACGATGGCACTCTATATATTATTTTTAAGTGAAATAGGCAAAATTAATAGGACCCCTGTAATCATAGAAAGTTCATGACCCAACCAATGACTACCTGGCCCAATGACCTTTTGCCGATTCTACATTATACCAAATTAACATTAAAACATTTATACGTCAAAATTTTCACAATTTTGTGTTTTGTACAAGCTCATGGCCTTGTATTAAAATCTATTTAAACAGGGTCATTGTAACGGAAACCAATTTCTTTAGTCATAATGTTTGGCACTTTTAAATTGTTGAAAAACAATCCAATTAAAAAATGAAGAGTATCGGAATATTGTAGAAGTACTCAATATTAATATCTTCTTAATAAAAATTAACCTAGACGACGAAATATTTTTATCACCTAAGACGCTTAGCAAAATTTCAAAAAATTGCTAAAATCTATGTTAGTCTCTTGCACAGATTTCATTCGCTGCAATTTGATTGTTGCATCGATATTTCATAATTATTATGTTGACAAGTTCTATGCTGGAAACACATAGATGAGTTGCCGTACGAATTCACTTTTACATCTGTTACCAAATTAAAATTAGCTATCATAATAATATCCAGTGAAAATACAGTGAGGACAAAAAACACTCCTAGATTTAAATTATTAGTTATAAGAGAAGTTCATTGAAGATTATATATGCAGAAATTAATGACCTTTTACTTCCGTTTTCGTGGCAAGCACAATTTGAATTTTGTCTGCCATTTGGCAGTTCAAATGTAACTGGTGCGTTTTGTAGATTGGGAGAAGTAATAGTTACAATTGGACAGCCTTCAGTCAGACGAATTCACAACAATAAACTTTCTAAAAAATTATTTTGAAATGGTATAATGTTTAATTAGAATCTGTGATCAGAGAAAGCGGTACTCTGGCTACCCAGTAATTTGTTGAAATTGTGAGAGATCTACAACGTCCCGCAACTTACCTTATCTTAAGCGAACGCAAATGCAACTGGTACAAAGTTTTAAGCACAGCTCTTGTTGAATTTTGCAACAGCTTACACCAGTCAATGGTGAATGATCCTGCTACTTTCTTCAATGATGAATAACTGTCCAATTAAGTGAGAGAACATGGGTTCCAGAAGACTCCCGCGACTCCTGAGTTTGAAAACAGCTCTCCGAAAGTTATTTGTGGAACTTTTTCTTTGGACAATTAATCGATGAATTGCCACTGCAGAATTTATTACTGCTAAGACCACCTGCTAAAGACAATGACTACATTTTTCCAGAAAGAAGGAGCACATTTTCTGCTCGAAAACGGACCCAGTGTTTTTTAAATTATTTCCTAGTGTGATTTAATATTACTCTTAGTAAAATTCGGATTTTATTTAGAAGGAGTGATTTTACAAATTGCGCTATTGTCTAAATTTATTTTACATTGTTTATCGATGTGTCCAGTTTTTTTTACACTTTACACAGTCAAGCAAAGTTGGTACTTAAATGTTTTTGCAATGGAATTTCATTATCAATAATATGGTTTCTACATTAAATACAATGTTTCTTCTTGCCTGTTTCTAATTTTTTTAAATTTGAATAGTTTATTAAAGCCTTACCGGTACAATTCAAATAATAATAATAATAACAATAATGGCAGCACAGGAGCAAGCAATAAGAANAAGAGAGCAACAAGTGGTTAAAGAAGGCAGGACTGAAGAGAGAAACAGAAGCACTAATAATGGCAGCACAGGAGCAAGCAATAAGAACAAACAGGGTGAAGAAGCATATAGACAGAAGAAAGGAAGTAAGTGATAAGTGTAGGCTATGTAAGAAAGAGGCGGAAACAATACATAATCTGACAGCAGGTTGTGAGAAGTTGGCACAGAATGAGTAGAAGTTCAGGCATGACAAGGTAGGACGAATGGTACATTGGAGCTTGAGCAGGCAGCATGGGTTAGAAGCAGGAGACAAGTGGTATGAGCACAAGCCACAGGGCGTCATAGAAAATGAGAAGGTTAAGATACTGTGGGACTTCAACATACAGACAAGCAAAGTGATAGAAGCACGGAGGCCAGACATAGTAGTAGTAGACAAAGAGAAAAGATTGGGAGCAGTAACAAAGCACAGAAATGTAGAAAGCAAGGAGAAAGAGAAGATAGACAAGTACAGAGAGTTGGCAGAGGAAATAGAAAGGCTGTGGAAGTTGAAGAAGGTTGAAGTAGTCCCGGTAGTTGTAGGAGCACTTGGAGCAGTGAGTAAGAAACAAGAGATACTTGGAGGATTTGGAAGTACCAAAGTGGGGAGGAGCGGTAGCAAAGAAGGCAGCATTGTTAGGTACAGCTATAGTCCTGAGTAAAGCTCTCAGACTCCCTGGGAATTAGTGATTCCCGAACTGAGAGGGATACCAGCATGAAGCTGTGAAGAGAAATGAAATAATAATAATAATAATAATAATAATAATAATAATATTATCATTATTTTTAATATCTTTAGAAACAGGAATTTTGTGTGGAAACACTAAACTTAGTACAAAAATTAATTACAAAAATTCTTTTATGCGTTTCACGTAGAAAACCCGAGTGTCATAAAATATTCGATTCATGTTTTTGGAATTAAATTTGGAGATGTGGTAACATCTGAATAAAAAGACAAGTAATTTTTTTTTAGTTTTTTAAGTATGATTTTGGTCAAACTATTACACAGTTCTTGAATAGCATTATTTCAAAAGTAAAATAATTTATCAGAAATAAGAAAATTTTATTGTGACACTGATATTTTCAAAGCTTTGGTTGATAGTTTCGATTAACCGAATTAAACCAACATTTTGCAATATTGAAAGAGCAATCAGAAAATGACTGTGCATGTATTATATAACATTTCAGTTTGCTTTTTTAAGATTACATTTTGTGTTTTCAGGACGTAAATGTTAAATAAAATTGATACAAATATCAAAATAATTTGTTTACCCTAAGATTAAATATTTAAAATCAAAAGAGGAGAATTGCGCGATTAAGTTTATTTGGTTTAACGTGTAGTAAACGCCAATATTTGACGCCATGCTACACATTGGTTTGATGGTTATCATATTTCCAGAAACGATTGAAATTTATCGAAGTAACTCAACGCCTAGCCTCCCCTTAAGTGACAGCTATTTACTATACATGATAAACATACGTATATTTACACAACATTGCGCAACCATCAAGGGATACAAAACGTATTTAAAGAAATTAAGCCGAGATTTAGAATATTCCATATATGCATATATAAATCAATCCTGACAACAGCAAATATTTTATATTTATAAGCAAATATATCATATTTGTTTCGTTGTGGGTCCATGCAATAATATTGAAAAAATAAATTTCAACAAAATTGGCTTCGTTTGGCAATAGGTGGCCACAGAAATCTACTTGTACGTCTAGACAAAAATTTAATAAATTTGATAAAAAGAATGTATGACTATTTTCTTGTCAAATCAATTCATAGAAGCCACAATATTTTGATATAATCAGCCTTGAGAATATGACTATAACAAGAACTATATTCCAAATCATGCTTTGTAAAATATATAAAATAAAGAACAAATTTATTGTAAGTGCATTAAAACATTGCTGAAACCGTAAAGTTTATATACCCGTTTTGCCAAAGGAAAGTATATTACCATTAATTTTTCCTTTTTAAGTATTGATGCTTATGAACAGTTGCTAAATTGAAACTTTTTCTTCAATCCTGACTTGAATAATGCTGATAATCAGAATTCAACACCATAAATAAATCAAAAAGCGTTTCTTGGAAAGCATAATCATTAGAAGACGTATTTAGGGAAGGAGAAGCTACAGATATGCAAGATTTTGACTAGATATTCAGTAATTGAATATTTAACTGACTGACACTTAGAGTAAATCCGGGTTAAGTGAAAACCCTAAACTAAATTCCCTTGTCATCAAATTAACACCGTTCCAAAAAATTACAAATCAGAACAATTCATGCCAAACACTTTCATGGATGCAATTATGCAAACTAAAAAGCAAGTGTAATTCATTGATTTCAAGGACAACTAAATATGTAATTTTTGGTTTGATACCCCAACAAAATCCGTTGTAAAAATATTATCAAAAATTTTTAGGTGAAAGAAGCCCATTAAATACTACCGAAGTGGTAGCATGATTTTTTAGATAATATATGAATAAATAAACCCTTAGGTTTTCGCTTTAGGCTGCGCCCATTGAAGTCGTATGCCTAAAAATTATAACATGCGAAGGAAATTGAAAAGAAACAGTAACACACTCTGGGAGTCTGATCAGCTTCACTCTTCACCGTCGCATTCTTGATACATTAATCCGTGAATAAGATTATTATCTATTCGCTGGATTATCTACGCCCTTGTGAAATGCATTACACTTTGTATATTCGAAATAAAACAATCAAAAGCTAACATAAATTCATTAATTATTTAAATTTAGGATTAAAGGGTTATTGTTTGAAGTATTTAATGCAATAAACATTGCATAAGGTACATTAATTTGTGAAGAACGTATATTTCATATATTAGTTTAAATATTCTAACTAAGTGCAACTTTACAAAGTTTTTTCATAGACGAAGGCTAGAGAAAGGGATCTAAGCCTTACTTAATAAAAGAATTTCAA
Source organism: Hofstenia miamia (assembly GCA_900660155.1). Lineage (NCBI taxonomy): Eukaryota > Metazoa > Xenacoelomorpha > Acoela > Hofsteniidae > Hofstenia > Hofstenia miamia. The sequence goes on along the minus strand of CABFPE010000062.1, from coordinate 646,609 downwards.
TTTCGTCACCACATTAATCATGAGCAGGATTGAGATAATAGTTTAAACACCTTAACACGTTAAACGCCATTCTCGATTTTGCAAACTTCCGCGCAACGCCATGTTATTTTATTAGAAGAACCCATTATATGTGTTTTATAAATAAAAATTGCGAAATAAATATCATTACAGGCAAAAAATATAGGAAAAAATAATAAAAAATAAAATTTAGAAATGTGCCGTCAGTGGCTCATTTGCCGTACTCAGAGTGCGCCCCATGAGCCACTGGTGGCGCATGTGACACTTAACGTATTAAGCAACTTTTTAGTACCTAAACTAACAGTTTTCGAAATAAACAACTTTTTAGAAAATTTGGTCTTTTACTAACTAAGATTTGGCCTATTACAAAAACTATTGCCCTTCACTGCCGCAACCTCCAAGACCTATTATTAGTTGGTGGGGTATCTGGCTTGATGCTGCCGTTTTTTATCATGAACATTTGGAACTTGTGTTGGAAATGCTCTCTTAGGTACCATCAAGGAGCAGGGAGCATGAACAAGTCATGGAAAAACAGAAATCAAAGCTCGTGTCTCAACTGGCTGTTATCGTCCCTTGATATATGCAATCGAAAAGTCGTTGGAAACACTCGTGTATCTTAAGAGATAATCGACTTAGTATTACTTAACAATCAATTCAGAAACAAACATTTTGATATCGTAATGTATCACTATAATTTTATGCAACGTTTAACCACCTTTTCAGTAATTTTATTGCAACTTTTTAGAATCTCAATCGACAATTTGTTATCACCTAAAATCCCAGCTCTGATCATGAGCCATAAATTGGCGCTATATTTTCTAAACCAGTTCGTACATTCTATTTCAGTTCTTCAAAGATACCTTCTTAGTTTTACAACTAACACCACCGGCGCAACCAATGCATTTACATGTATAGAATATTTAAATTGCCAGTGATTTATTATTGATTACAGAAAGGCTGTGCTTTTTTCTGCAACTACAATATCTATCTATGTAAGAAACTTACAGCCTACTACAAGTTCTAACAACACTATTTCAAGAACTCTACCAGCAAACAATCATGGGCTATCAGTTTTAATTTCTGATAACACAGGCAACACATTTTCACAAAAGTTTTGTTTCTCTTATTTTTTAGTGTTCTCCATTCAAAATTTTGCGCTGATTCCAAAGATATTTTTACTTTTCGTCTACCATAGATTACTTTAGAAGTACAGCCAATTATGGTAATGTAATGCAATGTATGGGGTACGGCCAGAGCATTCTTACATTTGCCGTTTATAAGATGTATATGTTGCAAATATTTTTTTTAGGTGTATTTGAAAAATATTGGCTGATTTCATCGTGCCTACAAAAAGATGCAGAAATTCACCATATTCATTTTGGTATGTGGATTCTATGTTGAACCTAACCTAAGCATGCATAGCATAAAATTGTGAAAGGTGCTAAGCACTGGATTGCATATAGACTGTACTTCAGAGTGAAATTGGGTGACCAAAACCTGATATGTTGAAATTGCCAGTCAAATTTAAATGTATGACTTAGAGTTGTAAGAAAAACAATGCCATTTGCTGCTCTGAGAGTTTGGCGTGAGTAAAAAAAACATCATGATGATAGTTATTTTTGAATCATTGATATACCGGAGTGTAGAAAAGTTAAGGAAATAATATTTCTTCCCTATCCCAGCCTTTCATCCTCGTACACATGCATCACATGATAACTTAATGGTTATCCGATTATTAAATAGGCTCTTATAGACCCTTTCGAGGGTTTGCTGCTTCCACTTCATATAAAGCTTGGTTTAGTCAAACAGTGTGTGAAAACTTGAGATCATGGCGAAAAAGTTTCAAGAGGTTCGTCTACTCTTTCCAGTTATCAGAGGACAAAGTTAAGGGTGGAATATTTACTGAACCGCAACTACAAAAAATTCTAAAATAAGTGCAACTTGAAAATGCAAATTGTGATTCTGAGAGAAATCCATGGTGTACATTTCGAAACAGTTAATTAATTCCTGTAAACAAGAAAGACCCAAAATACAAACAGTGGGTAGGAAAACTTTTGGAAAGTTATAAGACCTTAGGCTGCAGAATGTCCCTAAAGATGCACTTCTTGCATTCACACTTGGAGATTTTTCGTGAAAACTTGGGAGATGTGAGTGAGGAGCCCGTTGAGAGGTTCCATCAGGACTTAGTTAAAATGGAGAAAAGATACAAAGGAAGAAGGGATACTGCAATGATGGGAGACTATATATTGTTGCTGGTGCATAAAGATCTAAGAGGCCATTGTCACTTATGTTCTTATCCCAGTAATTTTTTAATTTTTTTGCTTAATTGGAAATATGTCCAAGGAGGAAAAAATTATTTACAATTATATATTGACAAAGAAATGAAGTGAACTGTTGTTGCTATTTATAGTTCCTTATTTATACAAAACTCAATATATTTCTTAAATTATTGATGTTATTCAATTTTTAATGGCATATTTGGAATCAGCACGAAAATCTGCCTTAGACACACTTAAAGCATTTAAAGAAACGAAACCAGTGTTTACCAGTGTAATCCATGGAAAACCAACAACTTGTAGAAAATTCTCTTCAACTAGACAACTTTTTCCACGAAATAATGATTTTCAATGGTTGACTATTTTTCACACAAGACAATATACCGTCGCACTAGCATTTTATTCTAAGTACAAATTCAAATGTTTCATCGATTATACAAGCTAATCAGAATACATATTGTTATTAGGGATGTATGCTATTTAAAAATTGGGAAATATGCAGGTCCACTCTCGGAAATGTGTTTAGTAGTATATGAAATTTTAGAATACAATCCAAATTGAAATATTGATGCAGTGGCCCCCTTCAGAAGATTGTGTATCTTACGTTTCTCTTACATACATTATTTGTCAACTTTTGAAAATTTGTTTCAAAGTATCAAAAGCATGTGCAATTTTCAAAACACATAAAGAACAAAATTATAAATTCTCAAAATTCCAATACCAATAATCACAAAACAAATATTTCAGACTTTCCAAATGTTCATTAGTGTAAAATTTGTATCCTAAACCTGACATATTTTTAAGGAAATTTTAAATACATTGCAATTTTCAATGTTTTTTATTTCCTTAAATATTGAATTCCAATTTCAAATTGCGACATTAAAGAAGAATACCGTTAAAACATTTCTTTATACCAATCTTAAGTGTAAGTCGAAAGTTTCAGAAGTACGCTGTTTAAATGAATAAGTAATATAATTATGTAGTTAAAGTGACTCATGATAAACACATGGAAAAATGAATAATTGCACAATGTATTAATTGTTTAACTACTAGTGTCATATTTCTTACACCTCTACCCCATTGAAGACAGTGATGTCACTGATTGCGATAGTGATCAAAGTGATGAGCCTACTGGTGATCTTAGCCATTTGGGAAGGAGAACTCTAACAGCTAATGCAAAGATTCATGGCCTGGAAAATCAATCTGGTATATAAAAAATTATATCCAATTAAATATGAATCATATCATTTATGGCAAACTGATATTTCAAAGCTGAAGAAAAATAAAACAGACTGGAATTGGAAAAATGGAAGAGGCAATTTGAAATTCGAGTGTTTAGTGAATAATGTCCACTGTTTTCCAATGATCTACTTTCTCTGGAAGAACCTATTGAATTTTTCAATCTCTTTTTATACAGAAGATTTGCTTGATCATATTGTTGCTGAGTCAAACATTTATGCTCAGCAAAAGGGTATGCTATATTTGTGGTATTCAAAATTGAAATGCATATAAATGTAAACGCTTCATTGAGCTAATATATATATATATATATATACAGGGTGTTCCAAAAGAAACAGTGCAGTAGGTATATGCTAATAACCCAAAGAAACAAAACTCACAGAAACATACTATTTATTGCAAATATTCACAAATCCAATACCTTATCAACTAAAGTACGATTGACGATTGACTCGTGCAGTAAGATATGATCTACAATAACTGTTGAAAGTATGCGCCATTTACCTGCAGACATAAACGAGCACGACGCTGTGCGTTTTGAAAAACACACTCAAGTTCATCAGGTTTGATGTTTTGAATATCACTTGTTATTTTCTGCTTCAGTTCATCCGTAGTTGATTGTATGCAGACACCGAGCCTTTCAATTTGCCCCACAAATAAAAGTCAGGAGGTGTTAAATCCGGTGTTCGAGGTGGCCACAAGCCACGAGAGATCACACGTTTCAAAAGACATCACCAACTGCAGCCATACTGACACGAGCCATATGTGCATTTGCACCATCTTGCTGGAACCAGCCTTGTTGCGTTTCTTGATCCGTCAGTTGTATAGAAAACTGAAAATGTATGAAAATGTTTAGTACACTGTTTCTTTTGGAACACCCTGTATATATAATTTTTAATTAATTCATTATTTAGGTAGAATAGATGAAGTTACTAAAGAAGATATTCATTTTATAGCGATTTTACTTCTAAGTGGCTATTGCCGTGTGCCATCAAAGAGAATGTATTGGTCTAAACAAAATGACACACATAATTCATTGGTAGCAGATACCATGAGCAGAAACAAGTTCTTGTCAATTATTCAGAATATTCATTTTAACCACAATTCTGACCCCAATGATAAATTATGGAAAATGAGCACAATAATGGAAAAGATAAATAATAATTTTTAGAAGCACTATGGAATATTGCAATCATACAGCATTGATGAATCAATGATAAAATATTTTGGTCATCACAGTGCAAAACAATTTATACGTGCAAAATTGATCAGGTATCGATTTAAGATGTGGATGCTTTGCTCTAGTTCTGGTCTTTGTTACAAATTTGATATGTACTGCGGGAAAGATTCAGGAATAAATACACAATTGGGTGGCTTAGAAGCTACAATTGTTTCACAGTTTTGTGAATCAATTCCAATAGTGAGTATAAAAATATTGTTACTATATGTTATTTTTAATATTTAGAGATCTGTATATATAGACAGATTCTTCACATCTCTCCCTCTTTTGGACATGATGGCTTCAAAGAAAATAGGGCTTACAGGGACTATTCAAGCAAACCGACTGAAGGGAGCTAAGCTATATGGTATCAAAAATTCTGCTCGTGGTGATTATAACATTCAATCTGCGAACGGTATCAACCTTATTTAATGGCATGATAATCGAAGAGTTATCTTACCGTCCAATGTTCATAGTGATTTGCCGGTTAAAACTTGTACACGGTGTGTTATTTTTTACACTATATAATGTATATATATTCTTAGGTGGTCAAGAGCAGAAAAAAGCAAACATCCGTGAAAATGCCCAATGCCATTAAGATGTACAACTTACATATGGGTGGTGTAGACTTGATGGATCAAGCTATTAGTAATTATAGAGTAAACATAAGATCTCGGAAGTGGTACTGGCCCATTTTTTTGGCTAGTAGATTTAGTCTGTGCAAATGCTTGGTATTTGTATCGGATTGTTACAAAAAGGTCTATGCCATTCTTAGATTTCAGAAGAGCAATATTTATGCAAATTCTATCTAAAAATGCGCGTTTTTCAGCCAAAAGTGAAAGAAATAATATGCATATTCCAACAGAAAATGAGAAAAAGAGAAAGCTACGCTGCAAAGTTTGCTTGTCTCAGACAATATATAGATGTAAAGTGTGCAAGATTGCATTGCATCCAAAATGTTTCATAGATTATCATTAAATATTTACATCATTTTTGTACCCTTAAGTGCCCAATGTTGCGTTTGCGCAACACACTTACAAAATTCCATATACTTGATTTTTAAAAAAAAAGATAATTTCTATTTAAAAACAATTGAATTAAATAAAACAAATCATTATTTGGAAATGTGGCTATATTAATGGGATATAATGGGTTAAAAGTCTAATGCCTCATTGTGACTTTGAGGCAACAAACTGGAAAAATACAGTTATTGTAGAGTCACTCGAGGCCCCTTTTTGATTTTAGTTTGATCCATTTTCAATTTTGTAATTTCGAACTAAAATGCTCCACCTTTAACTTTAGTGATGTCACGGTGACGTGTGTATAGTATTACCAATTCGAGTGTAGTATTACAAACTTATGATTTATTGTCCCCTCGGTTTCACGTGACGTGTAATTGCTCTAATAATTTTGCGAGGGAAACCGTGAATGAAACTTTGTAAACAGCTGCAGGTAATTATGAAATTTTGTATAAATTGAGACACATGTAGCGAGCTTCAAATGCACTTTGTCTCACTTCAACTGTGTTTGATCTTTTTCATTATATTATTGCTTACCTCTTTCTTAGGCATTATGTTATCTGTTATAATAAATACTTAAGCTTATGGCGACAATTTGGGAGTTACTCCTCCGAGTTTAGAACGACAACACGTTCTATTCCAGTAGGCAGCCCAAATCATGGACCGCATTAAGTTACATGTACAATTACGGTTAGGGAATAATAACTTTTATCGATTGTTTGCAACTCGAACATGCATTTAGCACCTAACACTGTGATGATAATAAGCCACTGGCTAACGTGAATGCATGGCAACTACATGCGGTTATTATTACATGAGCTGAGAAATAAAAGCTAATGAGAAACGTTTTATTGAGCTAGAAATTAACAACTAGAGACAAATAGGGTAGCACCTTGTTCGAGTTTGGAATCTTCTTCCTGGATACCGCTTCAGCGTGATGCCATGCAATTTGTCGTCATTGAAGTCTAGTTCTGCTTGGTGGGTCTGTACTGTTATTTATTACAATGGCGAAATACCAATACTTCTGTTTTTCTGTTAGAATGCGGGTGGCTAGCTATGATGGTCACCTCTGCAACATTCTGCCATGCCACTAAGTTCCTTAGCACCGTGAGTAGTAGTCCGAGCGCCCGCGATTCTACATGGTGACCCTGACGTGATTCTGGGCTGTCACCGAGCTCCGACAATGTTCTTAGCTCGTTTCTGTTGCTACCCCACTGTTTGTTTCTCTCTTCCAGTATTTGGATTTAGTACCGTGCTGTGTTCTGTCTTAGTTTTGTCTACTGGACTTTCGGGAGTATACTCGCAAATTGTTTTTGGATTATTACTGAATTTTCTTGATTCTTTTTCTTTACTGTTTATTATGGATGTAAATAGTTTTTCTTGAAATGGGACTCCCTCATGGAGCATCCCCTGTGCAAGCATAGGTGGCCAGGACGCTACCCCTTGTTCAGTTGGATTGTCAGTTAACTTATCTTCACCGCCTCATTTCACTCAGGCAACCCCAGTTGTTAACTGGCGGATGCTTAACACCGCCAATACTCCTCCAAATCCTTTTCTTCTGTGCGACGCTATCTTGCCACCTTTAGACCAGCAAACAGCAGAGATTGAGCAACTCAAGGGTTCCTTAGCTCAGCAAACTTCAATGCAAGCCAAATACGAACGACGCATTGATTCCCTACAGGCCGAATTAAAGCTACAGGCCTCCAAGGCTCTACTGAGAGAGCGACATTTGATTGACACCATCACTTCCCTAGAGCTCTAAATCCAGAATCTCACCACCCCAGCTTCAGCTAAGCTGCAATCGTCTTACTGAGAGTACTCACCTCCTCAGCGACCGTCTACTCCTCCCGGAGTCTCAGAATATGTAACCTGTGACTCTCTGAACGAGCTCCTTGAAGCTTTTGGCGACCAAATTATGGATAAGGTCATGCAATTCATATCATCTTAACTTCCCAAGGCCACTAATTCACATGCCACCAACCCCTTGACGCCTAAGTTTGTAATACCTGCTACTTCCTTCACAAGCTGTAGCCCGATGTTTACCCAATCTGCTTTGACTCAAGTATCGACTTTAACTACTGTAGCCACTCCTGACCCGTGCATCCCAAGTGGGACCTGTTCACCTCCAGTGCCAGTTAACACTACAGTTGCGCCCACTGCTTTTACATCAACTGCACCAAGTCACCCGAGTGTTCCTAGCGAGTCTGTGACAACATGCCAGCCATGGTACACTCAATCTATCCCCCAGATGAGACTGGCGGGAGTGAATCTGCTAATCAATTCAATCAACATTCTGTTTTACCCAAGTTTAGCGGAAAAATCAACGAAATCTTGCAGTCTTTCAACAAATGGCTGTTTATGTTTGAATTCACTATGAAACAATCTCGAACTACCAAAGATGCTGCTGTTGCCCAGTTTCCAATGTACTTACAAGGGTTGGCATACAACCAGTGCATGATGCTGGACAAGGAAACCAAGTCGGATTATCAATTGCTTATCACTCATTTCAAAGACTACTACTGTGCCCCTCACATTAAGCACCAGTACAAAACGCTGCTCTGTGAACTCTTGTTCAAGAAAGGGGATGATGTCTGCACCTACATAATGCAAGTGGAGTAAATTTTCGCCCGAATATTTGAAACATGATCTGTTCTCCTACATCTGTCAGGGATTCCCACATAGTATCCGTAGTTGCTTGGAATTAAAGTGCGACCCTGAGGATGACCTCCACATAATCATTCGAAAAGCAATTAGCATGGTTTACATGATGCATAATTCAAATCAGATCGACAAGGACGTAGGAGACATGAAACTAGGATCCAAGTCTAGCCAGCCTGTTACTAAGGCTTCATCAATGCCTGATACTTATTTAACCAAGAAGAGGTCAGACAATCTTCAGACCCGCTGTTACCACGGTGGCCAGAAGGGCCACATTAAACCGAACTGTAGTGCTGCTATTCAAATTGTAGCCAATGAAAACAACTTTGTAATTGATGAGCCTAGCGTGGAGGATTTCCCACCGATGAAATATTTCCGAGCCTACCAGTCATTTAAACTAAGTGGAGTGCCGCCTCCTAAAAACCGCAAACAGGATGTCTTGGTCATAACCAACCTAATGAGAACCAATGTAATTCCTGTGGAGATTAATGGAACTTTGATAAATGCCACCATCAACACTGGAACCTCTGCATCAATCATCAGCAATGAATGCTGCAACAAATTGCGTATGACAAGAGATGAGTTAGATCCTCTAGCAGACTGCCTACTTGATGCCTCTAGTAATACCATCTCCCTCAAAGGCAGAGTACAGGACGTCAAGCTGTGAGTCCGCCAAGAAAGTTTCAAGATAGACTTGGTCATCATCAACACACATGATCAGCCCCTGCCGTATGATATCATTTTGGGCATTTTGGGGAGTGACTTCCTGGAGCACAACACATGCGTCATGGACTATGGAAGTAACACCGTCTCCATCAGAGAAAGCAAAGTTCCCAGTGAATTAGTGACTATTCCCAATCGGGAGATTTCTTTCAAATTTATGAACTCAGTCGCCATTAAACCATGACACTGGACAAGAGCTGTTGTTGTTACTAAAAGCCAGTACACAGGCGACATTATGGTCGCTGGGCAGAGAGGAAAACATTATTGAGGCATCAATTTCTTGCACGACCTGTGTCATGTGAAGAATGGAAAAACCTGTTACCATTCTAAATAGCTCAACCTCTTTTGTGCGGTTGGACCCCACACAACTTGAGATCATTGATATGCCAGTTCACTTAGAACACCAAACTGCCACGTGTCTGCCGATCTTTATGGCCAGGCATGATCTAACAGAACCCTCCAATGCCGTCCCGACTCCTACTGTCGCCGCCAAATCCCATCTGCATCTTAGTCCTGAAGAATGGGAAGCACTGGTTGATTTACAGCACAAGCAGAGCAAAGTATTCAATTACAGTTTGACCAGTGTGGGCCAGGCTGTTGGTGAACAGCATTCTATTACAACTAAGCATGATAGACTCATATGCCTGCCAGTCTGAAGCGTGCCAGAAAATCTGAAAGATGAGTACAAGCGGTGATCTAATTGAAAGTGGTATCATACAGAGCAAAAATAGGCCATATGCTGCGCCTACAGTCTTTATTAAACAAGGCTAGAAGTTATGTATTTTAGAAAGCTTGATGACATTACCATCAAGGATGCCTACCTACTTCCGCAGATTGAAGACCTACTGTACAATGTGAGTCACTACAAATTCTTCTCGGCCTGGACCAGTGCAAAGCTTATTGGCAGGTAAAAATGAAGCCTTCTGACATCCCTAAGACAGCTTTCATCTTACTGTAAGTTTATTTGAGTGGAAATACATGGCTTTCAGGCTCTGTAATGCCCCTGCCACGTTTCAACACTATGTCACCCTGCATTCTTAAGAATGGAGCCAATATGTTGGAGCCTGAATTTCAGCCTACATCAATGACATTCTCATTGCAAGCCACACATTTAGCGAACATCTCAAGAAACTCAACTGGACAGTTTATGCATTAATGGCAACAAATGTGCACGTGGGCAACCTTCCTTGGAAGGGTCATGGAACCTGGGGAGATTTCAATAAAGAATGATGTGAAGGATTACTTAGACCAGATAGAAACACCGAGGTCTAAAAAGGATGTGCAGAGGCTCATGGACTTCCTAAATTATTATTATTATTCATTCCCGAGCTTGCCAACAAAACCAAGCACATTTCCCAGCTATTGAAGAGAAATGTCGAGTTCAAGTGGACCTGGTATGGACAGAAGGACCTGGATGCAGTGAAGTTAGAACTTAGAAAAATTCCTAGTCTGAACACACCCAACTACACCCGGGACTTTATCATGGACTGTGATGCCAGTACCGTGGCAATCAGCAGAATGTTAAGCCAAATAATCAATGGCGTAGAGAGCCCTGTGCAGTATTTTAGCAGAAAACTGTGGAAAGTGGAGCAAATTATGGCGCTACAAAATCTGAGATGCTGGCTTTAGTGGAAAGCTTGAAGAAATTCAGATATTTTATCCTGGGCCATACTTTCATTGTGCGAACTGATAACAGTGCTCTTGCATGGGTTAACACTTTCGGTGCTGTCCCATGTAGATTTACGTTATCAGAAACCATGCGCAGGGCGCAAAGCCATATATTTTTACGTTTTCAGAAAAACAGACTACACCTTTAACACAGGGTATGTGGCACAAGAGCAGCCATCCTCGACATGATCAAGTGCAAGACATGTCTGTTGCAGGGAACCAGTCACTTCCCTGAACAACAAGGGGAGCTGCAAAGTAGAACAGCTGAATGAACCAATGAGGTCGTCCACATGGATTTAGAGAAGCTGTCCCCTGACGATGAGGGCTACCAGTATCTGCTGGCCCTTATCAACCANTCTTTATGGCCAGGCATGATCTAACAGAACCCTCCAATGCCGTCCCGACTCCTACTGTCGCCGCCAAATCCCATCTGCATCTTAGTCCTGAAGAATGGGAAGCACTGGTTGATTTACAGCACAAGCAGAGCAAAGTATTCAATTACAGTTTGACCAGTGTGGGCCAGGCTGTTGGTGAACAGCATTCTATTACAACTAAGCATGATAGACTCATATGCCTGCCAGTCTGAAGCGTGCCAGAAAATCTGAAAGATGAGTACAAGCGGTGATCTAATTGAAAGTGGTATCATACAGAGCAAAAATAGGCCATATGCTGCGCCTACAGTCTTTATTAAACAAGGCTAGAAGTTATGTATTTTAGAAAGCTTGATGACATTACCATCAAGGATGCCTACCTACTTCCGCAGATTGAAGACCTACTGTACAATGTGAGTCACTACAAATTCTTCTCGGCCTGGACCAGTGCAAAGCTTATTGGCAGGTAAAAATGAAGCCTTCTGACATCCCTAAGACAGCTTTCATCTTACTGTAAGTTTATTTGAGTGGAAATACATGGCTTTCAGGCTCTGTAATGCCCCTGCCACGTTTCAACACTATGTCACCCTGCATTCTTAAGAATGGAGCCAATATGTTGGAGCCTGAATTTCAGCCTACATCAATGACATTCTCATTGCAAGCCACACATTTAGCGAACATCTCAAGAAACTCAACTGGACAGTTTATGCATTAATGGCAACAAATGTGCACGTGGGCAACCTTCCTTGGAAGGGTCATGGAACCTGGGGAGATTTCAATAAAGAATGATGTGAAGGATTACTTAGACCAGATAGAAACACCGAGGTCTAAAAAGGATGTGCAGAGGCTCATGGACTTCCTAAATTATTATTATTATTCATTCCCGAGCTTGCCAACAAAACCAAGCACATTTCCCAGCTATTGAAGAGAAATGTCGAGTTCAAGTGGACCTGGTATGGACAGAAGGACCTGGATGCAGTGAAGTTAGAACTTAGAAAAATTCCTAGTCTGAACACACCCAACTACACCCGGGACTTTATCATGGACTGTGATGCCAGTACCGTGGCAATCAGCAGAATGTTAAGCCAAATAATCAATGGCGTAGAGAGCCCTGTGCAGTATTTTAGCAGAAAACTGTGGAAAGTGGAGCAAATTATGGCGCTACAAAATCTGAGATGCTGGCTTTAGTGGAAAGCTTGAAGAAATTCAGATATTTTATCCTGGGCCATACTTTCATTGTGCGAACTGATAACAGTGCTCTTGCATGGGTTAACACTTTCGGTGCTGTCCCATGTAGATTTACGTTATCAGAAACCATGCACAGGGCGCAAAGCCATATATTTTTACGTTTTCAGAAAAACAGACTACACCTTTAACACAGGGTATGTGGCACAAGAGCAGCCATCCTCGACATGATCAAGTGCAAGACATGTCTGTTGCAGGGAACCAGTCACTTCCCTGAACAACAAGGGGAGCTGCAAAGTAGAACAGCTGAATGAACCAATGAGGTCGTCCACATGGATTTAGAGAAGCTGTCCCCTGACGATGAGGGCTACCAGTATCTGCTGGCCCTTATCAACCAATTCACTAAGTATGCTAGGTTGATCCTCCTGGACAGCACCACCACTGAGATGGTCAGTGAAAAGATCATTAAGGAGTGGGTGTGTAGTAGAATGCTGGAACCACACCTTAAATAAGCTAATTCAAGTTGCGCTCTCTCAAGCTGCTGGAAGGAATTGGAAACGTGTGGTCGAGGCTTTTGAGTATTTTTAATGCCACTGTTCACTAAACAACAAAAGTGAGTCTGTTTAAGGCCATGTTCAGCCGCAAAGCAAGTATGCCACTGTCTATTATGTACCTGAACTATATTGAGATTAGTCTGGAACTATACGTAGCTTGCATGTTGCACAAGATGGAGGAGATCCACCTTACTATCTGCCACAAAAAGAATCAATCAGTGATACATCAGAAACGTAATTTTAACTGGAAACTGTCTGGAGAACCGCACAAACAGGCAGACAAATTGTTCACCTACTTCCCACGCCCAATCACGGACAAAGGTCCATTTACAATAACTAAGGTCTTGCCACAACACTTACTTATTAAAGAATGGTAAAACTGTCCACTTTCAGAGACTCAAAAGAGCCATATGAGACATAGAAAATGTAATAATTGACAACAGCAAATTTACGCTGGTCGACAATGGCAATGCTGAATATGAGACTTATACTAATTTAACTGAATATGAGGAATATGACCTCGAAGAAACTAATTTTGAAAGTGATATAATAATTAGTAGCAACAGTAGTGCTACCCAAGTTTTGCCCCAACATAGGGCTCATGATGAAAATTATCTTGACCCACAGGTGTGGGATTTAAATCTTATTTCTTTGTTTAGCAACCACAATTAATCAAATGAAACGCCATGAGAACCAGCCACCATCCTGAAGGAGAGTGAGATGGCGAATTGATGACCCACGATCAGATGTATCAAGGTGCAAGAGGCAACGATCGCCACCTGAGGAGGTTTGCGCAAGGAAAAGGGGACGACATGATGGATCTGAGCAAAGTCCTAGCCCGCCTGGGTGACATGGAGAGCCAAGTTCATCCAGTTCTCAAGACTATGTGGGGAGACAACACTCTCCACATGAATGAGACTCATCCTGTGCTCAACACTACATAGAGAGACAACACTCCCCACGTGATCAAGAAGAGCAGACTTTAAGAGACTTTCATGTGCCATTTAGTAATATTGTAAACATAGAAACACCCCAACATGACTTGAAAACCCCATTAGCACCTGGTTGTCAACTCCTGATTCAGCCAGAGTATCTTCCACAGTTTGTTCCAGAAAAGATAAAGAAAGAAGAAAGAAAATATCCAAGGTTGGAGACAAAATCTTACACCCTTATTTTATTGCTAATTGCAAGGCTGTTTGATTCACTCACGACATCTCAGAAGAAATGCAGAACAAGCTACGCTGGACATACAACACCAAGAAACTTACTTGTTCAGTCGAAATAATTCCTTTCATTATCAATGCAGAGAGACGCCTGAAAATTAATGCTATCATTTGTTATAACTCTAAAATGTATGAGGGACTCAACCAGCAATATTGGTGCAGCACCATCCACACCATGTTTGACAAAGACTTCACCCTCAACAACCTGAGCCAGTTCCCTAACAATTGGAAAACAATCAAGAACTTCGAGTGTGTTAACATCAACTTTAGCAGTCTACTAATAGTCTACTTCCTGCAAGTTAACAAAGTACAGCAATCCAATATAATAGAACAGCTCAAGTTCACCTACTATTTGGCCAAAGTAGAGAACATCCGATTAGTTATATTTTTATGAGAAGAGTACAAGTCAGACATACCAGAGGGGGTGGAAAACCTGCACTTTAGGAAGGAGAACTTCACTATCTTGTACAAAGGTTCTTACAGGCTGATTGGCATGTATCATGCCAACGTTGTCTCAGTAACAAAGCTTGTGTGCAGCGATCTATTGATATGCAAAAAGATCCTCATGCACTGATTAGCTGTGGACACCAAACTCATGTCAACTCTGTCATTCAGGCTCAAATGCTCGAGTCAATTAACATCAACCTTCCACACCTTACAACAGTCACAGACTTGCATGTTAGTTTTGCGTTTTCCCAAAGTGGAGCTGCACTAAAGAAATTGAAGAAATCTTGGCCTCACTAAAGGCCGATCACAACCCAGAGACTGAGTGGTCTGTCATCAACATCCGGAGCCAATTGTCACATTATAGTCAGTCAGTCGAGTGCCTCCTCAGTGAGCTATGCCTGTCCCATGACACACTAGACCGAAAGAACTTTGCGGAACAATTATTTTCAGAGACACACCCACCTGCTATTTAGTTAAGAGGAGCCATCTTGATTGTCTCCATATTTCTCACACAGGAGCCTCAGCTGCAGCTACCTCTGGATAGGACGTTGCATGAGAAGCTAGCAAAATGTTGCATACACAAACTCGCAATATGCCCAGCTCAATGGAAGGTAAAAAACTGGCTTCTACATAAGTGCTCAATTCCTGCGTCCCCTGGAAAGTCGAAAAAGGCAATGGAGCGATTTGAGATATACTATGCTCATCCCTACAGGACGATCATCGCCAGCAATGATTACCAACAAACTTGGCATATGCTCTTCCAATCAAAATATCTTCTCAGATACATTGAAGAAATACATGTGGGGCATGACAGCTGACACCAAGTTCCCATACTTCAACTCGGAGTACACAACTCTCTGTACTGTGCGCCTTATCAAATGACGCCCAGGATCCACAACACAGTTTTTGAACTATTACAGCACCACAACATGCAGAAGAAAACCGAACCCAACGTGTGGATACAGTCTGCTGACAGAGACACCGGGTCAGGCAAACAAAGAGGGTGAGATAATCCCCATACAGGTCAAACCTCGATTTTGCGCCACCCTGGGGACAGTCAATAAGGCTGGCGATAAGCGAGGTTGGCGGGAAATCGAGGTGTGCATATGTGTGCCTCAGAAAGGTCCTGTTACGTCAACCTTATGCCATATGGACAATATAGGTCTCTGATGAAAATTCCCTTGCTTTGCATGTTTTTTAATTGAATATATGAGAACGGAATATATTAGAACAGTACAGTAATGTAAACATGTTTACAGTGTTGTGAATAAAACAAAAGATAACACAAGACAAGCATGAAATAACAGAAAAAGCTGGATAATAAATAAGAGTACAGCATTAAAGCACGGTCATTAAGCCTTTGATAAAAAATCAGAAATTTTCGTTTGCTTCAGGTTGTCTATTCGTAGCTGCTCCAAGCTCTCTCGAATTTCATGTAGACTGAATATGTGCTCCGCGTTTGCATGATCATTGCCCTCCAGATATTGCAATACCATTGAGATCGCCCTTGCCGTTTCTGCTGTGGTTGGCAAGATTTCCGCAATTATCTCCCTGCTCAGACTAACATCATCATATTCATTTTCATTGTCGTTGCCAATGACAGAGAGTATCAAACTCTCTTCGTCGCAAGGTGTTTGCTCATCAAAAGATACAAATTCCTCTATGTTGACTGGATCTTCCATTATGGACGCAAGTCAAGAGAACAAATTCCCAAAATTTCCTGATTCTGCTACAGGTATATCTTTAGCTTCTTCGCTGTGTGCTCTAGGAATTAGCACAACCTTCGTCCAGCAATTAACTATGGTTTGCTGAGTAACAGACCTCCATGCCAAGGCAACAAATCATATGGCATCCTTAAGAGAAACACATGTCTTCAAACGCTTTAGCAGCTCATTTGGGGGAAGTACTTCGTCACACTTGTCCATGTATTCAACAACGTGGCGCACCTGAAACTTGCAGAAGTGACACTTAAACGACTGGATGATACCAGCATCCAAATGAGATGTCGTATTAGGCAGAAGAAAATGAACACAGACGCATTGCAGATCGTCTGGAATTGAATGGCATGTGCATTTGTCCATCAGTAGAAGGATTTTGCGGTTCTCAGATTGCATTTGATTATCCAGTGATCGCAGCCAACTTTGAAATATTACCGTGTTCATCCATGCTTTTTTCGAATGTGAATAAGAGACAATGTTCATGGTTGAAATTGCGGAAACATCTTGGTTTGGCAAATTTTCCAATAACAAGTGGCTTGAGTTTTTCGTCGCCCTTCATATTTGACGTCAACATAATAGAGACACGTTCCTTGGACTGCTTTATGCCATGAATATGCTCACCTGTTGTGTAAGATCTACTAGGAAGAGCTCTTTCTGCTTCTGCGCGACCATCATCCACTGATTGCACATTAACACTAGCTGATTCACCACACAAGAGCTTAGAACTGATATTAAATCGACGCTTAAATCTCTGCACCCATCCATTCGATGCATGAAAATCAGCAATTCCCAACCTTTCTGCAAAAAACATAGCCTTTGTGGATAAAATATCTTGTGTAATTGGTACGTTTTGAGAACGTTTGTTGAGAAACCATTGTGAAAGTATGGTCTCCATGTCTTTGTGCTTTCCAGTTGTTGCGTATTTGCGACCATTTTTGTTTCTCGCTTATAATATCACACACTGATAGTCTTGAAACATCTTTCTTGAAGGTGGTCTTGAACCAGTCGGCAATTGAGCTATGGCTAGCTTTCGGATGATTAAATGCATAATGGCATATATCTCGCTTCTCTTTGCCACTAAGACATATGCGCTTTCCCATTACAGTAGCAGCGAGCAAACAACTAAAAAGTAAAAGGTTTTGTTTGCATATTTAAAAGATAACGTTTAATTGGCCAAATTGTTAAATGTAAATACGCAACCGTGCAGTGAAGTACTCTATCTTTAAAAGATTAAAAGAATTTAATTATATTTTGGCGGAAAATCGAGGTATGCGTACTGCTGGGACATGATTTTTGGTTGGCGGATGGCGAAAAGTGAGGTGTTGGGAATTTCTTCATTTCTCCCTTCGAATTTGCCTGGACAGCAAAAATGTGTCGCAAAATCTAGGTTTGACCTGTGATAGTTCTTGAGCAGGTTATGCAATCACCTGAGCAATTCTAAGGAGAAGAGCTCTTGTCTGTTTCAGCAATCGAGGTCTCACCAGAAACAAAGGCACTCATCAAGGCAGTCAATCTAGAAAAGTTTGCAGGCCCTACTTCCCCCCCCCCTGGACCCATGCCCACATGGTTGATTACCAAGAATGAGCGAATTCTGACAATTAAGCACAAACCAGAGGAATTTGCTGACAAACCTGTTATCTTCAATCGGATCATAGAGAACAACAATGATAATGTCATCCTTGGCCTCATGAAATGGAGCCTCACTGAGATGTTTTCCAAGGAAGAGCTGGTGCTTCTACAATGGCCTAAGTGACAACTTGCCTTGGATGTAGAATGCACCACAGCTCACGTCAAGGCTACTTACTCCCAGCCAAATCAAGAAGCTATGCAGCCACAGCCTCTGCAACACGTTCTGGGAGACAATTGGAGAAGTGAAAATCAACTACCCCATTATGATTGGAACAGCCATACTGGGCAGGAAAGTAGAATTCTGTGACGTGGAAAATAATGCAGAGCAAAATAACTTGTTATGCATCCCACAACCTTGTATCGCTACGCCCCTCATCTTACAATCATGGAGGGTACAGAAAGGCAAGAAGAAAGTGTCAGTTCATCTGTCTGACAAACTTAACTAAGTCAGTACTGCAGCAGAGGTGAAGAAGTTGAGTCAGCCTGCAGAATACAGAGAGGTCTGAGACAAGCTCATATTGGGTGGAAATCCGGAGAGAGTCTTTATAGACAGAAAATTAACCACTTGTGATATCTTCCAGAAGGGCCAGCTCCTCCACACTCAGATGAAAAAAATCTGCAACAAGATTCTGCAATTCAACCCGCGTTTGCTCCTCTTATTCCAGGCCTCAGGCAACTCTCATGATTACGGTCAAGGGCCTTCACTTGTACGAACGTTTCTTCAACACCTTCACAAGGAGACTAAACAACCTACAATGCCACTGTCCGATTAGTTTGGGGCGGCCTGAACTCTAATTTTTCCGTCTTTGCGATGAAGTAGTTACTCAGCAGGAGGTCCTAATGCAGATCACTAAAAAATATGCCAAAGTTGTTAGTTGGGACCACGTCCTTGCTAGTGAGATGATTGAAGAGACCCAAAAGTTACTAACTGGTCCACCTATCCAGTTATTGCCACAAAATTAGTCCGAGCAAGAGGGGCATGTAGAGTCACTCAGAGCCTCTTTTTGATTTTATTTTCATCTATTTTGAATTTTGTAATTTCGAGATAAAATGCTCCACCTTTAACTTTAGTTACGTCATGGTGACGTGTGTATAGTATTACCAATTCGAATGCAGTATTACAAACTTGGGATTTATTGTCCCCTAGAAATTAGCAGCTAGAAACAAATAGGGTAGCACCTTGTTCGAGTTTGGAATCTTCTTCCTGGATACCGCTTCAGCGTGATGCCATGCAATTTGTCGTCATTGAAGTCTAGTTCTGCTTGGTGGGTCTGTACTGTTATTTATTACAATGGCGAAATACCAATACTTCTGTTTTTCTGTTAGAATGCGGGTGGCTAGCTATGATGGTCACCTCTGCAACATTCTGCCATGCCACTAAGTTCCTTAGCACCGTGAGTAGTAGTCCGAGCGCCCGCGATTCTACATGGTGACCCTGACGTGATTCTGGGCTGTCACCGAGCTCCGACAATGTTCTTAGCTCGTTTCTGTTGCTACCCCACTGTTTGTTTCTCTCTTCCAGTATTTGGATTTAGTACCGTGCTGTGTTCTGTCTTAGTTTTGTCTACTGGACTTTCGGGAGTATACTCGCAAATTGTTTTTGGATTATTACTGAATTTTCTTGATTCTTTTTCTTTACTGTTGGTCGTCATTGAAGTCTAGTTGTGTTTGGTGGATCTGTACTGTTTTTCTGTTAGAACGCAGGTCACTCGATATGATGGTCACCTCTGCAACCTTCGTTCATGACACTAATTTCCTTAGAACCGCGAGTAGTTTTCCGAGCACCCCACGATTCTACATTATAGTGGGCATATTTGATTCCGCACCTCTATTTAAAACATTTTAATTTGGTTAAGTTGGTGATATTGAAGGAAAAATTCGTCAATTACTTTCTTTGCAAATCACGAAAATTATTTCAACTTTTTAGTTCACTTAGAATAGGTAGAAAATTTATTCAACAATTTTAGAAAACGTACATTTGTTATGGAATAACATAGATTTGTAATATAAATTTCTTTTATGTATATATATATATATATATATATATATATAT
>CABFPE010000062.1:610268-626411 GCA_900660155.1 Hofstenia miamia | reverse complement strand
ATATATATATATGTATATATATATTAGGACACCAATGAATTTGGAATTTGTGCATAGAAATATTCGATTTTGTTTAAAAATTACATTCTAGTGTTTGTGTTTTTGTCAGGCAACATTTTCAGTTCTTAGGTTAAAAATATATAACATCCGTGCCAAAATGTAAAAAGCTGTACATTTTGAGTTATTAGAATATGTGATCATATGTTCATGATAGTCCTTCGGTTGATGTTTCACAAAATAAACACAATTTTGCGCAGTGTAAGCAAATATGTCTAGATAGTGTAACATCAGTCGGTAGTTGTTATTTATCGGCCAGATCACGCACTTTTCGTGTTGACTAGTTGTTTTCATGTGTGTAAATATTGTAAATACGCATTGTACATATAAATAGAGAAATAGTTTAACCGTGTTCTCTTGTTGACTAGAATCACTGTTGCTCTAGTATATGTTCACCTCAGCGACCTTCTGCTTTGACACTAAGTCCCCTGGCAAAGTTCTCTCTAGATTCAACCCAGTGATTCTACATGGTGACGCTGACGTGATCCTGAACGGGTGTCAAGTCATGAAGAATTTCCTTGTGATCCGCTGTCTAATTCATCTGTAGTGCCAAAAGATGGTTTTTCGTTTTGTTATTTGTTGTTCGCAGTCATTGCCGGCCACAATTGGTGTATGGGATGCGTCATTCAGAACATGGGCCTGGTTTTGAAGGTTCAATCCGATGCCTCATCGTAATATGATCCCAACCGATGTGAGTTAGCCATGACTACTCCTAGTGTTGCATGTTTGAATGAAGAGTGGTCGAATTGATACATTTGGGCCAAATCCTCAGCAATTGGGTACACAACGAAAAATCACGAAGTCTGGCCTGGGGCAGCGAATAACATCAGTCGGTAGTTGTTGTTATTTATTGGCCAGATCACGCGCTTTTGATGTTGACTAGTTGTTTTCATGTTTGTAAATATTGTAAATACGCATTGTACATAAGACGCCCAAGCATCTGTAAATAGAGAAATAGTTTAACTGTGTTCTCTTGTTGACTAGAATCACTGTTGCTCTAGTAAATGTTCACCTCAGCGACCTTCTACACTAAGTCCTCTGGCAAAGTTCTCTCTAGATTCAACCCAGTGATTCTACAATAGTGGTTATACAATCAAAATATACTCTGTCCGCAAAATGGTATAAATATCATGCAACAGTTGCCCAAAACCGGTCGGATAATTAATTTTCTTTTTGCTAAAACAGCGAAGATTAGCATAGGCAAACGGCATTCAGGTATTACTTTGCAGTCTGAAAGCTTCTCTATTCGACAAATACAATCGAAGTTAAAGATTTCTCAAAATTGTGTTCAAAATAATGTTAAAAATTATACTTAGGTCATAATCTCCAATTGGACTGGTCGCGGTAGCAAGAGATGCACAACATCATAGCAGGATAACTACCTGCTAGTGTTAGCACTGCGCAATAGCCGCAGAACAGCACAGGAACTTGCCCAGGACTTGAGTGCTCTTAAAGGCTCCAAGTTGTCAAAGGTGTACAAAACCGTAAGAAAGGACTACAGTGGGCAAAAGAACACCAATAGTAGAGTTTGAGCAATGGAGACAGGTAATATGTACTGATGAATCTAAGTTTGAGTCGTTCGTATTAAAACGCCGTCGGTATGTTTGAAGACGAACCAGTGAAAAGTTCTTGAAGGACTGTGGCATCTCAACTGTCAAACATGATGATTTGAGGGTGTTTTGGAGAATATAATAATGGCGATCTCATCAAAACCAAAGGAATTATGCGAAAAGAGAACTACTTTAGCATTCTGCACAACCATATGTTACCATCTGGATCCAAAATTCATAGTCGAGAATTCATATTTCAGCAATATCTAAGCACGTATCTAAGTTCGAAAAGGTACCTGGACAAGAGCGTTCGTATACGTTTGACCACCTAATTCCGATTACATTTCTTCAGTTGAACTGGTGTGTGATGAACTTGACAGAAAGGTCAAAGCAAGGCGCAAACAATTGTGGCTATTTCTTCAGGGTGAATTGGAGAAAATTTAAACTGTTGAAACAAAAGCATAAAGTATGTAAAGCGGTAATCAAAGGGAGGGGTGGATACTTTGATGAACTTCGCTTTGATATCATTTGCGAATTTTGGCTTGTTGTTTATGGAAAAAAATAATTTTGAACGAAATTAGTGATTATCAAGAATACATCTTATTTTATCATTTAAACATCGACACTATTCTCATAAACCTAAAATTAATAAATTTGTAAAAACAAAAACATACCTCAATCTCTGCGATCATTGAATCTCGTAATTCATCAACTTTTCTCATAAATTCTTTTTCAGCTTCAATTACTTCTTTTTTAAATTCCTCATCATATACAGAAACTTCGAAATCATAAAAATTACTAGCCATTCGTACTAAATTCCTATTCGTATACTCCAGACGTTTCTTGCGTTTTAAGAGAGTTGGATCGTTAGAATTTCCGATACTTCGAAGTTGTCTATTCAAATCGGATAAACGCCTACGATATTTTTCCGGAGATGAATTTTCTTCATCATCAGAGTCATCTAAGAATGAACTAGTATCATAGTCTGAAAATGTATTAGAAGTCTCTAGCATAAATCTGTATAAAACTTAAGAACTTTATGAGTAATGGGATGACTTGAAATTTAGATTTGAGAATGAGTTTATTGCANTTCTATGTGAAAAAATACTGTTTCCTAGTTACAGTTATATATTTTGCAATAATTTAAGTAAGAAAAATGTAATAGGACAGCGTAGATAATCGGGCGAATAGATCTTAATTTAGGTCATCGAAATTTAGATTTGAGAATGAGTTTATTGCACAAAATTAATAATTAACATAGCTGTTTATTTAGAAATGATTTTTATATTTTTATCATAACTTAGTTGTAAACATTAATACATATATAAATATTAAAAATTTGACAAATACTTGGTTAGGTAAAACGATTCTATAATTTTTCAACAATCATGTCTTATAATTTTGTTTTTGTTCCATATATTTATGTAATTTTCGTATAAATTCATTTAAATTATATATATTTTGGATTTAGTAACATGTCTCCAGTTGTAAGAAAACGTAGGAGATCTGGTACGGGATCTGATATTAGTAGAGAAGAAAATGAAGACAAAAACAGCACAATTTCACCAACAAAAAAGAAGCGTAGGACAGGTGGTGGGAATGGTTCTTCATTGGTAATCTCTAAATTTCATTTGTAAAATATATATGAATTACGTAATTTTGTTGGCTTCCAATCATTGTAATCTTCAATTAGGGAGATGTTATACAAGAAGTTTATGACATACTTCGAACACACAGAAGTGAAGATGGACAACGTGTTTTATGTGAAACATTTATGCGTGTACCCACAAGAAGGTATTATCGTATATTATTCTGTTTTTTTGAATGTATTTTTAGATCATGTCCGGAATATTATGAAATCATTAAGCAGCCTATTGATTTTATAACTATTCAAAAAAATATCAAAATGTCAAAGTACGAAAAATTTGAACAATTCGGAAATGACGTACAGCTTTTAATAGACAATGCTAAGATGTTTTATAAGGTGATTTTTCTGTAACTGTAAATTCGAATAACTACATATTTCATAAATTAATATTTCTGAATATTTAAAGTTTTTTACTTGGATTATATATATTTTAGTTGATGCTTATATTATTTATCAAAAATATTATTTAGCGTTTAATTTTTTTTTACAAATTAGAATGATGCTGTACAGTTAATAATATATTAAATACTGGTATTAAATGCAGATTCAAATAAATTCTGTCCTCAAAGTATTGAAAATTGCAGTTTACAAGTAATTATTCTAATTGAGTCGTTAAGTAATATGTTCTGTTATTTTATACACTGTTCAATTTAAATTTTCTTTATATATAAGAATCTGATTTAATGGCTATAAGTATTTCTTACATACTTACATTACAATCGCAAAATTCACGCATTAATATATTATTCATATTTTTTATCTGGTGTACAACAACAACCTCTCACACTAACACCCGTCATTTCTCACATTTTTAATTTAGAGAATAAGTCAAGAATACAAAGATGCCAATGAATTGTGGAGCTTGTTTCAGGAATCTAAAAATGAAATCAATGATGAACAACTTTACGTTGTAAGTATATTATATTTGCTATTTGTATTTTCTTTGCAGTTCCTTACTGCAGCGGTTTTGTTCTAGTTTGTTTTTCTTAGTATATTTTCTGTAGGAACCTTGCCATAATTTGTTTCAGCAAGTGGCCAGTATGACCCCGTATACTGAGGAAATGATTGAAGATTCAATTGGCTTAGCTAAGGCAAGATTTCATGATAGTCTGATTTGTTAACTGCATGTTGACGCGCATGCAAAAAGTTACAGAAAGGGCTCTTAAGTTTTGTTTCGACTTTTTTGTTTATATTAAACATTTACTAACAATTGCGCGCTTTGTCTTTGTTTGCATGAATTATACTTGATTACTCAAAACTTTGCACAACTACATTGAACAGATTGTGACTTCGTTTGTTTTTTGCACGAGAAAATATATTCAATGCTTGTTAATAATTCAGTTCACTTAGTGCCTGTCATAATGTAATATTTATAGGTCTAGTAGTCCTGCAACTTTGAGATTTTCAAATTTATAGATTGTTCACGTCGTGTAATGTCCTTTGTATCACGTCTTACAATCTTAACGCTAAAATATATTATGTGCATACACACGCGGCTCGTACGTGTACATACAGCAAGCAGTGTTTGAATTATACTGAGTTCAAGTATGCTCCAAGGAAAACTAGATTATAACCATCTTAGTTTAGAGAGATAGTTTTATTATAATTTGCAAATCAATAATGCATAATGTGCCATCACCTATTAATAATTGGTTTCGTCTACTGAAAAGCAGAAAAATTCAACCTAAAAGACGAGCAGGTTTTTCATGGCTTTCCCTTTGAATTTGTGTGAACGCTCTTGGAATATTATCTTCTAATTACAATAGAAATTTAGGCATATTTATTATATTATCAACATATTTTCAAGCAAAAAGTTTACGTATATTTTTCGCACACCCTTTTCGTGTTATTAAATATTGGTTTAAATGAAATATATGTGCACAAAAATTTCAATATTATACATTTTTAATAAGCTGTTTTGTAATGTTAATGTTACCTTGAAACAGTTATTGATGCGCCTTATCAAAAATTAAAGTAGCCAGCCATTAAATTTAAAGGCACTCCAAACCAAAAGTCAGACTTGATAGAAATCTGTTGAGATAAAGGTTTATGTTCAGTAAAGAATTACAAACAATTAATAATAATGTCACATATCATTTAATACATGTTTCAATAAATCGCTTCAAATATATGCGTAAAATCGAAATTTCTTAAAGGTACTAGTTTACCTTTTCACAAATAAAATGTCATTATGGGCAAACAGCTTCATAGAGAGTTTTAAATAATATTTAGAGGCTCACAAATTGATATTTTAAGAAAAATTTTCTAAAGTATATCGGAAACTAAATTTTCCTCAAACAAATCATTGCTTACGAAATCAAAATGTTTTGATTCTTTGCAATTTTATTAAGCAAGTTGCGAAACCTAAAAAACGCTTTATTTAAAAAATATAACTGCGTTTAGAATAGGCTCCTTTACAACTACGGTAACAATTGGTTATTGGAGGAGAATACATATCATAATTGTACATTTTGTACACTTAATTTAAGTACTAACATTTTATAGATAATCTCAATTCCTATGATAAATATGATGAAATATATTTATCTTTGTGCTACTCCCTGTCAATATTCTCATTTTTCAATCTACTCGGAGATTGCGATTTTTGCTATGGTAAATCTCTGTAAGAATTGTAAAATTAATTACCTTTGTAATCAGTTTAAAATTCAACGTATTTACAAAAATTAATAATTGTTGTTAATTATTTAATCAATGATTGTATTTAGCTAATATTTTTTGAAGCCTTTCAGCAATGCATAGTTGAAAATCATTTTCTCGAAATTTAAAACAAAGTTTACATTTCCTCACTATATAAAAAAGTTGATCCATCAGATCCTGCTATAGATCGCTCATCATAACACGTTCTTTGTAAACGTCCCTGACATCTTTTTTATTCAGATATACAGATTTGGAAATTCTATTACAGTTACAGTGGTGGGGTGCAATTGAGAAACTATACCCCAATTTTCAAGAAATTGATTTATGTAAATTAAATCAATGCAGTGAAAAACCTCTGCAATATCATGCATAATTAAATATATTTATCTAAATATCAGTTGAGAACTAATAATTCGTTTTTCTTGAATCAACAATGCTGCGGTAATTTAAAATTATAAAATGTTTAAATACGTCGACCACTCAAAAAAATTTTCGAAGCACGGCGTCCATGTTACAATGTACATCCTATTTCAACGGTGTGCCAGTATTAACTAACGGAAAAATTATTATCGGTGTGCAGGTGTAATAAGTACTTCAATCAAAATATTTGAGGCCATTCGCAATAAAACAAAATAGATCGAAAATTTTTCAATTTGAACAAAATAATAAGTGAGAATGCTGAAAAGTCAGTTTATTATTTTCACATCAAAACCAGCAAGTGCTATTGTAAAGATCAAACTCAAAATATGTGATAAATATATTGAATAAAGCAAGATGATTTATTATCTAAGATCGATTGTGATTTAGCTCTTGATGCATTTCTTTAATATTTGGGTGAAATATATTATTCAAAACTTATAAATTTTTTGTAATTAGTCTATTCAAATGCAGCACCATAAAATATATGAAATTAGGCAATTCAAGTCTCTTAAAACGTACATTCGAATATCAAACCAATACATACACATAGCACTAACTAAAATGTTACTTAAGCATTCACTACACGTACTGTTTCTACATTGTCAAAGTTGCTTATGGGTTAAATATCAATTTTACGTATTTGCATCTGCGATTACTCAAAAGAAATAATTATTTAAGAGGTCAACGTTAATATGGTACATGTCGTTCATTGAATGGGTAACGATTTCCCCCATCCGCTTCCCAATATGTATTATCTCCAAAAATCTCAATATGCATTTTCTTTTTTGCAATCAGTTTGCTTTAACTTTAAGATTTGTTTTCTTATTACTGTCCATTTTCCAAGCAGATTTCTATTGAATTGGAATATTCACTTTGCAGTGCCTTTGAATTACACAAATGATACATGATTACTTTTTTGAAACAAAATCTCTATAAAATATCATTGTAGTTGCAGTAAAGATTTGGTGGATTTAAAACCAACAATTATGTTGTATATAGAGTGAACTTAACAAAGCTGTATTTATCTATAATTAAAAATTTCAAAGCTGCAAACTTTTTAATTTGAAACTGAACTTCAACTCTATTTTAACTTCAGTCAAAATTTGAAATCTCTACTTTAACTTCGCCTAGTTAACGAGCCGCCATTGTGTGCATATAATTCTCATCGTATTTTTAAATGTGTATCTGGGGTCAAAATTCTGCAAAAATTGTTATTATTTTGGAAACCAGCATGCTAATGTTCCGAATGTAAATTTTACTTACTTTCAAACCTTTGTTTTCTTAAATATTCCAGTTTTGATCTGAAATATGAACTTAAAAGAATCTTTAAATTCATAGAGACTCGTCCCTTACAGAGCGTTAGATTTTATAAATAACCGCTCTATTTTAAATACCGGTAATTTTGTTCTAAGCTTTTTACAAACGAAAGACAATGACTGAGGTTTCTTTGAATTTTTAATGCTTTTCTAATTAGATGTGCATTGCTAGAATTCTAAAGTTCTTAAAATTATTTGTTTCAAAACCTGTAAAGGTCCATGTTATGCAAGAGATTATTTTTAGTTTCAAAGTCATGTAATTGTTTGGTAAGAACACTAAATTTTTCTTAACTCCTTTCTGCAATGGCCCCATTTGTGTTTGATGAATATTATTTAGTTTTTTATTACTATATATTATATAACTACGTTTTCGGATGTAACCTTAGTAACTTTTGTTTTGTAGAATCAGAATTTACTTCCAAATGAACTAAAAATTCTTTGTCAAAATATCCTTCTCTGGATCCTTCAATATACTGAATCCGATGATGGTGGGAGACACATCGCGGAAATTTTTAAACGACTTCCTGATCAACATCAATATCCGGATTATTACCAGTTTATTGCGGAGCCAATTGATCTGTGGATAATTTCTAGGCGGATTGAGCAAGTATTTATTAGATGCTGTTAGCTGTAGTAATTTGTTTTTAGGGCCGTTATACCACATTAGCTGAGTTAGAAAAAGATTTTAATCTGTTAATTTCTAATGCTAAGCGCTACAATGAACCTGGTTCGCAAGTGTCTAAAGATGCTAACTTGCTAAAAAAATATTTTCAGCAATGCCTTTCAATGAAATTCGAAACTGCATCATTGTAAGTTTTATCCCCAAAATCACGTTTCTTAATGTGTGTCGTTTTTTAGAGAATCGGGTAGTCATTTGCAAGAACAAATCACCAAACATTTCGAAGATTATCTTACAAGTTCAGGAAGTGAGGATGATGAAGATGATAGAACAAATCCTGCAACTTTACCGGATACATCATTAGATATGCCCAAGCTCTCCCCATCTGGTATGAATGCAATTAGATAGTAATAAGTTTTGCATCACACAATTTATTAATAGTTGTGGACTAGTACAAGTTATTGACATAAAGATTTAGGGGTTGTTCACTCTTCTGAGTCTGCACAGTTCCCATCCATGCATGAGAATGCTTCATTTCCTGAGTATCAAGCAGCTTGCTGTTATTTTGATACTTCCGACTGTGAACCCGATGTTGAAGATGAAGAAACAGGTGTTGGTATTAGTCCTTATTGGGCTTTATACCTTTCATGTGTTACCGCTAAAGATGATAATGGAAATCGACTTTGCAAAATTTTCAAAAAGTTACCTAGCAAACGGTTCGTATCACGTCACCAATTGCATGTTTAGAATGATGACGTATGCATATTTAAAGTGTGTGTGTCACATGTGAAATTTGTAAGGATTTTGAATTGTCTTCAATTTCAGAATTGTAGTCAATAATATATAATATTTATGCCTTTCTATTGTAGAAAATTTCTTGCATTACTGGTTATATGCTAATACCTAACTAAGCGGTATTTACTACTCTTGCATTCGAATTGCGTTGTTACTATGTGATTGTTGATTGGTAATTTATTTTATTCTCAAATGACGGTATTATACTTAACGTTCTAATGGTGCATGTTTTTTAGCAATCGGTAATGTTTCTTTTCTATATCGTTTTTTCTAATTTATGTGTTTGTTTCGCTACTCATTATTCACATGACTGTGTATCAATTTCCAATTCACACGAGCAAATTTGAAGGGGCGAGTTTCCACAAAAATTTTTTTATAGCTGTGGATTTAAGCCTTATTAACCTGTTTGATCAACGCCCCTTAAAGTTGATTCTTGTCCGCTTTTATTCTTTTTAATGACATACCGCATTTTTGTTCGTGTGAGCTGTGTTTGTACCCTGTTTTAACATGGCTTTTTAGAGCTTATCCAGAGTATTTTCAAAACATTAAAAGAACTATGACCATTTCAAAAATCAAGGGCAAGATAAAGAAAGCTCGCTATAAGAGTTTGGATCATTGCTTTGAGGATTTCGTCATACTATTTGAAAACTGTCTCAAATTCAATAAGCCCGATACTAATGCTCATCAGGTGAGTTATAGTCAAATATTAATCTTATCTAAAAAATGTGATGATTGTTAATCAAAAATTTTATAGATTCTCTTTCACATATTTGTTCTTTTCAACTATGATTTAACTATTAAATTTGAAAGTATAAGCTGTCAAAAGTCATTTATTTTAAATACAATAGAAATACTGGATTGTATATTCTTGCATAAAATTCAAATACTGGTAATGTATAATGTCGAGGCTAATATAGTTTATAGTAAGATTCATGGGAGTTCTTTATGAAAGAGTTTTCATTGTATCAAGATTGAAATTGTTTACTCCAATTACCAATTGATAACACGCGGAATTCCCCTAGGTTCAGTGATTGGGCCAATTATATTTAATATTATATCATAGACACAATTAGGGATTTTCCAAATACTCCAATATGCTGATATTTGCATCTTTGTCCGTAGCAGGTTAAAAAGAAGATCTTAGACATTTTAGCAATGAAGAGACTGGTTAAAATATGGTTCGACAAGAATTAATTAACATCGAATGTTAATAAAACAAACTTTATTTTATTGAAGCAACAGGCAGTGATTAAGACTATTTGATGATCAACAATTGAGTATTGTGGCATTTTAATTGAACTTTACAACCAACAAAGTTTAGTCTTTTACTAGAAACTGCATTGTTAATGAAGCTGTAAGCAGCATTGGTGGAGAACTCAAAGATAACATTTTTCCGAAGGCCAGAGTCTATCAAGTTATGAAACAATAGGATCTTTCAATAACTCTTAGATTTTCTTTCATAAATTCTTTCATAACGTTAATTGAAGATACAACAGCTACTACTTAGCAAAGTGACTGGCTTGTCATACCATGTAATATAACTGTGAGCTCAGTAGCGTACGGTGAAAATGTTCCAAGGCTAGCAGACTTTTAGGTGTAAGGGTATGGTGATATGAGTGAACTGCAGTAGCATTGTACATTTGACCCAATTTCACGTCAAATATACTAATGAAACTAGACGCATATCATTTTATGAAACACGCAAATAAGTTTATTAATAACCGCTAAAATGAATAAATATTAGATTTAGCAACATTGCTAAATGGTGTGCCTAAAATTGGTTTTGATATAATGCACGTGTTTAAAAATTGATTAACTGTGAACTGCTGACATTTCTAGTTATTGGAAAAACTTAAGTTATATATCTAGTTGTCGACTTAAAAGCCCACTTGAGCTGGGTTAAGGTTAATAACGATGAATGTTATTTTCAAATGATTATTATTGAAATAACTATATTTAAAATATTGAAATAAAAGACATAAACAAGACTTGTAAAATTCTGTATTTTACTATTTGAAGGGCATATGGTTATTATATTCAATAAGTAGGGCTGACCAAAGTTTGTATAGTTGAAATTTTTTTGTGATTGTAAACATTCTAGTTATTCTTAAGCAATAAACATCACATATCCACTCACAATTGAATTTATTAGATTAACATAAAAGTTAACTTCTTTGTTAATAATGTTAAAATTTGTAAATATATTAAAAATATCACATTAAATAATAGCTTGGATTGGCAAATCTTAATACTCCAAAATCAGTTTTTTAGTACATGTACACATTACTTGATAGTCTTCGAAATTGAAATTTTCCTGTCAATTATTAAAACAAATGTTCTAAAATTTAAAATATTTTTCCATGTTCGGAAATTGTATATCAGCATTTAGAAATTTAGTCTTAAAATGCATGTTCGCGAATGTCTGCAAGAGTCTACTTCGGTAAATATGTTCGTGGTAGTAGTAATAGATTTACTTTATGCAACATTACAAATTCATATATAAAACTAATAACTAACAAACCAAAAAATGCAAAATATTATTAATAATAATAACAAATCAATAGCTTAAGGCATGTGCTGTTTACCATAATTTGATTTAAAATATTCCCAGGAAAGTATATTTTTTGCGTGAATATAGTCATCAAATAAATTAATTCGAACATATTTTCATGGTAAACTGTAGTGTTTGTTAGGTTTGTTAGACTAAAAAGCCTCTTTTTTAAAAACCTGTGTTTCACACTTAAACAACTGTAGTTCTTTATAATTGAAAAAAGTGATTATGTATAACCTTCTCCAAATGCAATACCCACTTAGAGAGAATCATACCACCTGCTATTATATTTATTTTCAAGGATATAGAACACTGTGATTTTGTATTATTGACAACAGTAATTGTGTATTCTAAAGACTTACAAATGTTGTCACATTATCTTCCATAGTTTTATGCGCAATTGCCATATATGGTATTTAGACATGATTTTTAATCTGCATTTCATTAACACTGTAGCATATTTTTAATGCCTACTTCGCATATAATGTTTTAATCAATATTTAAGCACAATTAATAAGTGTTGAATTTAGATAGCAAAATACTTATTTGATGTTGTCAAGAAAAAGAAACTGGAAATTGAAGAAAAGGGTGTTGACAATGAAGAATATGTGCCAATGAGAAAGAAACCCGGTAGGAAGCCAGGTACGAAAATCATTCCATTGGGACCTGATGGAGCGCCTTGTCCCGAACTTAAGGAAGATCTTGATATGTTGCGGAAACGCTTGCGTTTTCTTTTCAATGTCATAACGAAGCACACCGTAAGATAATACATGCGCGGTTTTCTCTTATTTTGATTTAGGAAAGTGGTGGTCGTGTGACCTCTGAAATGTTTATGAACTTACCTTCAAAAGAGGAGTACCCCGATTATTATCATGTCATTCAATATCCTTTAGATTTGAAGGTTATCGATAAGAAAATTCGGTGCAATGAGGTACGTTAGTATTAGCTACAGCTTTAACTTTCTCAGCTTTATTTTATTGTACTTGCTATTCTTAAGTTTTCTTAAACCTCGAATTAGCAAAAGTGATGCACTCCATCAGTATATATTGTCACAGGAGGTATTGGTACGAAAGTTGTATCCGACTTACGAGCAATGTTTAAATATTACCAATATTCTTTCTAATGATCTGATGATCGTCAGCTAATAAATACAATTAAACATTTTGTTTTGTGTCACACCTCTTTAGTTATTAACACTGCTGTTTTATATATACATTTTTTTATTTTTGATAATTATACTATCATAGATAATTTCTCGTGTTTTGTTGTTGATGTCTTCCAAAAAAATTCCTTTGGTATGACATCTTTTCATCTACATACATGAGGAATAAAGCATGATTTTGTGTCAAACACTTTTTCTAGTCATTGCAAGTCCTATTTAGTACAGAAGTGATATGATAATTATATGTGGATATACATTATTAGTATTAACACTCAGTTGCATCATAATTAACACGTCCCCGAACTACATCCTAAAAATTTAAAAATATTAAAATATTAAATTAAAATATTTTGGTAATACAATGGTTAAATGAGCTTCAGTAAAACTGCTATAATGTCCGTTTTTAGTATACGTGCGAAGAGCAATTCATATCCGATATTGAGCTAATGTTCAACAACGCTAAGCTCTTCAACGAGGAAGGCTCACAAATTTATCACGATGCTTGTAAATTAGAGAAAGCAGTCAAAGATAAGCGCGCCAAGCTAAATCCTCTTAGTGAGTTTCAGTTTAATTGTTTGCTTTACATTAATGGTTTGGTTGCATGCTGTATTTTTATCCTTTGCGCATGCTTATATAGTTATTGAAAAATATGCGTATATCATGGAGCTCAGATGTATGAAGCCGCAACACGAATGCTTTATCGGCATGCATGTCCAATCTCTTTCAAAACACTGAAACAGCAACATGATTATTATGATTTCATTCGATTTGTGTCAATACTTCAATTATCGCTGTTTATTTTCAGTTACCATACATTATGCAGTAAACTACCGATATCATTAGATCAAAACGATTTACAGTTTTTGCTATAACTGAATGAATGATGGTTGATAGGCCCCAAATTGCACAAGCTTAGTTGCTCGTACCACTGGTCTACCATTTGTTGTGCATACATCGAGATCCATGGTTTATAAATAGCACTTTGTAGGATCATTATTTGTCGAAAATGCTATATGCTTGTGACTATTAATTATGTTTAAGTAAATTTAATCTGATTTTTCAAGTTAACAAACTATTTCAATTATGAAAAATGTCTACTTTTTATCAAATTTTGGTGAAACTCGTTGCCTGTTGTATGGTTAATTGTTTTTTATATTTTGCACGCTTTTGATTTGCATGTGAATAAATTGCAGGGGATGACGTAGATGAAAGAATATGCAGTACTCCGTGTCCAACAGGTAGGACAAAGTCCGCTCCTGGCAGCCGTCGGAAAACTCGACGTTTTCTCGGCGAATTTCCTAGTGGTAAGAACGTCATCGCTCATTTTGCATGTCTCTTGTCTTTCATCATTTTGCATGTTTTAATCGTTTGTTTGCTACGATTAAATTTTTAAACTTGATTTTATGATGCATCATTTTTGTTGGAAGTCACCAATTTTAACTGTCTTTTATCATGCTTGAATTATTTTAATTGCTTTAAGATGAATTATTATTTGCTAAATTTAATTTACTTAAGTAATATATCTTGCAGCTAAAAGGTTTTGAGATTTCTTATCCTTCCAAAAGTTTATTTTGGCATTCCCCTAGAACTGAAGAAGTTCTTTGCCCCTTGTTCATCACTGTACAGCTTGGGAATTTTGAGCTCTCAATTATGAACATCTTCAAAGGTAGTTTCTAGGAAATGATTAGTGAATTGCAGAATATCTTACCACCTAAATGATAAAAAATAAACAAAGATTTAAACACATATGCAAAACTGAATGATGAATATATAAATTATTTGGTACGCTTAAAACAGATCATCATATTGTTAGAATGTTTAGTGAATGAATGAGTCCGCATTGTTTTGACATTCGATCTTTCCTGTGTCTACAAAATATTCAATTGATATATGTGCTGCGGTTGGTCCATTCTTAGAACACTCACTGTCATTTGGTCGCATTTTATTGTCGCAACCAAATGCATGAGTGAAAATTACCTTTAAGCTTTTCTGAAAATCTTTTGTTCCTGATTGATTACATGAGTTCATTTACCTCTTTTTAACTTATGACACAAGCTTTTTTCTTAAATTCTCAAACAACTCTTAAGCTACGAAAGAACAAGTATGTGTCAATAGCGTGCAAGAAAATCATTGCATAAAATGGTTGTAGATAATTTTGCACCGACTGTGGAACGCGCAATAAGGTCATAAAATGTGTATACCTTTTCTGTTGGAAATTTAATGGTTAAACCTTTCAGGAGTATTAAATTTCTAGGGATAATTTTTTACACCTTGTATTTTTGTAGTACCAGAAGTTTCTTTTCTTTTTATTATGGTACATACATGTACCATTGGTCCACCGAGGAAAATGAATAATATGAAAAGATTTAATTTATTGCAATTGCTACGCGAAATAACAAATTGCACAAAAACAATGTACACTAAGTACAATAAATAAGAAAACTATCGAATATAAAAATAGAACCAAGCAAAAATGTAATTAAATGCTCAAACGAAGGTGAAAACATACACATCACAAGAAATGAAGTAAAATACAAATATAGTGAAGCTTACCAATAATCATGGCACATCTGGATTGAGTTTCTGTCATTTATATATCGCAGGTAGATGTGATATTCCACACATTTGTTGTTGTTCAGCTTTGATTGTTCAAGCGGGTGCATAGTTTGAATCTTTACCTGTTCTGTACTTCCCCATGGCGTGCGCTTCTTTTTGATATTCAAAGACTGTAGATTGCTATTTTCTGAATCTTTTGAATGGAACAGTTTTTTCTGCTTGAGAATCCCACAATAATCCCAAGAGTGACAAGCCGGCGAATTGATGGAAAATCCTCAGATTTAGAAATTTTCTAATGCATTGTTGACGGCCATATCAATGATACCAAATACTAAGTGCAACAAGTATTTGTAAATTGGCTTATGTTGAATTGGTATGTAGCGTATTTGATGAAGTTTAATATTAGGAAGTCGCATAGTATTGATTGGGTAAGCAAACAGGAAAAAGCCAATTGCACAACCCGTTTCTATTTTTGGATTTAGGTACACTCAGGTTTTGAACCTCAACCTTTTTATCATACGACATAATTCGGCTGCTTATGCTTACAATAGCCTGCTTTGAGTAATTTTCAATAAAACATATGCTTCAGTTGGCCATGCAATTGGGTTTTGGCAATTAACGTTAGTGTCATCCTAATATCTAGCTTCATTATAAAATCCAATTCATGATTGATATAGATGTTAGTATACACTTCTGCTACCATAAATGCAACTATTCTTAGTTAGATAGTGGATCAAGTACTTGTTTCTAAAACATTAAAAATTACCCCAAATGTCAAATGGAACATATTTATATATATATATATATATAT
>CABFPE010000062.1:569180-599290 GCA_900660155.1 Hofstenia miamia | reverse complement strand
ATATATATATATATATATATATATATATATATACAAAATGGCGCCAGTTTCAAATTTTTGCTTTACATTTAGTGCCAGTCGATAATTGGCATGAAGTATTTTTTAGCAAACCTATATTTTTATATCTAGATATTGTAAATATTGCATACACAAAAACTTTTGAATAAATTTGGGTGAAAATTTTTTCTGTATATTACGTTTTAATGGGCGGTAAATACATAATTTTTATTTAACGCAAGATATACACATCATGGAATTATTTAGCGCCAAATATATGTGTATATATTTGTATAGTCAAATATATATATTTTTTTCACATAAATGCTTGAAATTTTGTATGATTACAGATCATTATGAAGACTAGCTCCATTCTAAATA
Organism: Hofstenia miamia; assembly: GCA_900660155.1. NCBI lineage: Eukaryota > Metazoa > Xenacoelomorpha > Acoela > Hofsteniidae > Hofstenia > Hofstenia miamia. Next base: position 598,912 of record CABFPE010000062.1, on the reverse strand, counting down.
TTAAGTTTAGTTAAGTATTGCAGGAGTAATGGCCAAAAATCAAACATATTGGAAAAACCGGTACCTACTGCTATGTTCTATGGAAATTCTGTAAATGTTACTGTGTTTTAGCCTATTCATGTCGAAGATTATTTGAGCCGTTTATTAGTAGAAACATTGAAAACCCGATTGATATCATATATACGAACTTAAAAGTCAACCAATTAGCTTATTTGTTGATTTTTAGAAGCCATTTTTCTTTCGTGAATACATTGACGGCAGTATTTTAACTTCAGAATATTACGAACATGGTACTCTACTGCAAGTGATTAACTCCTTACTTCTTACAAACAAAACTTTGTCAGAACCTCTAGGAATTGTATTGGCTTGGGAGTTACTTCAGGTTGTCGATCATCTTCATAAAGTCGGCATTATTCATGGTGATATCAAACCCGATAACATCGCGGTTCGTCTCCCGATTGATAATGGATCGTCTTTGATTTCAGGTAGGTATAGAATTTGGTTAACCACTAAGATTATAATTGTATTTTACATATTAAGACTAGAGATGTGCGATGTCATTTATTTCGTTACCATATTCGCTAATATGCTTCATAAAATGTCGATATCGATATTTTCGTTGTACGAGTATATTTACTGTATAGACATTGCTAGTATCACTACCTTGATAATCTCGTTAATATTCAATTTGTGAATGAATTTTTACGTTGCAGACAAGGCTGCTTGAAACACTTATCTGTTTTTAGTGAGTTTAAAGGACATATATTTCAATGAATGCGTTGTTTTACAGTATTATTTTTGTCTTGAACTTTAGTAGCATTTGACGATTCGTTAGCAGAAGTATTGTATAAATTGGATTATTTTAGTTTCCTACTATAGGGTGTACCTGAATACTATATTACAAAATTATAAACGATTCAGAGCTCTGCACAGTGTTTGAAGAGTAATTGGGTTGAAATGGGTTGGTTTTCAAGTAAGAACACTTGTTATATTATATGATATGCAACATATGAGCTGTCAATCAAAGTTGAATATCTTCATTTGGTTGACTAGGATTAAGAGGGTGGTGCATTATCAAACAAATGGTCAACCAGGCAATTAATTTTAATCCTTTAACAAGCATATTGGGGTGGCAAACATTGGCTAGAACTTCTGCTTTATATTAAATTATTTGCCATTAACATGCGATAGTTTTATCGGTCAATACATGTATAATGCTGTCAGTATATTTTGTTTTCTTTTGTACCTATTGAAGCATCGGAAATAGTTTTTTGGTTGATAATTAAATAATCATTGCACAACCATCAGCTACGACAACGAAAAGTATTGAAGGTAAGTTGATTAATCACTGTAATGCGTCAATGAAAGAAACAATCCATGTGAGACTGTAGATTGGTTTAGTATTTTAATACTGTTTTTTTCAAATTTAATTTATTTACTTCAATTTTAACAGGTGTTGTTGGTAAATGTTATAATATTGGTGTGGAAATAATATCTTTTCTCAAAAGGATTCTAAAATATGTTACTGCACAAAAATTATTTGCTTGTATGACGGAAAATGTCTAAATTGTTTTGATATTGATTGTCTGATTAATGGTTTGATAGCTTGCCTGATCAGACTTGTAAATGAGCCGTAATTTCTAGGCTCGGCTCGTTTAATTTTTTTTAAAAAATGTTGTGCTTTCAGAATTGTTTACATTGCTCTTCCTATTATTTAATAAACATTCCTAAAATAAGATTATAAGTAAGGATTATTGAATGAAAAAATAAGAAAATTCTACATAATCAAATTATCAAGCAACACTATAAATTTGATTTGCTTAAAAATGGTTCGTTTTGAGCTCTCGTTATATATCTAATACTCTGCTCAAGCTCGGCTTGTTGACAAGTCTGTGTCTGATAGCCTATTTGACGGAGGGAATTGTTATAAAGCTTTCGGCAATTGTTCTTCCAAATGTTTATACAGATTTGACAGCGTATCATTCAGTGGCGTTAAACTAGGGAGTATATGGTGCCTTAAGCTCCTGATTTTTGCATTTGATGTAATTGTATTCTTGTTTTTCAATGTCATCCCTTTCGTATATTCCAAAACTAATTTTTGCACAATTACTATCTTAGTAATGGTGTTTTTTAAAAAAACTCAACACTACATATAATATTTACTTTGCAACAGTGAGTCAAAAAGAAGTATCCAAAACTCCAATCCTTTGAAAACTGTACCAAAACCCAACCCAAAACCGAACCGATGTCAAAAGTAATATTTTTAATACGCTCGTTCCTACCTAAAAGTTATACGTGGAATTTATTTATGCCATTTCTTTTTTTGCTTTTTAACTTTTAGAGGGGGATATTGGTAAACGTGGGGTTTCACAAACTTAGTATTAATCCCATAAAATTTTTAATTTGGGTATATTATGTATTTAGTACTTAATGTTGTCGTATTTTGTTCTTGAGCAGTCACTTGATCATATCATTGTGAAAGAATTGAATTATTTCAAGATGGCATAACGAACTGATAGAGATGATAACTGGATGGTTGCTGACTGTTCAGCCAAAAAGTGTAAAATATGAACAATAATTTTGTACTATAGTTTGCAATTGTCTGAGGGACACTATGATGTACGTCTTCTGCATTGTAAAGCGAATGCGTTTCAAATATATCAAATTCCATTTAAATACATTTTTGTAATTGTTCTTAGTTTTATGTGCTATATATATATATACAGTACATGTTTGGGAACACTTTCCAAGTTTAGAAATTTTTGTATTTACACTAAAAACGCAATGTAGAAACAATATGATAACATCGTGTAGAAAGTATATAGTTAATTCAGAAAAACTAATATTTTGTATGTCCGCCATTATTGGTCAAACGCGCAGCAATGCGATTTGACAATTGCAAACTATAATACAAAATTACTGTTCATATTTTACACTTTTGGGCTGAACAGTCAGCAACCATCCAGTTATCATCTCTATCAGTTCGTTATGCCATCTTGAAATAATTCAATTCTTTCACAATGATATGATCAAGTGACTGCTCAAGAAGTATAGCAGCAGCATTAAAGTTTGAGGACTGTTAGGCCAATAAGGAATCCAGCTGAACTTCAAGTGATGGCGCTGATGAGACAGACACTTTTACTGATATGTCATTTTCCTCACTTGCAGAGTTGTGTAATGGCTTGAGCTTACAATCCATCCCTCAGAACTGATCAGTTAGGAAAATCTTGTTCGGTAAGGCAGCCATTATTGCCAGCGTGCAGAACGCTCAGATCCTGTTCCAACTGCACATTCCACTGTTAAAGGAAAGTACCAGCAACTTCTGATTTGGTTGTTGCGTTGAGATCTTCATGCTGGCAAAATCAGTCAAGAGATCAGCTCTCACTAAGTAAATTTCTCACCTATTAGACGTGTTAAACCAGTCGGAATGGGAATATGAGCAGACGCGCTCAACAACATCAAGTTCCACAGAAAATATGTGCTGTTTGTGGAGTCTGATGGGCGCACATTTGCAGTTCGATAAAGTGCTCCAACATGTCGTGCAGACTGTCCCACTGAGTCTGGACATCTCTGATCACAACCAACTCTTTTCCAAACGATTCTTGTACAAATAATTGGAGTTTGTGATTTGCCAATTGGGACTTCTGGAAGAGAGAAAGGTTTCAGATTACTCAGCTCAATTTCTGGTTCATTCTCTCAACATTATCGTCATTGTAAATTCACTCTCACTCTCTGCATGTTCAAATGACACCGGTTTCTTGTATAACAAGGTGAATCCCATGAGCAATGCAAAGTGTATCATGTTCACGTCCTTGCTGACTCAAATAATCAGAATTACATCATCCATGCAAAAGGCAAGCGATTTTGGAGAAACTGTAAAGGCACTGAACAGCAGGCATGCTGCTGTGATATGTATGAGTGCCAAGCTGTAGATAACACAACCACCTTCAGACTCATAGAAATCATAAATATTTGTTTTCATATACTTGCAGATCTGAATTGACCTCCATTCATCAAACAACAGAAATAACTACACATCACATGCTGTTCCTTCCTTGCAAACAGACATTTTCTGACAAAGGAATCACCTTCAAAATCTGTAACAATCTTCTGATTATGGAGTGGGAGTAAGGAAGATTGATAAATTTTGATGACAACAAGAAGGGCAAATATTTGGATTTTGCAAATTTATATTCTGCCCATTTCAGATTGGCAGGCACTACAAAATACATCTCAAATCTCTGCAAAAAGCCTAATTAAGTATGCTGTAAATATCAAATTGCATTTTTCTTGACAATTTAAGATTACCAACATTGTGATACCATGTGGAATATAGAAATACAAAATGAGCGTTATATGAAACGACTTATCAATTTTATGGTAAAATATATAACAAATGTCGATATGTATTACGTACGTTCTAGTCTTGTTTGATGAAAATGTGCTTTAAGCATATAAATTTTATTTGGGAAACGAAAACGGTACTAATTTCTTCAAATTTGCAGTATATTGAATGCTTCTTTGTAAAATATCTACTTTTAACAGTTTTTCTTTAATTTTTAGTCGAAATGCGTTGTAAATGCAATACTGGTGCATGCACAAGCAAAACATGTTCTTGTCACAATAAAAAGGAAGAGTGCACTAAATTATGTCATCAGCCTGCAGGATTAATTGGATCAACTTGCTGTAACCATCCTATAGGGCAGAGGGTTCGTGCGATGAAAGCTCCTTTACTGAGGCAAGCTATTATAGATGCAAACCTATCAATTATTGGGGATAAATCTGAATTGGTATGTTTATTTTTTGTTTTTTGAAATTGTCACTAATTTCACCTTTATCTTTATTTAAACCCAATAGACAAAAAGAGTAGATCTTCTACAAAGCGTTGCATTTTGAATTATTAATTAATAAAAGAATATTTCATTAATTTCCAGTGACGAAAAATATTTTGACAACTACAAATGGATAACTCAGTGCAAAAGTGATCTAAGCGGCATTTAGATTATTTTGAGAAAAATGATGTTTTAAGTTTTATATCTATTTAAAAAATAAGGATATTTTTAATGAGAGAAATTACTTTTATCATACACCATAGTTTTCAAAAGTTATGTTACATTAAAAGATGACTCATATCATAAGAAAATATTTTATTTTGAGAACAAAATATTTCAAAATATGTACATAGATCAGTTCTGCACAAAATGGTAATACTATTATGAGAATTTCAGAGTGATCTAAATAGGTAATGTTGTAATTATTTAGTTATATAATTAATATGCATGAAGAAATAAAAACAAAAGTTTAATTTCGAACGTTACAAGAAACACAAATGTTCAAAAGAGTTCAAAATGGATGTTCCATAGTATCATCCAGGCTACTTGAGTCATCATCATCACCACAGATGTTAGGCAAGTTGTCGTTCATTGGAACATCTAAATTAGATAAACGGCGCTCCTCATGCGGATGTTTTGTATAAAAGTCATGATATATGGGTGGTACATAACACATCGTATCATTTTCTTTAAGTCTGCATACTTTGGGTGTTTCAATTTTAATTGTTCACTTTTTCGAGAAGGGTCTAGGCATTTAATTTTTTCCAGAGACTTGTTATCTCTTTTTAAATCAACTTCTTCAAATGTGTCACCTGTATGATTATAACTAAATCTTATTTTGGTATTTCCTGAGAATACATGAGTTCGTTTCATTTTAGAATTTTTTATTGCCACTTTTGGTTCAATATCAGGTTTAGTTTTTTTACACAAGTGTTGGCTCAACTCGCTAAAGTCGTGAAAATCAGAAAACTTATTTGGCACATACAAGTTAGGATTCTTTTTTAACACTTTCGAAACATCTGAAAAATCCGAATCGTTTGGTAGAAATGAATGTCCACTTACAAGAAAGTTTATTTTAATTGCTTCGAGTTGTTCAATTTTATTTACAAGAAAAATGAAAAAGAAGACAACATTCCAATTGCGATTTTGCCTACCACAGCTATCACTAAATGTTGTCAATATTTTAACATCTACAGGCAAGTGTTTTTCTAATGTTGAATAGATTAAACTGGAGACCTCAGCAGATTCTCTACCAGCTTGTGTTTCATACCAGCTTGTGTTTCATACCGCATATTCATAATGATGTCTTCTGTATTAGAAGGAAAAAAGCAATGAACACCAAAGTTCAATGTCCATAATTGCCTCAAGTAGAACACTTCACCTGTATATTAGGTGTTGGCAAAGCTCTTTCCAAGTCAAATGTGATTAAACCATGCTCAGAACCATCCATCAATGATAACTCTTTAGCATAATTCAAGCTGTCTCTCGCATCCTTAGCGTCTTTATGATGCATTGACTTTTGTCTATAAAGATCTTCACGTTGTTCTTCGTCTACAGTAAATGACAGCTTAGCGTCCAAAGTATCACACAATTTACAAGTATCCTTCTTTGGTATGTAGAAATGAAGATTGAATTCAGTTACAAATATTTGTCTGTACATTGATTCCTTCAATGGTACTTTGTTCTCAGCTATCATTTTTTCTTTATATGAATTGTACATCTTTGTTTGACTTAAGGCAGGATGAAGGTACTTCCTTGAACTGCTTGAGCGTCCATAGTGGCTACAATAATTAGGAAAGGATTGGATATGGTTACGGATTTCATTTTTTCTCTCTTCGTTAATTTTATTTGTAGGTACTTTCCTTCCACGTTTATCAGATGTTGTCATGCCAGTATCATGATTTACCTTTTTTCGAACAGCATAATCTACTCGCTTGTTAGATATTTGTAAGATATTGAAAAAAATGATTTACACACCTGTTTACTTGCAAGGTGATATTTTCGTGACATAGTTTTCTTGGATACTGAATTGTTTTTACGTCGTCGAACAGGCTCTAATTCTTTTATATTAGATGTAATAAATTGTGTCTGTTTATTCCAAATAACTCACTCCTTTCTGATAAAATTATTGGAAAATTTTCTTTTGAACATATTCTGCTACATTTTCGCTGCATTTTAATCGGCATAAACAATGAATATTATTAATTTTTTTTTTTTTTCTGTTCTCATTTCCTTCTGCACGACATCGCTTTAAAATGTTTCTTTTCCAATTATTTGAATCTTTTGTTCTTTTCCTTCCCCTTGCTATTGGACCAATGTTCTCTCTGTCAATATGAGATGTAGTAGTACTATTTTCAGGTACTTCATTTGGGCTATTTTCTTCAATATCTTCATTTTCTACTGTTGAATCTTCATCTGTATCAGATTTTTCTGAATCATCTGGTTCATATTCACTACCAGTTGTATCTGTTGTAATTTCATTAGCGTCTGAAAGCGCTGCTTCTCTTTGTTGTACACTTTCTTTATACTTTTCCAATGCTAAACGAAGCATTTGTTTACCCCTTGATTCTGCAGCCATAACTTTGTTTGCAAAGTAAAGTTATGTCATTAATCATCATAACAACGTGTAGCAAATTTCTTTGCTTTGTGCAGTCAAAACTAAACAACAACAAAATGTTTATTAATAATACATCCACACAATTGCCCATCTTTAAAGCTGTTGTAAAATTCTGCGATGCCTTTGATAGATTCGATTTGCATCTAAATTCTAGAAATTTACAACTTTAAAATTAATAAAATATTATGATGAGTTGGAAATCAGAATGGCGCACAAGAATGTTTAAATTTAAAAACTAACACACAGCAGCATAGATAATCAGAGAAATTTGTTGCAGCACTTTTCCACTAAAACATGCAGCGATATATTATGCAGAAGTGATCTATGTACCACATAGATCACTTCTGCATAAAGTCTATTGATGATAATAACTAGTGCAGAAGTGATAGTTAGTAATTATATCTATGACTGAAGTCAACTACAATCTCAAGCTATACATAGAAATTATATACTGATACATAGACCACTTTAGCATAGAAAGCTCATTTTTGACCAGAATGTCGCTCAGATCACTTTTGCACTGAGCTATCCAATTGAAGCTAGTTGTTACTGCCATGGGTGTAAGACCGTTTTTTAAATTCTTTTTCAGGAACTTTCACCATATCAGATATCAGAGAAGCACACTTACCCATACTTACCCATAGATGTGTCAATATCTGAGTATTTGCAAATATCACAATAGGCTTCTAGAAAATTGTTTGAAATTTTAGATAAAACCGATTTTATTTTAATTTTAATGAATGCAATGAGCAGCTTACGCTTAAAGAAGATTTTTTAATGAAAAAATATGAATAAAATGTCAAAAAATTACAATATAATGAATGTGATTTGTGTTGGAAATGATATTGAATTTCGATGCCATTTTTTATTTTACTTAAAAGCGGAGAAGCGTTGCTTCTAGCCAAGCAGTAAACAGTATCCGGGGTAGAAGTTTAAAATTCAAACATACTTATTCATCTATATATGTTAGAAGTAGATCAACTTTAAGAATTTGAAGTTGGGATTCCCCACTTTAAAATATTGGCAAAAATAGCGATCAAAAAATTAAAGTTGAACTAGGGGAATTTTCCGATTAGTTCGGATTAGAGTACTTGATCCACATATATTCCGATTTAACCAATTTTTAAATATGTATATCGATATGTGTATACTTGTGCATCTATAATCCTTAAACTACAAAAATTGTTTTAATATAAATAAATCGTTTTCTAACAATGTAAACATATATTATACAAAGTAAATAATGCAGATTTCGTGTATGTGCTACAATGTGTTAAAAATTTTTCATTTGTATGCATTGTCATTTTCGAATACCACTAAATCTGAAATTTATATCGTTTACAATCCTTCTCTAAATTTAATTCAAAAACTACTTGCAATATTTTTAACACGCTTTTAGAATTTCTAGTGAACAAATATTTTTCGTAGTGCTCTATATGCAGTCAACATAGTTAGCGGAGTCAACAGTCGGAGTGTGATTCCCTAGTAAATTTATTATTGCTTTAATGAATTAATTATGAAAGTTTTCTAGTGTTTGCATTTACCCACATCTTTTATTTATGAATACTTTTTACAGCTTCATGCAATTAATGACACATGTTTTCATTAAACTTTGATCCTTTGTACTAAGTAGTAGTACTGTTATATGTTTGTTTGGGCTAATACATGTGTTGAAGGATCTATTTTAGAGGTACGATGTGGTTTTCGGGTCAGTGGTTTCTTCCTCCAAAGGAATGCATTCATGAACCGACAAAGATGTTTTATCAACGAGAAGTCATATTATCACTTTTGAATGAAAACGTTATATCCAAACTAGATGATATCGTGTGCAAGTGTGCTATTCTCGGTCTTAAGGAATTTGTTGCATTATTTTAGAGGTACGATGTGGTTTTCGGGTCAGTGGTTTCTTCCTCCAAAGGAATGCATTCATGAACCGACAAAGATGTTTTATCAACGAGAAGTCATATTATCACTTTTGAATGAAAACGTTATATCCAAACTAGATGATATCGTGTGCAAGTGTGCTATTCTCGGTCTTAAGGAATTTGTTGCATGTGAGCAATATTTATTTTTTGTACTAATTTACTAATTTCGCTTAAATTTTCTATACAAGCCAGTAGTTATAATTTCAAATCATGATTTTTACCGTACATATAGATGGTATTCACCCAATACAAACTCATGCAACGGATTCAGTATTTTTGCGAAACTGCTTTTGAACCCAACCATATTTTTCCAATTTAAATCCAACTTCTAAATTCAAAATCTTCATCATGGCTAATGTATGAGACCAAAATTTTCACAAAAGCTGTTTTATAGTTCAATTTGCTTCTGGTTTAGTATAATAGTTCATTAACATTCCTTGCGTTATAATCTAGATGAAAATTCCGACCAAAACTTCAATTTCGATTTCCATGTGGGTTTATGTCCATCCCCAGAATTGAACTCGCTTTTAACTTTGATGTACGTTACTAAACGTTTAACCATCAGTGATTACGAGGATCATACTACTATTTTAGTTGTTGGGATTTAAGATATAGTGCATGTATATGCTTTATATTGTTCGCAGACCTCTTTCATTAAATTCTTTGTAACTAACTAGAGGAAATGTAGCAAATATATGTAACGTTTACTTTTCGTTATTTTTATTTGCACGTTGAAGATGTTCAATTGCTACGAATATTTTTATTTCTACTAATTAAGGTAATGAATGCAAAATCGTGTTTAGATAGACCAACTGAACTTCCAGAGTCGCAGATATTCTTATGTGAAAATGTGTACCAACATGAAGAAAAGTATTTGCGAAAACTCAGAAATCTGAAGGTAGTCTTTATTGACCTCAATAATTATTAATAGCTTTGCTTTGTTTGCCTTAAAACTGTTCTCTGAAATATTAAACATTTAGATGCCACCGGTATCTAAACAGATTTTGGAAGACGAGTTATATTTTTTTAAGAAGACACTTGTCCCTGTTAAAATAGCCTCTCCATTTCTTTTCACCTGTAACATCGATGAAAATGACGATGAGGAAGAAGAATGCAACAGCGTTAACTACGACGACGATGCTGAGACTCCAAAGAATTTTAAAGTTAACAAAGTGCGAGTAAGCTATTACCTTTTTCGTCCACATTTTTTATCTTTGATCCCAATTTGAATTATAAACAGGGTTGTTGAACTATGATCTGATATTGACTGTATTTTCACCTTTTCTACAATTTCTTCTATTTGCAAATATTGATGTTTTGATTCTATTTCTTATTCAGCTTATCTAAAAAATGTTAGTGGTAACTGCACCAACACCATTTGTGATTGGGGGTCTTCAGTTTGCGATTCGGCAGTCAATTGCATTGCATGAATTCTTGATTTATCGATATCAGGTAATCTTCTTCTCTAAACTCCACTTTTATAATTTCACTCTCCTTATTTTTATCGGGCCTTAAACATTCGATTAAGCTAAAGGTGCTATGCATCTAAGTTCCTTTGCAGGAATTTTTAAAATAATGCCCATGTTTAGACTGAATCACTTGATGATTCGGAGCTTAACAAGGATCGCAATAAGAAACGCGGTCGTCCGCGTTTGTATCAGGATGCGCGCTGTATGCGTGAAGTAAGTAATGCATGTGGTTTGCTGCTTGAAGCTGATGTTGTGAAAGTAGCATCGTTGATGTTGAACCTGTTCACTGCATGGATAGTGAGAGTTCAGAGTTTGAATCGATTGAGCTGTAGAAACTTGCGTGTGCTCTTTCTTTAAGTTTACTGAGACCACACATTTTCAAAATGATCTTCGTACCAGTTGTCTATTCCATATGTTTCTTGCATGAACGTATTTTGAAATAGCTTAATTTCGTTTTTATTTTACTTCTAAATTTCTACACTCTGCTCTCCATATATTACCAGTACTTACATGTTAATTCATTTGAATTTAAAATCTATTACACTTGTATCAATTCAAAAGGACATATTGAAGCGTCTATATTTTAGTTAATATTTCAGTTTATCGCATTTTTTATTTAGTTTAAACTACGCTGTAAAGTAATTCAAATGTTTTAAAATTCTTGTATTATATTTTATGCCGTGAGTTAAATGCACTGTTAGGATTGGTTGAAACAGCAGATAGGTAGTATAACAAAATAATTGAATAGTTTTTATTCTTCTTTAGTAAGATGTTTACTCTGTCTTAATAAAATATATCCATCAATTATTTAAGAGGTTTCCTGAGTTTGTGAATAATTTATTACAAGTTGGTGTTGTTTGCGTCATTAGATTTGTATTCAGCGATAGATTAGACCTCTATCCTGGAATTACTTAAGTTTCAAGTATTAATAATATCGTTTAGCCGTTATAATTACTATTTTACTTTCTGAGTATTTCTGCTGTTTTTCATAGTAGTTGACTACTATTCTTACAATGAAAACTTTATTTTTATTCATAATTAACGAGGGAAAAGTTTTTCAATATATCCAAGAGCATTGGAAGTTTAGATTTGAGTTGATTATAAATATCAATTGCCAATCTATTCGATATTTTAGGTAGTGCATATTAATTATAATTTACCTGAGCTCTTAAATATGACAAACGCGATCAGTTTTTAACTTCACCCAAGTGACTTGTGCAGATTTACCATCTCTCACAAATGAAATTGCTTACGTAGAATGAAAAGGCTTCGTATTTATTTTATCCGCGTTTCTTTGAAGCAATCTACTGTTTACATGGAAAGGTGAACTGTGTCCCCATTCAATTAAATAAAATACAAAATTTACGTTGTAATACTTATAATTTTGTCGCCCATCAACGTAATAAGAGGTAACGTTTTTTCAATTCACATTCATTTCTGTGCGAAAATGCCATAACTGCTGCAGTAGATTGACTGAGTCAGCCACTCATACGACAAGTTTTTTATTGATAAATTATTGTAAATAGAAAATTTTCTTTACGCTATACGACAAATCCGGGGTATAATTACATTAGTAATCTTTTCTCCCGCTCACACGCGAACTTGTTTAGCATTAGTTGCGCCTGAGTCATCTGTCTAAGGTAAAAACCGATCGACTGTACCCTGTCTGGCTCCTAAACTCTCCAGTTACTTTTACTTTTTGTTTAGACTGTCAAACGTCCAAGTGGTTACATTCTATACGCCGGTCACATGCGATCCAAACTTAAAGAACAAGATCCTACTTCCAATTTTGGAGAACTTTCTCGTCAAGTTGGAAAAATGGTAATAACCTTAATAGCCTAAATTAATAGAAAATTACTTTTAATATTCGAATTTTTTGTTTTATTAATTTAGCTTTTTGTAAATTAATTAATAATTTAAAAATTTATGTTTTTCATGTTGAAATTATTTAGAAATCTTTTTACAATAGGGCTTTATCACAGACCAGGGATCCAACATGATTAATCGTTAACGCGATTAATCGAGATTAATCGGATGGATTAATCTATCGTGCTGGTCAAGTAGATTAGATTAATCGTAAACAGCGTGCTCGATTAATCTAGATTATTCTAATTAAGTTGATGCTTATGCATTCAGTTACGTGTTGTCATTTTCGGTTTGATCTTATCTATGGCCGCTATTCTTGTGTCATACGTTTTACAAAAGAAAACCTTAACACCGCACATAGAAGAAGAGGGTGATGATTAGGCATCTAACATACTTAGGAAGCGTCGGATGTCGCCTAATTCTATATATAAGGATCCTCGATTTTATCACGCCAACTTCTAATCAGATTGTTAAGCAAAACTGGTTATGCTCTTTCTAATTACCGAAATCGTTTATTACCCCTCAACTTAGAGATCCAAATATTTCTTTACCCTAACAAGCACATGTGGAGTAAAATGACTTCAGGAAATAATCTCAAATAACAATAATAGTTGATATTTTCTATTTTGAATATCTTTCAATTGATATATTGTATTTTGAATATTATTAATCTCCTGGCAGCAGCGATTACTATTAATCTATCGCCAAAAATTTTTTTCATACGATTAATCGCGATTAAAATCTAACGATCCCGGTCACAGACTATGAACTTCTAACATTGCACTTGATATGTGAAAACAATCCATTAAAAATTCAGTTTAGTTTTTAATGTGACATCTTAAGGATTTTCTTTTTATAAAATCGATAATTATATATAGATGTATATATAATATGTACACGATTTCCTTTTGAGTTTGCTTGCTTACCTGTTAATATAGAGTTTGTTTGTACAAACGTGATAGTGTTTAATCTGCTTTACATACGTTTTTCATTGTCAATAATGTGCATGCGTTGTTTAGTGGAACGAGCTCTCGCAAACTGAGAAGGGCGAGTGGGATAAGAAGGCAGCCGAAATTGAGGTTAAAGAGGTAGAGCCACGCGCTGCTCAACCATGCGCTGGCTACGAAAACGTTCAGCCATTCGTAGTGTATGAGTGTCTGTGGGCCGGTTGCGACTTCCAGTTTGAAGACGAGCAGGATCTTTTCCGACACTTGATCAAAGAAGAGCACATCCATCTAACCACTTCTCTGCAAGGTATTCATTCATGATTTACGTGTGAACAACGCCATATGGATTTGATCGAAGGCTGGTTTTAAACTAGTTGTTTCACTCAATAGATTCCTATTTTCTGTGATTTAAGCTTAGTTACTCATTTAAGAAATCTTGTTTACTTTACTACTGTTAATTGAATGGATTTGTTGGTTATTCAGTACATGAGGTCATATTCTTAAAAATATTCAAATTTATTTCCAGCATATCGTTTGTCAAACTCTGTTTATCAAAAATATTTCTCCAACTTTATTTATCAATTTTTTAATCGTATTAATTTGATGTACAATATGTTGATGCTTTTTTTTAGATAATGGTCAATATAAGTGCTTTTGGGCTACGTGCACTAAAAACAAGAAATCGAGCAAGTGAGTATAAACGTGATTTAGTCGAAAGTTGCATACTAATTGATTTTTTATTTCCTTTCTTTTATTAGAGCTAATGCGATTTTTTGTAGACGCTCAAAGTAAGTAACTATCTTTGTACTCTGTTCTATAACTTTGTTTGTCTGCTGAACTGTTTGAAGCAGATTTTCGAGATTGCCGTTATTAAGTCATGTTACCCGATTGAATAGAACTTAACTTTGTCTCTTAACCTTAAGTTGTTAGTAAGGAAGTATTTGTTGTTCTCTTTCATCATTTTGTTCACTTTTGTTAGCATTCGGTACTCTATTTCTACTCCTACCTAGAATAGTGTGAAAGTTGAAATCTCAAATATTCCTCAATTCCTAAGTATTTATTTGCAGAGAATTAAAAAATATTGTATCTGTATGTTTTCATTTTTCTTTGTAATCGTTAAATGTTTATAAATTATTCAATACAATATTAATCATAATTAACAAGTTAAAATATATATTCGCTATGTACAGATTTTAATTGGCAGTGTCATCTATGTCTCCTAAATTATTATTTTGTGTCCACCTCTCGAAATTGTCTAAGCTTTTTTAATCCTACAGATACGTTAAGAATATTAAAATGAATTTATGCGATCAATGAAATATTCGAAAAGTTCTTTGGAGAGCAGAGGGAGACAATTGTTCTGCCAGTTTAAACAATTTTGTGGTGTTCGTTTTTAACAGTATGTAACAAATTATAATTGAAATTTAGACTATTTTAAAAACATCTATTTGCTGAGAAAAATAAAGTTGGATTACCAATTTTTCCTTATTTGGTATAGAAAATTAGCTTTTGAAATTTTTTTTCAATTTTTGTGGGTTTGTAAACGATTTTGATGCAGAGGTTTTTTCATGTCCCAGCTTTCTCGAGTGACTTCTTTCGAATTTGCAATTTCTTGCGATCAACAATTTAAGCATTTTTCAACTAGTTTGGTTGTAATAGTGTAGGAGTATGATTCCATACAATTTCATCTATCATGTTGACATTTTAAAAATGTGATAAAACATGTATTGAAAAGTGGGCAAAGCGTTGAAAGAGAGTTCCTTTGGAGTAATTAATCAGTTAAACCAACTCTTCGTGTGCAGATAGGTCTAAATAGAGCTTCCTATGTTTTCGTGAAACCATTCAAGGTTTATTTACGGATAAAAATCAATATGAAATAATTGTTTTCACAATCATGCTAGATTATATTTCAATGCAAAATCACATTTTCAATATAAATAGCATTCTTCTTGAAATGTGAATAATTTAAATAATAAAATATCACAGGCTTTTACTAATTTTCTCAAATCAAATTTAGTCAATGTTCTTGATCTTTATTCATTGTCATATATTCTTTTGTATGGCATAGTTTTAATCATATTAAGAACATATTTATCATGATTAAAAAGAATGTAGTAACAACATGACTGGGCCAGAATTTTGAACATCTTTTTAGTTATCAATAGAAATGTGTCTTAGCCCAATATGGTTCTCAACCTCTGATATCAAAATTACAACACTAACTTAGAAAGGCAGTGCTAGGCAATTGAATTATCAAGCATTTAATAAAGATCTTATTTGTTGTAGATTAACGTTTTAGTTAAATCATTCTTTCTCAAATTACGAATTTCCCTATACTTTTTTCAAAAATCATAATTGACCATTTTACTAGATCACGCAAAATATGAAAATAGTCGATATTATATATGCTATTATAAATGTAGGCTTTAACTATATATTTGTTGGAGTTTTTTTTGAGGTTGTAATTGAAGTTCTCTTTTAGAATTTATCCCAATATCAATCGACTTAGTCGTCACATTCGGGACTCACATCTTCGCTACGCTGCTAGATACGCCTACCCGCCACAATTGTCTAGGTACTATTTACATTCAACATTTTAAATGTTAATAAATGGCTTGTTTTGAATATTCATACTCTTAGACTATCATTACTATTACTAGATTGATTAATGTCTTAGTCTTTTATTATCACGGTTGTTTAGGAATTATANCCCCGCCACAATTGTCTAGGTACTATTTACATTCAACATTTTAAATGTTAATAAATGGCTTGTTTTGAATATTCATACTCTTAGACTATCATTACTATTACTAGATTGATTAATGTCTTAGTCTTTTATTATCACGGTTGTTTAGGAATTATATTGCGAAGGGAACTTACAATCAGATAATTGCCACTAGCTCAACGGCTGGAAAATGCAGTTGGGTGCAGAATGACGTCGTAGCTGGCTTGGTTCCTTCTCCACAACCATTCTCGACACTCGCGCCAAACCCTCCGCATTCAATTGGTCGATTATATAATCCAAATACCGACACACCTCAACAGCCTGGTAACAGAAAATCTTACTTGTATTTTAAGTAACTTTGCTTAAATTACAATACTTTTATAATGCTATAAATTAAGAATTTTTTACGGTGTTGTTTCTTATCTTAACTTCTGAATTTTTATTAAAGAGAATTATATAGCGAAGAAAAAATCAACTTTGAAAAAGTTTTGTCTCTAATTTTTCTTTGTCGATACACCAATATAAATTTTACATATTTTTCGAAGTTCTTTGCAATAATATATTGGAAAGAATTTACATTTTAGGCATCACTGTTCCTCGGGCTCAGCACGCAGCGACTCAAATTGCAAGTAATACAAATTCGACTGTTGGAAATAGCTATGTAGCTGCCAATAGTCCACAGCCTGTTGCAAGTCCAGCATCTTATCCACCTCCTGGAACATCACCAGTTCCAACTCAAGTGCCGATTACTGTGTCGCTCGCTCCCTCTGCAAGTGTTCGGCAAGCAATGAGTATGCGCGAAACTCCACACAATCCTTACCCACAAGGTGGATTTCCTCATCAAGGTATGTGAAAAGAATTTTTAAAATGGCTATTTTAATAAATATACAATATACTCGGTTTTTTACAAGTTCAAAATACCTATTACATAATTGACAAATTATTGATTTCCTACCAAATATATTCATTGGTTGAATAATTGCAACGCAAATGTGTTGTACTTACAATTCACAATACCTGTATTCAGCAATTAAATTTTGAGAAAAGTACAAAAATTTATACTAGTAGGAGGTGATGTAGCAGCATATTTGTTGACTTTCAGAACGTTGTTGACGCTGTTCAATAACGCAGTTGCTATTGCTGCAGATTGTCATCAATCACCCTAAGAACATGAAAATGCTGATAATCGAGTTTCTTTCCATGGAAACACATACCTTTTCAGTTTTAAACTCGACTTTGTCAGTAATGTTGCCTAAATCCTTTTTTAATTTTGAAGTTTTCGGTCAATTGCGTAAATGATTGTTTTAACCAATCTTTTCAATGATAACATTTCTTGAAATTACATTTATGTATTGTTTTAATTTTAATTTTTTTTTGATTTTGAGGAAATTAAATTGAACGAACGAATCTAATTGGGAGCTAGCCTTAAAATTTCAATGTCGCACATAATTTCGTCAAGATTTTCCAAGTTGATTTTTTGGATTGCTCATAATTAAGAATAAGTCAAGAATTTGTTTGGTTCAAGCTAAAGCCCTAAAGTGTGACGACTAGTGAGGATTTATGATTATTTAGAAAATCATGTGTTTCCTTGGCCCTTTTATCCAATGTCCTTTAAAGACGTTGGTAAGTTATGCTGTTTTGTATTCACCAGTGCTCTCATTTTATAGTCTAAAGTTTGATTTCATTAAGCTTTTTATTATGTGACGTCAATTCATCGTCAACTGCCCTGCAGTCAAAAAACTAATTCAAAATTAATAAAGTTTTCATTATTTGATGCCAGAAATATTGTTGAGTCTTTAACCAACGATAATAATCGTAAACATGAGTGCAAAAAATGAACTAAAAAGGCATTTAATATTTTGTATACGGTGTTTGCGTGAATTGTATTAATAATATACTAATAAATTATCAAGTGTTTTGCATAACTGTTAAGATTTCAATATCCTTGTTAGATTAATTGTTGCAGCTCTACAGTAAATTTTAAAAATTTTGCATATTTACAGAGAATTGAAATGAGCATAAAATGCACAAATGATATTAATTTACTAAGGCTGTAAGGGCATGTTAACAATTCTGCTCTGAGCAATCAAACCGCATTAATTCTAAAATGTTAAATTTTACACTGTGAGCCAAAGACTTTGAGTTCAACGCAAGCCATTCAATCGAACATAAACTGGTAGCATATTGTATATAGCAGATCACTTGACAAAACAAATTAATTACGTACATGCCGATTAAAGGCGAATCAAAACCCACTAATAGGGTTGGCAGGTTACTACATATTGGTAAATTAAATTACTAGTACGTTAGCAATAACATTACTAGTAATTAATTTGAGGTTACTGGGGTAGTATTAAAGCCTCCTTTCAAGTGGTGACTGTTGTGGTCTACACTCAGTGTTATTGCGTAGTAGTAGAAGATCAAATGCCATTTTATTACGTCTTTGGTTTTGCATGTATTATTGCATTCACATAAGCAATGAGCTACAAACTGGACATGGACACGTACTTGAAGGATATGCAGCGCACCAGAGTAGTACTTTACTAGGTTACTGCGGTTAGTAGTAAATTACTTGTCAGTTACTAGTAACCAATTTCTAGGTTACCGCAATTTGACCACCCTACCCATTAATAGCAGCTATATTGTTATAAATGACAAGTAGACATTGTTTTGAATATGATGAAAAGTACATTTGAAACAGTTTTTTGGACAAACGTTAGACTAGTTGTAGGCTTACATAAGTGTTGTAAAAGAGTTAGTGTGGTTTGATTGATCAAGGTAGAATTTGTGTCAATCGATCACATTATATTTAGCTACTGATAATACACAATCACTTAAAAGCAAATTCATTTTTAAACATACGTTTAGCATCCGTTTCTGTCTTCCTAAATAAGATTGCGAAAACAATAACATTAATAGAATCGAACATTCAACTATCGTTATCCTTGCATATTAAGCATTGAGAAGGATTAACTTAGGAAGTTATTTACATAAAAGCAGTTACTATTACAATTATAAATTCAAATTTTCATCAATTGCATTAGGATACCTGTCTTTCTTTTACCATCTGGAGCAATTAATATGCTTCTTAAAATTGTGTAAAAAGCCTTGTTATATGTAACTGATAGCATATGCATAACTAAAGTTAATCTTATTACTTACATTTTCAGCAAGTCGATTGTAATTTTGAAATGTAAGAAAATTGAGGAGAATCTTAAATTAATTTAGTGGAAGGGTTTTAGTTACTGTTTTAACAAGTTTTTTTATTTGATGTTAAATTCATTCATTATTTTGCCTATTTCTCCCTATTATCATCTCTTTACTCGGAATTGATTTACGGGTAAAAGTCAGACGAATATTTCAATAACATGTATAATTTGCAGGTAACTCGTTCTAAATAACTGATTTACTGTTTTACTGTAAAAATGTCAAGTTTTTGCAATAAGCGGAAGCCATTTTAAAACAGTTTACACTCATCCCTAAATGAATTGCCTAATTTCATTTCCCTATCATCAAGCATTTGTTGTAAATAACGAAGCTTTATTCTGCGTTTCAAAAAATGGGCTCAAATTTTCATATTTTTAGTATAGCTATGCACAAATGAACGGGATAATTGATTTTCAGTTAAGATATCGATACCATGTTGGGTTGCGCATTGAGTATAAGTAGAGGGTAGGTTGTCTTCTCGGGCGTATTACTGACCATTTAAAAACTAAAAAGTTAATGTTGTGCTGTTAGTGTGGTAAAATTGTTCAATTATTGATTATTGTATTATATGCAGTTCAAAAACAACAAATTGTATATTTACATTTATTTCTACCTGCCTGGGCAAGTGACAACTGTCCTTCATAATTAATATTTTAAATGCTGAGTGTCATGAAACCTAGTTGTCGTTTTAAACATTAATTGAGGTTTTCACACTTATAGAAATTTACATCCACAGCTAAAAGAGCAGCTACAATTTTCTCTGTTAGGCGGAGGGGAAATTTATGTATGCACTTACCTTTTAAATGTTAAAGGAATTCATAGCTAATGCAATGGATTCCACATGATTTAACTATAAATGTTTAGTGTTCAATCAAGTAACATCTACAATTCCACGCCAGCCTAGAAATGTGTACAATAGCGATGGATCAAAAGTTTTCATTGACCCACCTCTCAAACGGACAAAGCTTACCCATACTGAAATCTATCTCAAGTAAGTTATCCTAAAGTATCCATGTATCAGGTAGAAAATTTTGTACATATTCTCCCATAATTGCTTTTGAACTTATTTTGAGTTGTTAGCTGTTTAACTAGATTAAATTTGTATAATTCGTGAAGTGATGAACTTCTTTGAAATTATCCGGTCATTACTCTTTGTTTTAAAACATTCTAACAGTTTTTTGCATCCTAACGTTTTCTATTAGAAATTATCGCTCAAACAACGGCATGCATTTAAGTTGTTTTTCTGAAATGTTGGCATTTATCAATGCTCTTTCGAAATCTTGTTCAATAGAATTCTTTAGAATGTTATTTCAATTATTTGAGGTCTTCAATTCTTTGTTTAATTTCCTTAATCTCAGCCCAACAAAACATTAATGTTCTATTGTCCTTGTATTTTGCATTTCGTTGTTCGCATTATTTCCGTATGTAAGTAGTATTCTAGAGCACAAAGGTAATGAATTCCTATTTTCAGTTGTGAAAGCCATTTATTGTTATATCCCAAGAATACTTTTATAGAAACCATGTAAAAAGTTATTTTCAAATTTTAAAGCACATTAACTATTCGATAAGGAGACTGCGGGCATAGTGATTTGTTTAAAGTCTTTAAATGGTATTTTTTGTAGGTATATTGATGGTCTGCGTGCAGAAAGTCGACATGTTTCTGATTTCAAAGCAACATTGCGTGCAAAAAAAGAGAATTACCCTCTTCCATCAGAAGTCATCACCAAACTTGGAAAGCAGTATCTTCCAAACGGAAATGGCTCTTTCGAAAGCACGCACTCAGCCTTATGGGCATTAAGAGACTATCTTTTAAGAGATAGCGTAAAAATTGCCCACCAATATGATATGTAAGTTTTTTTACATTTGTGGATTTTTAGGTGAACGTACCTTATTCTATTATTTATACATGTAACATTAGATACAAAATTTGGCTAACATTTAATTTAACAATAGGTTTTTGACCTCAAATGCAACTACTACTTTTGGATCGCGTTGCTTTCTAACACATTAACTGCCATGTTATGTCTCGAGTGTCCCACATATCCTTATTATCTCTGTTTTTTTTCTGCGCAGTTAAAATGCTACCAATGATATTTTGATAAGGAATTCATTACAAAAATATATTGAAAAAAATTGTGGCTCCTTATTTCAAATCAAAGATTTGACTGCGGCAGTCAATGTGTTTGCAGTATAGACTTATCGTTTGACATCAAAATGCCTATGACATCTAATTATACTCCAAGTATATTTATGCACTTTTCGTTTTGGCTGTTTCTGTTCTAATATGCATTTTTCATATTGGATTAATGTTTCCAGTTGAAAATACTTTCATCCAAATAACAAATTTAATGATGGAAAGTTTTCCATTTAATTAATGTTTCAAGTGAGGCAAGTCTTGAGAGATACCATTACTTTTTCTACTGTCGTCCATTGCAAAAAAATTTCAATCGTAGTTTTGGTAGCGCTTCATTTCTAGTTTAAATTATTGGTAGACATGTAACCTATTACTGCATTTAGTGACGACTTCGTAGATCCTAATGAAATGAATGGACCTCCCTCCGATGCTATGGAAGTAGGCGATGTCGAAGAAGGGCGTGTATTATCTGCGGAAAGCCTGTGACAATTGAATTTATTATCTGTATTTATAATTTGTTAATATTCGCATGGCATTTTATTGTATAAGGTCCCGCCATTGTTTGAATTCTTAGTTTCTTTGTACACATAATTTTATAAAATAATTTGTTGCCGTATAATAGAGATTTTCGCTTGTCTCTTTTATTGCGCCATCGTTGATTTTATTTTAAATCACCAGTGTGAACGTCAACTCACTTTTGGCAGGTGTGATATACACTCACACTTCTATTCTGAAAATGTCTCCATGCATCTCTAATTGGCTGTAGTGATGACTTCAGAAACTGTTGAAAACTGCTACTTTAGTCCAGGATGTACAGATAAAACTTATCAAGTTGTTCCTCGTTTTAAGCTACCAAAGAAACCGGAATTTTCGTTACCTTCCAAGTTATGTTTAGTACATTTAGATTGGCAACCAAGTCAATTATATTTAATCTGTGGTAAGTATTTATATTGTCAATTAGAAATTGTATATAGAAATCTATTTCTGCATAAATGAAGTAGTCTTTTTGCAATTTTGCTAATATCCTACAAGTAAAATGCAATGCAAAGCTTGTCCTCAGCTACTCGAAATTTTGAAAATTTAGACATTTTTTAAGAAATATTTGAATATGCTTAAAATAGTTTTAAATTAAAGTTGAATTAAGATTTTAAAATTTTGCATGCTACAAAAGTAAGCTTTTATAATAATTTTTATAATTTATGTAACATTTATCCAAAAAATGTCGAATCTGCGTGAAAAGTTTAGTCAATTCAGCTTTTTAACTGAATGTACTTAAGTTTCAGAGATATTTACATTCAAATGTTATACAAATACCATTAAATTGCTGGTTTTTGATGCAAATTTTATCAATGTAATGTCATTTTAACAAAATTTAACTGTCAATTTCTTGAAACGTCATTGGGGATAGTTTTTATGGGGCTCTTTACACGGCATTGGTTGAAAACTAATTTGTATAAACTATGGTGTGGAAATTGAATTCACGTCGTTCATTGCAAAAATGGTTTTTGTGAAAACGGTGTCCTCATAAATTTGTCGTGGGTTTCAACACTAACAAGTGACATTAATATTATTGTGAAATGATTTTAACATTTAACGAGTGTAAATCTATAAATTTCGAAAATCACAATATAAAATTGTTCGGGCACTCTGTTTATAATAATTTCGTGAAATGGGTCATTTACAATTTAAGAGTTGTATACGTATGTCAAAAGTGATTTTTTTACATAATATAAAAATGATCTTTATTTCCCAAAACTATTTTGCGTATTCAGTACAAATTTCAGTATTATCGCCATATAGCAAACATTCCACTTGCTACATCTAACCATTAATTACCTAAGAAGCACCAATATATTTTTCATAAAGTTGATTTAGATCAAAATTCATATTGTATACTCTATCATCGTTTAAGAAATGCTTTGTATACATTGCACTTGTAATCAGTAGTTTTAAGATTTTTGTACATGATTCAAAGTACAAAAAGAACTTAAGATTTTAAAAATTGCATTTTCTTCATTGATTAAGCTTAGTTATCGGAATTTATGAAGTTCGTTTGTAATTTCAATAAGTGTTCTTTTTAGTATCAAATGAAATTTTATATTTCTGTAATTGTTCATGAGAGTTTCACATCATTTTCATTTTAAATGTCAGTTTTCTAAAAGAATTTGTTCACCAATTTATTTAAGCTTATATTTTGTACATTTGTGTAAGCATTTGAAGGAAACAATTCTTTTCTGATTATAATTTGATTTTCTTCACAGAGAGCTTTACACATCTATTTAAAATTTGGTTATCGTTTTTTACTGAGATTTGTAGTAGGCAAGTTAAATCAAGCGATGAAATATTATTTAGCATTTTATCGGGATAATTTTTTCCAATTAATAGAAATAACTCTGAAATTTTGATAGTATTTTAATTTCTTGCATTATTTTTGGCCTCATTTTCAATAATTTTATTAGCAAGGGGTTATTCTTATATATTTAATTTTGTCTTTTTTATATTGTCATTTAGCCTAAATTTTATTAAGCTTATTATTTCTGCAAGATCGTTTTCCGGTTTCAATTTATAGCTAATTTTGGTCATAGAAATGCTCGAAGTATTATTAATTGTGTATTTTTATTTTAAAACATTTAACTAGAAACACGTTACCATTCAAAATCTATGTTCACACAACAGGCAGAGTATGCAATCGCATAATATATCAATTGACAGATAATGCTATATAACATCGATATTTGTTCTCTAAATATAACAAGGATTAGTTCAAATTACTTCGAACAAGGGAAAGGGGAATTATCATATTTGACTAGCCATAGATTGTAGTACACTTAATATATCAAAATATTTGATAAAATATAACAGTATATTATGGGCGCATTGGACACATTGTGTGTTTTTATCAAAATTGATGTCATTTAAATAGCCTGAATAATGCAGATGATAAAATTCTAGCGCAAGCATTGCATAAAGGTCATCTTACATAACTACATATTTTTTTGTAAAATATACTTTTATATGAAATTAATTCTGCAATTCTCAAAATCTTGCGGTCACGCGAAGTATATTTGGGGATATTTTGTACATTCGAAGGCTCCCCGTTGCCGTTTTTTATAGATAAGGCTTCCAACCATTTTTAGTTTTGTAACAAACCTGAAATTTGCCATTCTTCGTGAAATATTCTTTTTGTTTATTAACGTTTTGGTTTCTTGTGATTTTATATTCAATAAAGTTTTAGCTATTTTCATCCTTGTGTAATTTTGACTAAGTGCTTAGTGTCGTTTATCCATAGNCATATTTGACTAGCCATAGATTGTAGTACACTTAATATATCAAAATATTTGATAAAATATAACAGTATATTATGGGCGCATTGGACACATTGTGTGTTTTTATCAAAATTGATGTCATTTAAATAGCCTGAATAATGCAGATGATAAAATTCTAGCGCAAGCATTGCATAAAGGTCATCTTACATAACTACATATTTTTTTGTAAAATATATTTTTATATGAAATTAATTTTGCAATTCTCAAAATATTGCTGTCACGCTCCCCGTTGCCGTTTTTTTATAGATAAGGCTTCCAACCATTTTTTAGTTTTGTAACAAACCTGAAATTTGCCATTCTTCGTGAAATATTCTTTTTGTTTATTATGGTTTGGTTTCTTGTGATTTTATATTCAATAAAGTTTTAGCTATTTTTATCCTTGTGTAATTTTGAGTAAGTGCTTAGTTTCGTTTATCCATAGCTTCAATTCCTGTAATTCATTATAAAACTTAGTGTACTTTATTGTTATAAATGGACGTTGCTTTTTGAGAATATAGTTGAAATTGTCTGAAATACATTACCGTTTTGACATTCATATTATGGTTTTTGTTCCGTAATAATATTTTTAGCATTTTGCGCAAAGTTCTACAGGGAAAACACAGTAATAAAAGTGAAGCTACCAATTGATGGCAAAGAACTAAAGAAACAAAAGGAAAGAAAGAATAAACCAAAAGGTGGTAAAGGCAAAAAAGGTAAGAAAGCCGCTCCACCNAAGGTTACCTCAACGGTAGTGTGCGACGGGGGTTAGAGTTACTTAATTGATGTTTTATTTTCAAAAAAATTGTTTGGGATGTTAGTTATTTTTTCAAATGATAAACCTGCACTTTTCTTAACAAATCAATNTTTTGTTCCGTAATAATATTTTTAGCATTTTGCGCAAAGTTCTACAGGGAAAACACAGTAATAAAAGTGAAGCTACCAATTGATGGCAAAGAACTAAAGAAACAAAAGGAAAGAAAGAATAAACCAAAAGGTGGTAAAGGCAAAAAAGGTAAGAAAGCCGCTCCACCCCCAAAGAAAAGCAAAAAGAAAGGTGAAGCAGGTTCCGATGAAGATAAACCAAAAGAAGATCCTATAAAGAACGTTCTCGAAATAGCTGTTTGCTCAAATTGTGTACCACTAGGGGCAGAATCTCTACCTCCAATTGTCCATAAGCCAGAATTTTGAAGCTATCATTAATAGGCCTTTATTTTTATAAAAGATTTTTATATTTGTGTTTCAATGTGTACTCGTATGACTAACAAACATTTGTGTGCAAAGCTTTTTGAAGTCCTAAGTAAATTGGGTGGCTTATCCCTGTCTCACATTGCCGTTAAGTTAACCTTACCTTAAGCCTTAACGGCAGTGTGCGACGGTTTCGTTAAGTTAAGGTTTTTTGATGATTGATTTGACAATATTTAAATAGAATTTGCATATGCATTAATAAATTTGCATAAACAGTGTAAATTAACATGCCAATCAGGTGACGATTACACTGTAATTGAGTAGCGTTCATAACATATCCGGTTTTAATAAAAACAATGCATTTAGAGGAAACCAGTGATTTCATTTGTTAAAACAACCAGGTTTCATTCACGTTACAAGTGCAAATGGTGTCTTAAAACGTAGTTTTTAGAATATAAGTTCGCTTTATGATTAGATTAACTTTCAAATATAATTTGATATGAAGGTTTTATATGTACCTACTGACCTAATGTACATTTCCAACTAAATTAAATAATTGTGAATACTATTTATCAACAATCCTAACAAATGCCTATCAAATTCAAATATTTGTGACTTAGGTCTCTGTAGCATACTAGAAGAAATCCATGATTTGTGTGTTAAAACAGGCAGCCGTTGTGTTTTTGCAAATATGAGATTGGTTACAAAGCTTAACTTAACAGCAGTATGCGACATTGGAATAAGGTAAACCGTAGCGAGACCGGACACCTCGATTTTAACTTTAACTTGAAAATACCGTCGCATACTGCCGTTAAGGCTTAAGTTAAGGTTACCTCAACGGTAGTGTGCGACGGGGGTTAGAGTTACTTAATTGATGTTTTATTTTCAAAAAAATTGTTTGGGATGTTAGTTATTTTTTCAAATGATAAACCTGCACTTTTCTTAACAAATCAATCATGGGGCATCTGTAAAATGTCCAAAATTTATTAGAGAACACGATTGAACTGAACTTTTTTCTCTATTTACACATACTTAGGTGTGGCTTATATATAATGCGTATTAACAATATGTACAAACATACAAACAACTAGTCATAGTAAACACGAAATGCGCGTGAGCTGGCCGATACTAGAAAACAGTACCTGCCAATGCTACAATATTTGCTTCCCAATTATGAAAAGATCGACTAGCAAAAAAACTGCAAAAAATTTAAAAAATCAAGTTTTCATTGATTTTTATAAGCTTGAGCAATATGATGTTTTGATGAAAGCATGTTATTTTATTATTACTGAAGAATACAGATCAATTTTAATTATATTATCAGCAAATTTTCTCTTTAGTGGTATAATCATTTTCAGCGATTTTTAATAATTGATTTCAATTTGGTTTCTTCATACCAAACTTTGATATGATTATTAATTGAATATGATAAGCCTAAATTTTCAAAAGTTGGAAGGCAGATCAATTTATCATCAGCATATTTTATAATAAATCAATTTGTAGTGTTTAATTATTCACAATTTAAGGAGTTAATAGATGCATTGAACAGAAATTGGCTACAAACACAACATTGAGGAACACCTTTGGTGATTTTTCCGCATTTGAAAGTTTATGTTTAGTAATTTGTTCTCTATTGCCAACGAAGCTATCAAGCCAAATAAATATGTACGAATTTAAATGTGTTATGTTGTTTCTTCAAATAAAATCAAAGCTGATTAATCTTATATAATCATAATTTCCATTTTATAGAACTGAATTCTATTTTGTAGTTCGGTAACGAGATTTGCTGATGTTCCATATGTTCTGAAGCCATATTGATTTTTATGTAAGTGACTGTTGTAGATATGAAACAAAATTTTCAGTATAAAAATATGTTAGTACTGCCCTATAACAGAATGTCCATAAATTTTTTTGTGCAAAAATATTGACAATTCCTTCAGGATAAAATTTCATTTCATGTAATGAAAATTTGCTATGAGTCATTAGATAATCACAATTTTGATTTTTTAAGGTATGGCATTGGGGTACAATAAAAATAGGGTTAAGCAATTCAAAAACACATACGGCTATTGGCAATTTTGCCTTTACAAGAACATGTAATTAAAAAAATGCTTAACGGATCATAGCGGGTTCTATGCTCAAGCCTCAATGAAGACCTATTTCGAAAATTGGAAATAGCACAATTGGGCTCTAAATATATGAAATAAAAACTTGTCTAACTCAAAAAGTACAATTTAGAACTTTTCCCAGCACTGAGAAGATTGCCCCCTGTTTTTTAATGCTGTAAATTGACTATAAACATGACTGCATGAAGCATTAAATTGAAGCATAATAAAAGATTAAGCGTTTCCAAAGCATAAGTCGAAAAAAAAGCAGCGATCGTTTTATACACTATTTTTAGGCAATGGAGCAATGAAAAACATAAGTGCAAATACATTTTAGATCATTAAGAACAGAGGAAAGGATTTAGTTTTTAGTTCTTAAGGATATATATATGCACCTGGGAAAGCCTGATTATGATTAGGTTATATATAGTATTTTTTGTTAACGACCTGTAGTGATGCCATTTTAACAAAACATTAGATACATTTGGTCAGCGATAATATGCACTGTTCTCTAAAAAAAATTTAACATTAAACGTTAATAATTGGTAAGTCTTTGAAATTTAGACTTAGGTCCATCTATCTTATTCATACGATAAAATTGGAGAAGTAAATACAAATAAATATAACTGATGGCTTCTCAAAATAACGTCGTTAAAATAATAAAAAACAGGCATTTTACGAACCTGGAATATATTATGTACCTTCGATTATTTTGAAATTCTTGGAGACTGTATCTCATTATTTTAATATCTCATCTTATCTACACTTTTTTAGGTCTTCTTATATTGTTGATTTTGTTTCGTGCTTCTATATTCTTCTGCCATTCATGTACAATAAATATTTTTTTTTTAATAAAAATTATATTTCAAATCATATATACTCTATTAAAAGGAAGACTTCAATTGACATTTTTTCTAATCAGGTCTTGAACTTTTGCTCAGGCTAAAATTACAACATTCTCTAGTCAACTTCCACACAATACTACGTACTGAATTGGACTAAATTCAAAAACTTCAATTACATGAACATGTTGATGTTTCTTTGCCCAAATTTGCAATAGTTTCCTATATCTTCTGCTTAGTTATCTACTAATATATCCAATACATTCTTCACAGTAGTATTAATAGCCCGAGACCCCGTTCCACTTTTTTCTGATTGGTCGAGAGGGAGAGTCCAGCCGGTTCTACTTTTTTGTGATTGGTCGAGAGGGATGGCCTTTGACCTGAGACGCCGTGGATATCGACGGAGGTGTTTTACTGACGTCATGCATGTACTTTTACTAGTTTTTGTGTTATTTATGTGGCCTAATTTAGTTTGCATTTTTTACTTTTATACATTTACTTACTTTTTAGTTTTACTTTCCCACACTTACTTACTTTTTTTAGTTTTACTTTCCCACATTAACTTACTTTACA
>CABFPE010000062.1:544506-558876 GCA_900660155.1 Hofstenia miamia | reverse complement strand
GATTTCTGAAGAAAATTATATGGCATTAATGTATTCGTATTATGCTGCCCTTGAATCAAAGGAAGTGGAGATTAGAACAAAAATAATTTCTTCTGTCAGGACGATGTTAAATTGCGTATAGATTTTTAATGTCGAGTAAAGTTGACATTATGCAATATGTGGATATGGGAATAAACTTAAGTAAAAGTGATAGCAGATAAATAGAAGTAAACCAAAATTCTAATCAAATAACTAAGTAAAGCTGTCAATCAGCGTAGACAAGAACAAGTGACAGGGAAATAAATTTAAGTGGCGCACTTCAGTTTAAATTAATATTCACGTCAGACGAGTACTATTTTTACGATCAACCACAGTTTTGAAATGTTTTAAAATCCTGTAAACAAATATGTGCCATTTCACTGTTGAGATATAGATCATGCTGTAGTTGCCGAAGGCAAGGTAAAATCACCCACATGGTGGTAAAGAAAGCATGCAATAATTTTATTTATATTTTGGCGATCTTGATCTACATATTGTTCTAACTTACACTCTACAAATTTTAGCTAGGTTAAACTAAACGTGATTTTAAAATTTCTTATGAATGTCTATTAACCATAATGTGGAGTCTCTTGGCTGCGGTGGTTACACTGTGGTTTTGGTGGTCTTCCTCTATTTACCTGACTATTTGATGTGTGTAACTTTACTAGAGTTTGCCGAACCGGTTTAGACGAAACCATATAAACTATGGGTATAAAAGGTGTTACTTTGTACTCCGCTTAAGATATAATGTACGTGTGTTTTTTTACAAAATTGGTACTTTAACTATTTTTGAGGCTATGACGTTACAATAAACAACCCAGGATTTTTGGAAAAACGAAGGACTTCATAATTTAATAAAAGATATTTTTAAATAAATGAAAAAATAATAGCAATTTTACTGCCCTAATCCATATTGGAAGCAATCAAAGAATATATTAAAAGCTCTTATTTTGATTTTAGAAAACTTATACATATTAACTCGACTTAGATCTTATTCTCAAGTACTGTGGATACATTCTGTAAACTTTATAAAAAATAATTAAATTTCGGGTATTTAATTCCATTTTCTAAATCTAAAATTCGGCTAGGATGAGATTCCATTTTTAGAAAAAAATCTTAAAATTCCAACAATTGTATGTGAATGCTCCCCCATCAACATTTAGTATACTTGAGTAATTTATTTCAAAATTTGTATTTAATTACATTAAGTGTATGTACTTATGATATGTTCATTGTATTTGACATATCAATTGACAAAAATAGTCTAACCCCAATGTATTATTTATATCTAATTAAATAATAAGTCTAGACAAAGCATTAAACAAAGAAAATGCAAGAGTCGCATTAAAATCTAAAACATTGGCAGATAATAGAGATCTCGTTTCATTTTTGGATGGGAATGCAATTGCTCTCTGACATATTTTCTTAATCTAAAAACAGTATTCGTCCGTTCTTAGCAGTTGTGAACATTTTGATTTGGATCGCTGCTAACGGCGACAATTATTCGATTGATTGCCATTGATAAGAAGGCCGCTGCCCATCAATTACGCTTTCTGTGATGCACGCTCTGAAAATTAAAGCCTCAAGACAAAACTGCATAGAAAAATTATTTTATCTAACTAAGGTTTTATCATTACGAATAATACAATCCGATACCAAAGTAGCTCACAAATTATGTGCTTAGGTGGCTTAGGTAATTCACCTGTAGAAATTGAAATAACAAGTGGACCTTGCGATAGCCAGTTGAAAACTGTCTTAGGAACGAAAAATCAGAATAACTTCTGCTTATGAAGATGGTCCTAATGTTAATTATTTAAATTTATAAGCATCATTTGCAAACTATATTTTTAAGTATCTTTTTCATATTTTTAAGGGTTAAATCTTTTAAACGATGTTCTCTTTTACAACTAACTGTGTATTTGTGTTACTGTCCAAAAGCCTTTAAAATGATTGGCTTAGTTGGGAAATTCCATAACTTGCAAAATATAATTTCATAAAATTATATAATTATTATTTCAAAACATATTTCATAACAATTTGAGATATTGACCTTATATTCAGAAAAGTAAGTTCAGAAAGTATGTAATGTATGTACTGACTAAAAAGACAGAATTTCAAAGCCAATTTCAAGTGCATCACATCTTTCAACTTTGTTAATAGGTATTATTAAAAAATATTTGAAATTAATTTCCTTCCACTGCATAATAAAATAACAACAAATATTGTAAGAAATAATAAGTGGAATATAACATTTTTATATGAGAAAGATGCAATTATATGTAATTATGTAATTATATACTAAGAATATAATTATATAATTTAAAATTGCTTAACTTAGTAAATTGTCGGAACTAGAATTAATTAAAGGACGTTAAAAAATGCAATATTGATTATTCTGGTTAAAGAACAATATTTTATAGAACAAATTAAAAATAAAGATGATAAAATATTTGTTAGGGGTCTATTCTTACAATATTTTGACAGTTTGTAAGAAGCTTAGCCCCTATATGACCCCTCAACTTCCTCGCAAGCGAGATAGCTGCTTCTATCAAATCTAGACTACGTTTCTTTTCGTAATTATATTAATTTTCTTATAATCGTGTATTGATTTGGTCTTCGGTTATACTATTTCTCATAAAAAATTAAGAACTCAGTTTAAAAAAATATCTCAAAAATTTTGAAGATGAGAAGAAACTAAACTTTACAGATTAGATCAATGCAACTACGAAAAAATGGTCCACAATGTTAAATTGTTAACTAAGATTGAACTTATTGCACCAATGAAATAGAAGATAGTATTACTAAGGTCTCTTATACAATCATACTTTTGATATTCTTCTTTATTTAGTAATGTTTCAGAGAAAATATTTAAAAAACTTGAAAAAAATAATTAATTGGGCAATTTACTAAATTTGTAAGAAAATAAATAAAAAAATATTAGAGAAGCATAATATAAAATCATTAGAATACATATTGAAATTTTATTGCCTCTTACTATTTTGGAAAAAATGTTCATTAAAATTAAATAAAAAATTTTCATACATGAACTAAGACATATCACAAAATAATATTTAAAAATAAAATTGGAGAAAAATCGTTCACCAATTTTATAATTGATTTATAGAACAAGCTGCACCCAGATATAAAAAAATCAAACTTTAATAAATTTTAATAAGCTGAAAAAGTTTTATTAAAGGTAAGAAGATCCAATTATTTGTCAAAGTAAAAAAAAATATAACAAAGCTAATAAAAAATCGAAAACCAACAACTTAAATCTTCAAGGACAGTAAAAGTCCGAAACCAAAATTATCATAAAATTTTTTTTATAAATTAAGTGAATTTGCATAATTTTACATTTTTAGAGCTTTATAAGTGTTAATCACTATATTTGAAAAACAAATGAATCAAGAAATAATAGCAGCAATAAATTTGATCACATTCACATTTTTTATAATAATTTTTTTGTTATCACAGAAAATGAAAAAGTGACACCTAAGAAATTAATTAATTAAAAACAATGGAAAATTTTTAAATTTTTATAACTTAACGTATTAGACGAAAAATAAATGTCTAAATTTTGTTTGTAAAGTTTGGAAATTATTGCTAGACATTTTATTGTGTAAGAGTCAATTTGCAATTGAATTGTAATTGAGAAGGAATATATTAACTGTAAAACAAAGTTTCCAATTTTAGTGCCTCTTAAATATTCATTCCCTAGGTAATAGTTTATTCGCCATTATAATAAAACCGAATTACAATTTAAACTTAAGGCATTAATGTACTCAGTTCATTTGCTGTTTGGTTCTTTAGCTGGCGTCTCAAGTGAAGCATTAAATGGTTGCTTTGAATTGATATGTGTATTAAAATTTACTGCGTCCAATAAATTTGAAATAAAGAAATCGATAGGTGTTAAGCAAATCTTTTATGTATTTATAATTTACAATTCAAAGAGATTATAAACCCCAGAAAGAAAGAGTTTTTCATTTCTGAAAATTTTGTTAGAAGCATTTTTAATTGTAAGGGTTTTTAATAATGGGAAATACTAAGAGACTACTATAGTAGATAAAATTCATAATTCATTATCATAGAGGAAGTCCTAATCTGAAGCATCATGAGCAATTAAGAACTGAATGACCACGACTAAAATATGTTAGATGCAGCTTCAAATTTTTATTTTATCACAATTATAAGGCACAAGTGTAAAGGGCACTGAATTTTGCTTACAATGACCCTACTTGGTAAACTCTGTCGAAAGACAAGCAAGCTTAGGTGTAAGTAGTATTCACTCAAACAGATTATTTACAAGTTGCTGAAAGCTAATTCGTTATTGTAAATGTAATGAAATCATTATGCATGACAAATGGAGATAAAACAGTATGAATTGCTATTAAAGCAGAAAAACTGAAATATAGTTATAAAAGCATGAACTATATCCTACTATATAGCAATTTTATAGCATAAATGCATCCTTTTTATAATTTTTAGTTAGCGCTCTAGTATGTAATACCGTTAGTAACTTATAAGTGATACCCGCATGCGTCATAATGTCTTCGATTTTAATGACCTTTATGTTGTAGTAGTCTATGATGATTGTATGCACACGTATGTATACGCATGATATCAGCAAAGTTTGAAAGTCGAAACCGATCTGGAAACTAGAAGTCCCAATAAAAGAATGATAATTACCGATGCATTAGAAAATGTGAGTAAAAAACAGCGTCTCTGAATCTCTGAATACACATTTTATTTATTTTTTGGAAAATAAAAATTGTACCTATTTCCAGGCTAAATTTCAAGACTGCAGTATCTTAGATTCATTGATGAAATTTATTACGAAAATTTAAAAACATTTTGCTGTAATTGTTGATTATTTTATAAATCTAGTATATATAGAGGTGATCAAGGAAGTAATTTTTTATAATTCCAGCGTAAATATTTAAAAGAAAGATTTCGAATTCAAAATTATGAAAGTATATGGTAACTCATAGGAATTACAATGATCAATTTTAAGCATTCGGGTCTGACCAAGAGAAAACAATTTCAAAGATTGTTAGAAAAAACAAGGGATTTCATGAATTTTTCATTAATTTACAACTTGAAATCATTTTGAATTCATGTTTTTTGTGAATAGTGAAATTCGATGATCAGCATTCTCTATGAAATACAGAAGTAGGTGTTCAGGATGACAAACACCTCAACCCAATCCAATCCAGTTTGAAAGCTGAAGTTCCAATACTTAAAAAACTAAAGTATTTAGTCAATTTTACTGTTTGACTGTGTGACCCATTGGTCTGGTCAGATAGTGGATCACAATATGCGACTGGCTTTGCCACTTTGGTAGTATCAAGATTTGACATCTTAAACTAATGTATTCTTAAGCAAAATAATCCGTTATGTAATAATGCATGAAGATTAGGCCACATAATTTTTTCTAATCATTAATTAAAATACTTGTATTTGTATTATGATAAAATATATGCACATCAATAAGGAAGCACTCGTAGTGTAAACCATGGAAATCCAATGTTACGCAAAAGTTATTAGTAGTGATTATTGATACAACAGGAACAAAAATTTACAAAAGCATTTCTTTTTGGTATTCTATCAAATTGATATATTTAGATGATGTTATAGATTTGTTGTTAAAGAGAGCTTTTTATGAACCTGTAGGCTTAACACCATTTTGTAATTGGGCTCTGGCCGGTTGGAGAGTCTGAGAGGCAAAACAGAAAAAGATCTTCTACTATGATGAAAAAATTGTTAATCAAATGTATTTGCTAAAATCTATAACTAACGATTGGTTGGTAGCCCACGTAGCTTGTAATTATATGACATTCGCAAACAATTGGATGATTGCTTATTTATTTATCAAAAATGCTCCAATAACAAAATTCAAAGGATTTGCAACAAAAATATCCGAACCGAGTCCATATTCATGACTGCTTTGAAAACTCACCCTATTAAAAATTCTGTTATCTTATATACAATGGAAAATCATATTACATAAACGTGTGATAAATTAGTAGTGTCTATCGCCATCGTACAAGTATATGAGACGAATTTCAATACCATCTCCGAATGAGATAAATTACTTCTGCTCTATATTTAGACATGCTCATCCCATAAATTACGTCTCGCATGAAAAGTTGGAAATAATGAACGACTTCTTTCGTAAATACTAAAACCACAATGCTTTAGGAGCTCATTGAATTTTGCTAGACTTATGAATATACAAATAATGACGATTTTTATTCAGCAGAAATTATGGTATGGAATTTAAGCTAAATTAACTCTATTACCAGATTAATCAACAAACACATGACTTACTTTATGTATTAATTGTTTTACTTATTTCTATTGATCCAACAGATATTCCAACATATGTTGCCAACAACGCAATTTTTATTAGGAAATGGAAAATAGTGTAGGAGATGGGAATTTTATCCTTTGAAAATGTCAATCACGTGTTTGATTGCCAATGATACCTCATAAACATTTCTCAAATGTTACAGACGAATTAAATGAGAATCAAAATTGAAAATGAAACATTAAGCCTTGGATTAAATGAATGGAAATATCTCATGGAAGATCACTTAACTCGAATGATAACAAACGGAAAAGGAATTTAATTTGCAATATAAATACCTTGTTAATTGAAATACTATAAAATATTGGCAATATTAGAAAACATATATATATATATATATNTTTATAATTTAAGCTCGGGGTGGAAACTAACGTATTCAGATATATACATATATATATATATATATATATATATATATATGTATATATCTGAATACGTTAGTTTCCACCCCGAGCTTAAATTATAAATCATGAGTTTATGGTGATTGTTGCTAAGTATAGGGAAACAAATTAAAAATGGCTATATATATATATATATATATACATGCTCTAGATGCAATATGAATTATATTCAGGCCCCACAGTTTTCGATTTTCCAAAAATTTTTGCAATGCACATTTGAAATAGGGGTCTAATTTGTTATGTAGGAGTATCAGATTTTTTCACAATTTTTCAGTAATTATATTTCTGAAAATTCGAATGTGCACTCATTCATTATTTAAACTTTTACACAAAAATAATGGTGTACTTAATTTTTTACTGTTTTGAAAAATTTAGTTGAAGCTTAGTGATACTGATTGAATTTTCATGAAAAATATAGACATACTATATTTAGGAATTTAAACATAATTTGAGCACGACAACCTGAAATATTGTCATATACTAGGTAAAGCCGATTGGAATATTTTAGTATCCCAGACATTCGACCTAAACAAATTGACTCTTTCATCTTGACAAAACATAAGCTACACAATATTTCAAAATTAAATTACATAAATAATAATAATAATAATAATATTAAAAATAAGCACGCAGAAATGGGTTGAGTTTCTAGAGAGAGAGATGGGTAAGTGGCAGACTGAGATAGATGGGCATAGGTTGAGGTTTAGATGGGGTATATTCCAGGGAGACAGCTTAGCGCCACTACTGTTTGTAGTTAGCTTAATACCTATCACAGAAAATTAAAGGAGACAGGCATAGGGTATAAGATGGAGAAGAATTGTAGAGCAGTGAGTCACCTGTGGTACATGGACGACCTGAAGATGTACGCTAGTTCAAGGAAGATGTTGCAGAAGCAAGTGGAGACATTGGAGAAGGCAAGCAGAGATTCAGGGTTGGAGTTTGGATTAGGAAAGTGTGCAGCAGTGACAATGACTAGAGGCAAGTGTGTGGATGGGGATAATATTGAGGAAGTTAAAGAGGGGTACAAGTACTTAGGTGTGATAGAGAAAGACAGAACAGATCACGAGGAAATGAAGATGAGGCTAAGGAAAGAATACAAGAGAAGAGTAAGGAAGGTACTACAGAAGTCAGCATTGAATGGACAGAATAGTATAAAAGCAATTAATACATGGGCGATACCAGTGTTGAGATATTCGGCAGGAATAGTTAGATGGAACAAGAATGAACTTAGGGAGCTAGACAGAGAGACAAGGAAGGTACTAGCAGCAGAGAGGGCTTTCAACCTAAATGGAGATGTGCATAGGTTGTACATGGCAAGGCATAAAGGAGGGAAAGGATTGCTAAGTGTGGAGGAAACTGTAGAAGCAGAAGCACTAGGGCTAAAAGAGTATATGTAGAAGCACAACCTAGAGGGTCAATACTGGAGGTCACTAAGGAGTTAAGGAAGATAAGAACTGAGAGTGAAGGAAAGAAGATATACCAGAGTAGGATGGAATCAGAGAGACAAACAAGGTATAGGCAGAAAGCAATGCATGGAGAATACTGGAGGAACACAGAAAAGTGTGACAGAGAAGAGAGCAACAAG
Source organism: Hofstenia miamia (assembly GCA_900660155.1). NCBI lineage: Eukaryota > Metazoa > Xenacoelomorpha > Acoela > Hofsteniidae > Hofstenia > Hofstenia miamia. Next base: position 550,505 of record CABFPE010000062.1, on the reverse strand, counting down.
TGGTTAAAGAAGGCAGGACTGAAGAGAGAAACAGAAACAGAAGCACTGATAATGGCAGCACAGGAGCAAGCAATAAGAACAAACTGGGTGAAGAAGCATATAGACAGAAGAGTAGAAGTAAGCGATAAGTGTAGGCTATGTAAGAAAGAGGCGGAGACAGTAGATCATCTGATAGCAGGGTGTGAGAAGTTGGCACAGAATGAGTATAAGTTCAGGCACGACAAGGTGGGAAGAATGGTAAATTGGAGTTTGAGCAGGCAGCACGGGTTAGAAGCAGGAGACAAGTGGTATGAGCACAAGCCACAGGGCGTCATAGAAAATGAGAAGGTTAAGATACTGTGGGATTTCAACATACAGACAAGCAAAGTGATAGAAGCACGGAGGCCAGACATAGTAGTGGTAGACAAAGAGAAAAGATTAGGAACAGTGATAGACATAGCAGTACCAAAGGACAGAAATGTAGAAAGCAAAGAGAAAGAGAAGATAGACAAGTACAGAGAGTTAGCAGAGGAAATCGAAAGGCTGTGGAAGTTAAAGAAAGTTGAAGTAGTCCCGGTAATTGTAGGAGCACTAGGAGCAGTGAGTAAGAAGCATAAGAGATACTTGGAGAAGTTGGGAGTACCAAAGTGGGGAGGAGCAGTAGCACAGAAGGGAACTGGTGAGTTCCCCGAGCTGAGAGGGATACCAGCATGAAGCTGTGAGAAGTAAGAATAATAATAATAATAGGCCCAAGTGGCAAAGGGATAGAATGCAAAACTGGGACCTTTCTAATAAGATGGTGACAACAAAAGAAAATGCCCTTAGTCCCCGGTAGACCTTAAATGGTCAGGTGGACTCCACAATCGGGTGTGTGGACTCGAGAAGTGATAGTATAGGATCCACACTGGCATAAATGGACAGATGAGTAGAACAGAATAGCACTGGAGTGTTACAGAAGAAGCAGGCCAGATGAGAGTCGTTACAGGAAGAGATTGTTCGAAGAATAGAGGAAGGCAGGAACGGGATTAGGAGTTACAGAGCAGAGGCTTGCAGGACAAGTGCGAAATTTGCAGTTGGATGAGAGTAAGAGGAAAAAGAGAGAACAGGCAAGCAAAGGGAAGATGAAGTGATAAACGTTGTGACAGAAGTGGTGGAAGCAGCAGAACCAGTGGCCGCAGAAACTGAAGCCGCAATCAAGGAAAGGATGAAGGAAGAAATAGGTGAGAGAACTAGGTTGCCAGTTCCAAGAAGAGTTAAGAAAAGCAAGCTAGCAGTAGAGACAGCAAAGGTCAATAAAGTGTTGGAGAGGATAGATGCTAGGAGTGTCACAGAAGTAAATAGCAGGGGCATGTGAGGTGCTGAAAATGTAGGCATGGACATGAAAAGGAAAAGACGACAAGAAGATAAGAGACAGAAAGCCAGCATGGGAGAGAAGAATTGAGAATAAAGTGACAAAGATTAGACAGCAAATAGGGAATATCAGGACAAGTAAGGCAGTACAGGACAGGTGCAGGCTAGGTAAAGGCAAGACTATAGAAACTGCAAGAGAAGCTGAGAAACTGAAAAAAGATAGAGCAAGGGCAAAGCAGGCAAGAGACAATATGAAGTTTGAGACCCAAGAAGGAATTTTTCTACAAAGAACTAGATGCAGGAGAAAAGGCTACAGCTAAAGCAGGTGAGGACGCAGTAAGGTTCTGGAAGAATATATCTATATATAGATAGAGAATGAGATGATGCAGAAGGAATTCAGCAAGAAGAAGAATTAATCACAACTGCAAAGCTGAAGTAGGCTCTAAAGAAGATGAAGAACTGGAAGGCACCAGGCAGAGACTTGAGGATTTATAAAAAATGGAAAAAAAGATTAGCACTGACAAGATGCGCAAATGCATGCAAGTTTGTAAGTACATGAGTTTTGAATATAGAAGTAATTGGCAATCAGATTAGTTAAAGTATGTTTGAGTTTGTGTTTGAAGGCTGGAAACTCGTCGTAGAAATCGACTTGGTGAGAACAAACGAGGGCGTTTGCTGTTCTCACAGCTCTGCTAAAATAATTGATTTCACTTCCAAATTTCTTATACTTTCTTTTGAGAACAAACACTGAGGTAGTTGTTGATCATAAAACAGAACAAGCACTAACTAGTACATAATTGGATATATTAATATGCATTTTCTGATGTAATAATTTGTAGAAAAAGGCCATGTCGGAATATATTAGATAATAGGATAGAAGAAAACTGCGCGTAGATAGCAAACCATCAACATAATCAAGTTTATCAGTCACCCATTTGATCCCACGTTTATGGAATGATTCCAGTTTCCTACTGGAAGCAACATTAGCCCACCAGATCTGTGATGAATATAAAATAATGCTAAGAACACAAGATCTGTAAACCACCAATTTAGATTTACATGGAGTACTAAAAGGAATGTTTCTTGTTTAGTAATGTAATCTATAATAAGTGATCTTCTATACAGTAGGCGTTTGTAATTGCCGAATATTTAAACCTTGCATACATTCCTATTTCTCATACTAATTCACAAATAAGTAAAGCTTATCAGAGATCAAGTGGAAGAAGATGTTTCTAGAAACGATTACATTAATCTTAATATATTAGCATTGGTAGAAGCTATGAAACTATGAAAAAATTCAGTTGAAAATTATAGATACTCTCAAGGCTGTGAATGAAAAGACATAAGAACAGAAATTGCTTTAACCTATTTAAATTTTCATAGAAATCACTTTTTTCTCTAATCCTTGTCAGGAATGTCCAGTGGTGCAAGTAATTAGCCACCTGCCTCCTTAAAATACTGAGACAATAAAAACATGCTTGCAGACATGATGATTATTATGTACCTACCTGTCAAATATCAGTCAGTAATTAAAGACAAAATTGTAAGAGATTTATTTTGCAATGTGCATGTAATGGTTTTTCAACATAAATTTTTTTATGATTGCTTTTAAATAAGAAAAATGATCGTAGCGTTCAGACAAATAGGTTTCTGAATTATTTACAAAATTTCTAGATATAAATAAACTGTGTAGTAAAAACTATGTGTATCTACTTTGTTAGATGCTTTGTAATTTTTATCTGAAATATATTCTGAATAGATTTAGGGCTCATAGAATGCCATTTATTCTTCTGTGGTATTCATAACTCATTCTTAGCCATTTAAAATGTCAAATTCGCATTAAGTCATCAATTGCGTAACATACTTCTGTTCGGGTTAACAGTATTGTAAGCCATTTAAATTTAACGTGGGTTCAATTACTCATATTTATAGGCAAATGCCACTGCATAAAACTGAACTTTTCTGCACACTGTTTTGAGCCCCTACATTTCTTTGTAAACTTTGAATACACATTCATTTGCATTACTTGTCAGTTATTCTAGTGGTAATTCCATATTTTTTCTCAAGAAAGTGTCACTATTATTGTTATAAATTAATCTCAACATGAATGACTGTTAAAAATAATTATCCAAGCAAATTGAATGTACCGCTGTTTTAACAATGCAAGTATTAAATATAGGAGACTCATAGCTTCAATCTCAGAAGTGAAAGACCTAATATTTTGCACGTTAGAAAATCTCATCCTACAAAACAACCCTACCGAAATGTTTATGGGTCAGCTCCCCAAGAAATTACTACTATTAAGTTGATCAAATATGATTTTAAAGATAAAAAGAAGGTTAACAAATTGCGGAACCCCCTTTCATTATTTCTGGATAGAAACAAATACAATTAATTTTTGTATAGTTGAAAGTGAGAGTAATTTCAATTTTAATATAAATACAATGTGTTAGGGCTTTCTTATAATTTTAAATTTTACCTGTTTTTATATATCTTAAAAAATAAAATAAACATGCAATATATTTCACGACGCTCCGTGGCACTCAAATTGTTTAAAACTAGGTCCCCTTTCGAGGATGGTTGTGAATACTTGTTCCAACATGCCTACTAAGTTCTCCTTTGTATTTTGCTTATATGAATTCATTTCACTTTTTTGTAGAAAAAATGAGCAATGTAGGTAAATCCTGGCTAACGACTTGATATGTAACAATTGCATTTCCTAACATTATAAGGGCAGAATTTTCCTATCACTGTATTATTGGTTTTTTCGGATACAGCGGTTCTTTTTATTTGAAAGGGTTTGCAACAGCAAAAAATCTGTAAAATGTTCTGCAAAAATAAAAAAGACCTAGAATTGAAACAATTAATATCTACTTAGGGCCTAAAATTGCTGTCAAAACATGATCAGGAACTTGAATATAAAACAAATTATTACAACATGATTACTTACAGAATTGGTGTTGCCACAGTCGCCGCAGCAAACACTACAGAGAAAAACGATGAAAAAAACTTGGACCAGAGAGAAGGTTCATAGACTGCGTCATAGTCATCTTGATCCGAATTGCGGTAGTTGGCTGGGATGTTATCGAGTGAGGAAGTTTGGCTGGTTCCAGTTGTAATAGTTGTAGCTTGATCCCATGATTCGCTTTTCGACATGTTATGGATCTCTAAAAAGATGGAACTTGAGTATATTTCTTTGAGATAACATTTCCTTGTCATCGACGAAAGCGTTGTTACATTCAAAATTGTTTCAGTCAATCTCTAAATTTGAAAGTCTTTTAATAGACTACCTATAACCACAGAGATTGAAAAAGTCGAATTTATACAGTGCACGTCATTAGATACATCTACTTGACTATTTGTTTAGAAAATCGCAAAATTTAACTCTATTGGGACCTAAATCGATGCACGAGAAAGCTTCAAATTGCTTCATTATATTCTACTTTCCAATGCTTCTGAGAAAGAACAGCGCTGACAAACTTGAGCAGGTATTTGCGAGCAGGTTGTTTTATGAAGAATTTCAGTTTATGAATTTTTGGGCAAATGTTGCTTTTCATAAAAGATGGACAGGACAGGGCAGGTTTTGGGCCGAAATATTAGAAAACATGAGGGCGATTTAAAAACTTACTATTATACAAATCAATTTCAATTTCAATGTGTAGACTGTATTAGAGGTTTTCAATGTATTCAATTTTTCTTAGCAAACCGAAAATTTTAAGCTATTTTATGGCAGATATAAAATGGGCTGATTGGCATTAATTTAAATGATCCGACCTTACACCAAAATTTTTGGTCTATGTCAATTTCTGATTTTAACACAACAATTCATAAGAAATTTACATAACTCTTCAAGATAAGGCACCTGCGATTCTATATTCTTCTTTGCATCATGGAGAGAGGACTAAATCTTAATCTCTCATAAATTTAATATTTATTAACTAAAATCCCAACAAACTTTCGACAATTGGAAATATTTTTAAAAAAATTCGCAAAATAATATAATTAATATACATCTAAATAGCATTTTGAAATGCATTTACATAAACAAAGTTTTAAGGGTCAGAGCTAAAGTTTACAAGAAACGAAAACTCTTACATGTTGGTGACGGGAAGTAATCATTTTATAAACAAAATAGCGTTTATGCAACCTTGGAAACAGAAAACGGTTAAATAAGTGATTTCTCCAGTTAACTTTGTTATTGTCAATTAACTCTTCAAAATTTACAAGCGCGAATAATATACAGACTTAAGCGTTTAATTTATACAATTTCCTGTTCTTCTAAGAGCATTCAAGGTGCTATGTTTTTACAAAGTGTTTTAAGCAATCAGTGTCTAAAGTACGTCAATACAAAGTAAAACGAATTTTTTGGAAAAGATTTGAAACAATAGTAAACGAAAACATTTCAAATAAACTCGAATTTGACCATGAAAGAAAATTTATTTCTTATTAATTATGGGTCATTGCCAGTCTACATTTACGTACTTTACTAGAATTAAGGACAACTATAAGAACTATAGTGTAAAAAATAAGTATTCTTACAAATAGATTTTTTGCAATTACTTTTAATTTTTTAAATATTCTACTAGAACTGAATACCAAAAAGCCTTCTTAGCTATTTCTATTTCAACACATATACATGCATATATATATATATATATATATATATATAT